>QEPC01009674.1:1867244-1908358 GCA_003113815.1 Sphenodon punctatus
GGGAGGGGGAGGGAATTAATTTATTTCATTGGTTTCAATGGGGACACAGCGCCCCATTGAAACCAATGAAATAAATCCGGTACCGGCATACCGGATTTAATCCGGGAATCCGGTTTTCGCAGAACCGGTAACTGGTAAATCCGGTA
Source organism: Sphenodon punctatus (assembly GCA_003113815.1). Classification (NCBI taxonomy): domain Eukaryota; kingdom Metazoa; phylum Chordata; class Lepidosauria; order Sphenodontia; family Sphenodontidae; genus Sphenodon; species Sphenodon punctatus. The sequence continues at coordinate 1,867,391 of QEPC01009674.1, forward strand.
GCCGGTAATGGGCCCGGGGTCCCACCACTACTAAATACACCATTTAGATGAATAAATAAGTGTTCCTTTGAATTGTGTCTTAATGAGAAACTCAAAGTTTTATAAATCAGTGTTGCTCTGGACAAATTTTGTTTTATATTTTTCTTTATCTTTTCTTTGTACTATTTTTACTTTAATTCTTATCAAGTCTCCAGCATAGTAACAAGTTAACATCTTATCTTCCCCAGCAGGACCCCACAGACCCTGGACAACTTTTTGGAACCTGCGATACCTGTTTGGTGAGATATATACTCCAAGAAGATATGTCTTTGTAATCAATAACCTTTTTTTGCATGCTTCCGTAATGTTTTTATAGTAGTGTGTAAGCCAGTTTGGCAGGGTAATACATTGTAATACTTGGTCATAATAATTGTCTATTGTGACTTTTTGGTGAGGAAAATTAAACTTTCCTATGGAGATCCCTGCCCCTATGGTGGAACTAATTCCTGGGAGAATCTCAGGGTAACAATCCACATTTTGGATCTATGCCATTGATCCACCCCCATTCCTTCAGCGACAATGCTGTTCTCTGCTCCCTTCCCCTGAGCTCACTCTTTATTTTATTTATTTATTTTTTAATTTATTTTTAAAATTTATATGCTGCCCCCTCCTGCCACAGGCATCTCGGGGAGGCTCACAAAATATTAAAACATTAAAATTAACCATAATAATTTCAATTAAAACAATGTAAAACCCCATACCCCCGTACCCTACCCTAACCCACCCCACCCAGCCCATCTCCATCGGGAAAGGCCTGGCGGAACAGCCAGGTCTTACATTGTCTGCAGAAAGAGGGGAGGTTGGCAGCCAAGTGGATCTCCAATGGGAGGGAGTTCCACAGCCGCAGCACAGTCATGGAGAACACCCTTCTCATAGTAGACATCTGGGAAACTTGGGGAACCCCGAGGAGGGCTCCCCCAGCCAACTGCAGGAGCTGCTCCAGGTCCCGGAGGATGAGGTAGTCCTGCAGATAGGTGGGGCCCAAGCGGTTTAGGGCTTTAAAGGTCAGCACCAACACCTTGAATTGGGCCTGGAAGCCTACCGGCAACCAGCGCAGAGAGCAAAGCACCGGTGTTATATGCTCGTGTCGGCCCGTCCCCATTAAGAGATGGGCCGCTGCATTCTGCACCAGTGCTTAAGGATAGGGGCTGGATTCCTGGGCCCAGAAATAGGAAAGATGTCAACATTATATTATATTATTAATAATAGTAATAATAAATAATAATAATAATAAAAAACCCAGCTCTGGATCAGATTTGGCCAGTGGGCTATATATACAACTAACTATACTTCTATATCCAAAGATATTTATAATATCTGCTCTCATTATTTAAAAAGCCTTCCAATTTCTTTCTAATATCTTTTTGTGGCAGCTATCTTTCTTCATAAGCTCTTGCTGGTAAACATAAATATCTATAAAAGGCTCCCTCATTTTGTTTTATTAACCTGAAAAGAAAATGCTTTTGTTGCTTCCCTCAGATGTTCCCATTCCAATCACCATTTGCTCACTGCTAGCCCAACTTGTCAAATATTTTCTATGGGATTTATATCATGTTTGGCATTTTGCTTTCTGCCATTCTGCTTCTTTAAGTGCAGCTGCAGGAAACAAAGCAAACCCCTAACTGGTGTTGCTGGGAAGACTGGGAACAACTGGCAGGAGCTGTGCCTCGGGCATCACTTGGAGGAATACAGAGGGGTAACTATAGTCATCCCTGGTAAACTCTTTTCAATGAGCCCACTATGCATAATTTATATTTTCTGTCTGCTTCAGCAAACCCTTTAGAATAATGCATTTTTTAAAATGCTGCTGGCACTCCAGTGAAAAGGCGTTGGAGAAACGCCAACTGTGTACTCAAAACAAACCAAACAATTCCTCTGAAAAGACTGATTAAAGACAAGATGGCTTGATGAAGTATGTGAAAAACAATCTACAAAGCTATACTTTCCCATTTAAACTGCATCTGAAGACAAAACAGAAGCTAGGATCTTTGGGAGGACTTCATAATTCATATTGGCTGATAGAAAAGGATGCCTTTTTTTTTTAAACCTAGTCTTTCTAAAAGTTTGTGGCCATATACCTTGATGTTGATTTATCTGTCATTCAAAAGTCATGATTTCATTAACTCAGGCTCTCTGAAAGTGGTGCTTAGCACCAATGCAGAATTTTTATATGTTTGAGCAGAATAAATTGATTAATCTTATTCTTTCACAATAATTTTAAAAAGCAACAAAAACCAGTATTGGTTATTAGTGACTATGACAGATGCATTTTAGCATCAATTGACAAGGATATCTTTATTTCTTAAGGAGATAGAGCTGAGATGGTTAGTGCATTTGCTGCCTCTAGATAATACCCACATTTTCAGGCAGTCTATTGGATGCTGAATAAATAGCCAACCACCAAGTTGGGCACCTGATTATTCAAAAATACCAGGTATTACTATTATCAAGTTACCAATGGACTGTTTTACCAATCGGGCAATAGTAAATTGATACCAGAACACAGAAAAAATTGCTGGGTGTTTTTTGTGGGCACACATTTCAGCTCTGCAGAGTGAAAAGGGGGGAAATGTGGAAAATAGGAAAAATATAATTTAACAGGGAAATATTGTCATGCATAGCAGCAGTGGTTTCATTACTAGTTCCAAGCCATACATATCTTGTGTCTGCTTATGTTACCTTGGGGTACTCCAAAAGATTTGCCTTCATATGTCTAATATACACTTGCACTTGAATGCTGTTTTACTATAATACTCTTCTGGAACATTACGGCCCCAAAAGAAATAACAGTCCACAGGACAACTCAATGCAATTTCCCGTTCTCCCACAGATAGCATGCATAACTTTGGGTGAGTCCCTTCGTTTCTTCTTGCCTCAGTTCATCATCTGTGACATGGGAACAATATCTTGCAACTTCACCACGGCTGTTGGCAGGGCTACACTGAAGGGCTGTCATCAGAGCTGGATTGAGAATACTGCAGACTGTGCAACTGCTAGGACCCTGTGTGTTGGGGAACTTCCATACCAGCTCCCGATACATGAGGCCCATGAATAAACTTGAAATGACAACGTGAGTTTGAGAAGCATTGGCAAAGCAAATGGGACCACAATGTCTTAAATGTGTGGACCTGCAAGCTGTGGAGGGTCTATCACACATTTCTATGTTCAAAGGGGATCCCAGACCAACATTTCACAGAGGGTTCCAATTTTTGTGGCTCTGACACTGACCATGTAGGATACTGCAGGAACAAAGCTATAAATACATTTAAAAGGCCTTGAACCCCAGCTTCTATTCAGCAGATGGAAAGACCTCTGTTAGCTGCTGCTGCAGGGATCCAGATTCCCATTGGGGGGAAAAGTAATGAACATGGCTCCCTGGCTACTGGGTTCTTTTGAGTGCTTATCCTGTGAAACATCAACTTGCTTTCCCCCAACTGCCCAATACGTTCAAGTGCTCACTGTCATTCAGTCCCTTAGCTTCTAATAGTTTCAATGGATTTTGAAAATATTTTTCTTCTTAGCCATCCTTTTCCTCTTCAGTTTGGTATCTTGACTGTTTCCCATTCTCCAGTCCTTCCCAGTTATCACCTTGGGTTTCCAACAGAACCAAATTATGTTATTTTTATGCAGAAATATAGCATGTTAAATAGATATTTTGTTATATTAAAGAGAAGGAGAATGAACTGGGTCAAAATAAACAAGTACTGAAGAGGAAAAGTAGTAGATTTGAAAGATAAGTTGCATTCATACCACAGAAGAAGAAATGAATCAGCCTGTTGATGACTGATGCAGAAATTAAGAAAGTCAATGGCCATTATAGAATTTAGGGCTGGAAGAGCCCAAATATTATCTAGTCTATTCACCTACTCTTTAGGGGAATGAGTTTGCCTGTCCTGTTCTTGAAAATTTCCAGTGATGGGAATTCCACAATCTTCCTTGAAAATCTGTTCCCCTACCATCCTAATATTTAATCTCTCTCTTTTAATTTCAACTTAAATCTCCTTTTAATGCCCTTTACCTCTAATTTAGGGATGAAAAACTCAGTTTTGCATTTCTTGCTTTCCTCAATGAGAGTCAGTGTTCTCGACTCATTCTTGAAAATTAGAATAAGATTAAAATTGCCTGGATTGTTGTGGCCATTTTGTGCATACACATTGATTTTTAATTATTTTTTTTATTAAATAAGGTATCTCATGAGATTTCTAACCAGGGCCAAGATATCTCACAACAATCCAATTGGAATCTCATTTCACGCCCTATTCTAGGTTTTTTCTCAGTGTCACAGAAAACAATTGGGCATGCGCCATTTTGCTTTTAACAGATTTTGGCATATTTGTAAACTGTAACCACACCCCTCCTTACTCTTCTTTGTCCAGACTAAATGATCCAAGCTTCTCAATAGGTCTTGCATTCCAACCGCTTTATCATCTTTGCTGCTTTCCTCTGAACCCTCTCCCACTTGTCAATGTCCACTTTAAAGTGAGGAGCTCCAAAATGGATCCAGTCCTCCAGCTGAGGTCTGGCCAGTGCCAAGTAAAATGAAGTAATTACTTTCTATGTCTTAGAAATAATATAGGTTTAAACATACCCAAATTAGCATTTTCCTGTTTTGCTACCACTCCATACTGTTAAATCATATCAATTTTTGCTTTTTATAACCCCCGAATCATGTTGGACCTGGAAGGATCAGCGGTGCGGTGCGGGGGGATGGGTGTACAACACAGGAGGTGTGTGACTCAGGGGTGACCACATGGATGCCCACCCATCTCCACCTATCTCCACGCACAGAGTCATTCCCATTTTGTTCAATGCCTCTGTGAGTGGGGAATCGGTGGAGATAGATGGAGTGCGAGAGCAGGCACAGAGGGAGAGGAATAGTATGGTGCTAAATTTAGTGATGTGTTGGTCCTCAACATCCACACCTTCTTTTTGTGAATTGTGCTACTTCTGATAAATGACCAACGGTTCTATTCTGCAATTCAGCCTCTGAACCGTATGTCTCTGATGAGGCTTAATCTCCCACCATTGCAATTCTCCGAGTTATGTCAGACTGTGATCTTCATTGCCTTACAAACAGATGGTGTTCCTGTTCATTGGGAAAAAGTGTGACAGGACACAAAACCCTTTGCAGTGGTAGAAGCAAGCTACCAGAGCCAGGCTCTTCATCACCAACCTCTACATAGGTAGTATTCAATAACTGAGTCTTGGGTTGTATACAGAATGATTATTGTACCCCATGTCTTCTCATGAAGGGTCTTCTGGGTCATGGTGACAATGTGCCTAACTTTACCTGTAAGAAAAAGATGCATTAGTCACAGTGGTCCATTGTCAATGCATCCTGAATAAGACAAGACAACCACAGATGAGTTTAAAACAGCCACACTCTTTAATCAGATTATAATTTGATGGGGTAATTGCCTAATGTGATTTGGGTCCAGTACAACAACTATTAAACATGTTAAAATGTAACATCAGGGGGCTGGCATTGAGTGCCCTCCCCCCATTAACCAATTAAAATGTCCCCCCCTCATGCCTTCCACTAGGCATGGGTGAGGGGAACAAGGTCCTTTCTAGGGATGTTACCGAACAGTACTTCTGAATATTTGAGCCGAATACTGAAGTTCTGAGTACTTGGTGGCCCTTCGGCACTGTTTCCAAAGTTTTGGAATTCAGACTTGAAATCTGAACCTTGGAAAACTTCAGGAAACTTTGGAAAGTTCAGAAAGTTGTTGCAAAGTTCTTCAAACCACAGACAAAGCACTACCCAGTAAAGAAGGCTAGCAAGAATAGGACAATTTCTCAAAATGTGCAACTGCGTGCAGAAATAAAAAATCCTAACAAACAGTAGTGTACTCACAGCATGGCTCACCATCAGTGGAGAGTGCATCCACTTTAATCATGATGCCAACCAAGCAGTGCACAAAAATGCAGGCTAGCTAGAGACATTCACTCAAAAAGAATACAATAACCCTGCAAAATAGTCTGCAATTGTATGGAGAAATAAATCCCACCAAAAGCCAGCAAGCCTAGGCCCCAGCAGTCACAAAATTAAGAAACCAGACTGTAGCAGGGGTCTACTTTACCATGGGGTTGAGTGTGTGCAGGATCAAGCCCCACAGTTATGCAACAGTCACTTTTGGGGAATCAACAAATACCAGTTTATTTATAAGTCTCAGGGCAGGCATAAGACATCTGGCCACCCATAGTCCATACAGCAGAACCTAGCCAAACCATAGTCCCAGGCTAGCTCTTTCCCACTCACATACACAGGCTCACTTCAGAACTTCAGGTCCAAGTCTCCTTTTGGCAGCCTCTCAGGAGATGCATTCTCCTCAGAGGTCAGGAGCAGGCTGCCCTCTTCCTCTTGGCTGTCTCTGTTATATGCAGCTAACTCTGCCCTCTTCCTGTTGGTGGTCATTTTAGGTACTCCTCTTCAGAACAGGCACCATCTTATGGCCCTCTTAAAAGGTACATTAACTTTACTGTGGCACCACGCTGTCACACAGATATTCACACACACACAGTGGGCACCATCTAGTCTTGGCATGGCATGGTACTGTGGTACTGGTAACTTCAACAGATCATTCAAGGGGAAGTGGGGCCAAGCATAGATATCCTTCTGGCCTCATGGTGCCAAGTGCAAGTGCCAACGAAGCAGCAGGCATAACTAGAAGCAATGTGGCACCCAGTTATTAATTATTAATTATTAATTAAAACTGCATGGCATGAAAAGGTAAACATAAATCTTATCCCCTAGCATTGGCCATATGGCCAGGGCAGGTCAGGCCAGGCCAAGCACCACCACCACCACCACCCCAGATCCAGCAGCACTGTAGCACACAGGCAATCTCACTAAAGAGAATGGCTGCAGCCACTTGTATTTTGTCCTGCCAGCCAATCAAAAGCTTGCCATCTGGCATGGCCAGCTAATGAAAACTTGCCATCTGGCTTATCATCACTCAACTGTCCCCTCCCACACAACCCTCCTACCAAATATGGCACTAAGTTTCATTTCCAGAAGAAGCTGAACTGTCCACAAGCCCCCCACATGTGCAGCGGTTTCTAAAGTTTCTGAAATTTTCCAAATAATGGCCTTGGTTTTCATAATTTTGGACTTTGGACTTTCCGAACCGAATACCGTACTCTTCAGCGATTTCCGAAGTTTTCCAAAGACCGAGTTACAGTCCTAGTCCTTTCCAGACCCGAGTAAGGTGCCAGCAGGCTCAGGACCATACCTGTCCCTTACCACCCTCATGGGACACCCCTCCAAGGGAGGATACCCCACCACTTGTCGTACCCTGCTTTTGCAGTAGATGTCACCTCCCCATCTTTTATTGAGATGACTCCTATTCTATACAATTTATATTATAACTTAACAACAGTACTGGACCCCTGCCAGTAAGGGACCACCGGTGTTAACTGGGCAGGCCTGACCCCCACCTAACTACTGCCTGTCCAAAATTGCAGCTAGCTTGTCATTCACTGCATGTAAGTAGCCATCATTCCCTTCTGGGGACAAATGAACCCTGTGGTAAAGCCCAGGTTTCTTATGCATTATGGCGTGATGATTAATACTCTCTGCCCCCCACCCCCCAATTCCCCTCAGCCATTTACAGATCTCCCGATTAACGGACTTACTGTTCTATCTTTCTTGGGTGCCCAGAATTACCCTGAGCACCCTCTCTACCAGGTTAGACCAGACTATCAAAGCAGCTGGGGAAAGCTTTTTACCCTCCCAGATGGCATTCTTTCTGGCTGTAAATAGTTGGACCCCTTTCAACTACAGCAGATTGTTTTCTCCTAAGTGTACTATGAATATGTCTGGTGGAGGCCCAACTGGTGAAGCTCTAAGGCTGGGAAGTAGCATGCTGCTGCAGCCCTTCCATCGGATCTCTGCTCGAGCTGATAGGCCCAATTGGGTTCCCCACCTGGTGTTCCCATTGCCTTGCCCACCCAGCTTACCAGGCTGTGGCCAATGATCCATACGAGAAGTCTATGAGAGGGGGCAGCACCTGGGAGAAAACAAACATACCAATCAGTTATGGTTAGAGAAATGGGGCAGGGTCCTCACATTGGACTGGAAGGCCCAAGAATGCCCACATCCCACCACTTGTATACCCTGTTCAGGCATGCCAGTTGCCACTGTAAAACTGGCTGCTCCTATCCTAAAGGAGTGAGGTCCAAAATCAGAGGCGAAAAGTTGCAAGCACATCAGCACTGCCCGAAGGATTGCCCTAAATTGGTATCTCGTAAGGAAGTCTCTGTTAGCATGCCAGAAGAAGGCCCTCACAGAAAGATAGTCTGTTACAGGTGCAACAGGGCACAGTTCTGGTGATCCAGCCTGGCTTAGCCTGTCTGCCTTTTAGCCCTCTGATCTGTCTTCGAATACCTCATTTGGATGGACAACACTGCCTACTCTATGTGGAGGTCCTCTATCAGCATTGCCCTGCCAGACATGTCCCTGGCTGGCTGACTCGGGGACCAGCTAGTTCACCTGAAACACCCCAAAAAATGCTATCTTGAAGGCAGCTTTGAACAACAGAACTTCAAAAACATCAGAACAAATCTGAGGGAGGGCCTGACAGATGTCCAGCAACAGGGGAAAGGTAATGGGCACCCATCTATCCAGTGAATGGACCTGTTCTCTGGCAAAACTTTCAAACAACTGTCTCGTCAAAAATCCCCTATGAGGCAGGGAATGACTGTCCAGGCCATTAAAAGTCAAGGGCTGTGAACATGCCCATGATTGTGCCTACAGGGCAGGCCACCCTGTCTCAACCAGAGGACAAACAAGCATTTGGACTTCAGGGATGGGGAATTCTCTGGCCCACCCCTGGAGGGACTAAAATTCCTGAAATTCACTGAAAACCCTGTTATATGCCACTCTGGTTCATGCTTCCAGGAATCCCTGTATGGTGTTATACAGCTCTATAATCCAACGCTCCACACCAATGGTGGCAATGGCTCCAGATTCAGTCTGGGTCTGGGCGCGAACAAGCAGGCAGAAACACTCCATCTGAAAGTGAGAGAGCTGTCAGTCACACTGTTATTGATGCCTGGCATGTGCTTTGTGATGAACAAAATTCTATGGTTTAAACATGTCAGCATAAACACCCTCACCAGTTTAATCACCCAGGGAGTCCTCGAGGACAGGGTGTTGATGTTAACAACATCCTGGTTGTCACACCAAAAGAGTACAGAATGGTTTGCAGACAGCATGGACAATAGTAAATCATTCCAAAAAGGTGAGGTCCTTGGTGACACCAGACTCCTCTCACTCCCACAGTCATGGGGGCTGCACATCATACATCTCTGCGAAATACTCCCAACCCAAACGTGCCAGACGCATTGGAATGAACCTTCAGCTCTGCTTCTAACAGGAGCAGGTCCCTCCAAAAACTAACCCAGTTGAACCCTCACAGAAAGGAGACCCACATGGCCAGGTCATTCCTCATATCCTGGGTTATCCTGATATGATGGTACGGTTGGGGGTTGCCCTCCAGCTGCCGTGCAAGCGGGACAAGAAGGCTCTACCTGGGGCAATGACCCTGCACATGAAACTGAGGCTCCCAATCAAGGATTGCAGCTGCAGGACTGTCACCTTTTTACCAGCAACATAAACCTAGATCTTGGAATAGATAGCAATCCATTTATTCATGGGGAGGCAAGAAACAGATGCCACAGTGTCAAGCTCAATGCCAAAATATGTCAATTTAGTGGAAGGCTCCTTGTTTTTTTCTTGGGAAAGGGGGATACCCAAATTCTCTGCCATCCCCAGAAGGTATCCATCAATCCTTTGCACGCTCATGTGTGAACACAGTCAATGAAGAGGAAATCAGCCAACATGCTGCCGAACCACCGCTCAATGGGGGAAGTGAACCTCTTGAATGCTGAGCAGGCCTATGGACATGGCCTTGTCAAAGTAATAGCTGCCCTGGAAATGGAAACCCAGCAGATGGAAGCTGTTCAGGTGAACCGGCGGCAGGCAGAAGGCTGACTTGATGTCACACTTCACCAAAAAGGCTCCGTGGCTGTGCTTTCTGATGAGCCCAATTGCTGAATCAAATGAGGCATAATGGACAGACATTAGCTCCCTGGGTATGGAGTCATTAACTGAACCCCCACATGGATAAAACAGATGGTGAATGAGAAGAAATTCACTGAGGGCTTTCTTAGGGACTACCCCTAAAGGCAAGACTACCATGTCAGGAAATGGTGGGGCCAAAAATGGGCCGGCCACCCTCCCTTCCACACTTTCCTTGGCAAGTTTGGCCTGGACAACATGATCCATCCCCACCACTGATTTAAGGTTGTGGGCAACCCTGTGCTGATGGATGTTGCAAGTTGCAATTCTAAATCCTTCCTGAAAACCGTCAGCTACGTACAGGACCTTGTCCCGGTCCAGCAGGGCCAGCTCAAGCTGCTGAATGTTAATTGGGGTTGGGACTTTTTCCAGCACCTCCCACACCACTGTCCCCTTGGTTGCCCTAGCCCGAGCTGCCAAAGGTCATGCAGGTGTGGCGAAATCTGCACACAGTCCAGGAGCACTTCCCTGAGTGGCTAAACTCGCAGCACTGTCCAGACCTTGTACTGGCTCCTTTCTTCCCTTCACCACAAAAGGAGTTGTAAGCCGGGGTGACACCTCCCTTTGCTAACACATGGCCACTGTCAGACCTAGGGGCATTGCTTGTTTTTTTTTGGGGGGGGGTTAGCTCTTATATAAAAGAGAGTGAAAAGATATGTGTGTGTGAGTGTTTATTGTGAGAGGTCTATTATTACTCTTCTACCGTATTCCTTTCTGTGTTTTCTGTCTTTGAATTTGGTTATCGCTGGCCTCAGAGCCACAGTTCCCAGGCTCATCATCCTCTTTAGATTCTCCTTCAAACATTAAACTGAAAAAAAGTGCTCATTATTTTTCTTTCAAACTCTAGTTGAGTGCCAGGCCAGAAAAAAGAGCCAGTAGAGTGTAGCACTGCAGCAGTAGCTGCCAATTTATTCATTTAAACACATTTCCCCCCTGTTTTCCTTTCTCTGTATTTTTTTCTTCTCCTTTTCCATGGTATTCAGACACCTACTGTTTATAAGGGCTGGTGTACATGACCATTTAATTTGCTGCTTATAGGGTCATCCTTAGGGTGAGGTAGCCAGAGAAGCCACCTCAGAACTTGCAGTCAGGACCTCCATGAATAGCACCGGGCGTGTGGTGGGCACTTCCTTCAGTGTTCTCCCCCATGGCAGCTGCATGGTGGGGAGACCCCACAGAAGCACCTGCAGAGAAGAGAGTAAAAGGGCACCCAGTGGCAGCCTAGCAGGGTCAGTAGCCTGGTCCCTGTGGTTGGAAAGGCCCCACAAAGAGGCCAGTCCTGGTAGCCTCAGGACCAGAACTTTTAAGGCTCCGGAACAGGCTATTTTTCTGCAGGCTCCTTTCTGTGCCTGCAACTCTCAACCCCTGGGGTGAATGTTTCCTGCAGGGCCTTGCCCACCTTGTCCTAGGGTGGGTGGAGGTCAGGGACCTGCTGGAAGGGATTAAAGGGCTATGGAAGCCCCACAGATTCTAAGGTCAGTTCTGAGGGGACTAGCAGCTACAGTTGGAATGGTGCAACAAGGAGTTCTGCTGTAGTGCTGCTGCCATCCTAAGGCTTCCACTGGGGATCCCACAGGGGCTTTTGGGCCTGTGGCAGGGCCTGTGCACCAGTCTGGGCACCAGGCTGGGCCTGTGCACCAGTAGGAACCTTAGGGGAAGATGGGGTGTCATTCAGGGCTGGCCCTACTGTGGGATGGCTTGGGACAGCCACCCTGGACCCCGCTGCTGGAGGCCCCTCACACTCGGGGTCTCTGGCTCCCGGCCTGACAGTGGCCGGGAGCTGGAGCCCCTGACCGACTCCAACTGACAGGCAGTGGAGGGGGCCAGCAGGAGTGAGTGAGAGGTAGAGGCCCCACCTCTCCCAAATTCCACGTCCCCCTCTGCTGCCTGTCACAGTCTCGGCCAGGGAAAAGGAGGGGGGGAGAGGCAGAGGCCCCGCCTCTCCCTCATTACCCCAGGCCGAGAGACTGAAAGGCATATGGGGGCACTCACAGAGTGAGGGAGAGGCAGGGCCTCTGCTTCTTCCCTCACTTCCGCCTGAAGTGAGGAAGAAGCAGCAGAGGCCCCTCCTCTTCCTCATGCTGCTGGCCCCCTCTGCTGCCTGGCTGTTTCGGTCAGGGGAAATGAGGGAGAGGAGGGGCCTCTGCCTCTCTCCCCTGGGGTGGAACATCCGGTGGTGGTGGGCAGCATGGTGGCAGGTTTAATCTGCTGCCGTGGTGCCTGGCCCACCTGAAGCTCTGAGCCCAGCGCAGAGCCCAGGCTGGAGGTGGCGGTAGTAGCAGCAGCTGCAACAGTGGATCAGGTAAGTGATCCAAATTGCCACTCAGGCTTGAGGATGGGTGGAGGGGAGTGCCCCTCTGCCCATCCCCGATCCCAGGCAGTGTGCCGCCCCTGGGCCAGGCTGGAAAACACCCCCTGAGCCGGGGAGTGCCACTAGGCCTGCCAACCGCTGGCACCAAAGCCACTGGCGGAAGATAGGTGTCCCATATTTGTTCCCTGCCCTGGGCCCTACTTAGGCTAAGGCTGGCCCTGGTGCCATTGAAAGACTCCGCTGTTTGGGGTGATAAGAGGATGGTGCTGCATGCATGGTAAGCTCTGATCACACACACACACACACCACACACACACAGGTGGATGCTTCCTGCAGGGGCCTCTCCCCACTGGCAGAACCCCATACAGCCACCAGCCCCGGAGTTGAGAGTTGCCTTCTGAAGCAAAGCAGCTCCTTCCCCTCCAACTTGCAAGAAATGCCTACTGGGGGCAATGTGAACTCTGAGAGGGACGCACCACTCTCCTCCCACAGGTGGTGTTTGTGTGGGGCTCGGGCCCTGCCCCCAGCCATCCTCTTTTACAGGTGCTGATTTTTCTAGGCCAACACTGAGTGGTTACCAGTTTTTCCCCTCTGATATCCAACTATAATCTCACAACCCCAGACAATAACCAAATAAATTCAAAGTATATCAAGCATGTTTGGGGATCATGAACCAGTCCCATTGATGGCTTGACTCCCATCTGGGGTCTTGACTCTCAACCAACAGTCTGTGAGTCTCTGATTTAGCTTCACTTAAATGTACAGGTAATGGAATTAATTCTACTGTAAAAGGTTATTTTGGTTTTTTTGCACGTGGAAATGCTCAGCTCTACTGTAGTTTTCAGCACACTGTGGAGTTAAGACTTCATTGTCTCTGAGTTTATAACTGTACTGTAAATTATGAAAATTAACTGCAGAGCTTTTGTCTATGGAGTAAGATCTGCTCTGCATTCATTCCAAATTCCACTCATTCACATCAATGTCAGGTACATCCAGGAAGCTCTGTTGTCATATAAGAACAGTCTATACCACCATAAGTGAAATGAATTCCTGCTTTTTGTGTATGCATTCGGATAAGCAGTAAATAAATGCTCAGTAGATGCCACTGCAGTTAACTCTTTACTAAAGTATTTACATATATGTAAACTACAGGGTTTTGGCAGACTACAGGTCTTTGCAGCACAGCCAGCCTTACCTGGGTTGACTGCCCTGGGCCCCACTCTTCTTGGAGCCCTGAAGTGGCCCCTGATTCCACCAGGGCATGATATAAGAGCCCCACTCTCTCCCAGCGTGGCCCCAAACACATCCACCACTAGGGCCCCTTAGAGGGTGCACATGATGGGGGTGGATCAATGCAGAAAGAGATGGGGTCACCAGCAGCCCTATATTTTATCTTTGCCCTAGACCCTACAAATTCTAAGGCCGGCTCTGCTCTGCAGGAGTAGGTCTGTTAGCCAATCAGCACCCTCTATCCAGGTCTAAGACTGCAGTAAAATATTTATATATACAATGATTCTTCACTGACACCACTCACTCCCTTACTCATTCTTCTCGACACAGGTATGCAACTGTAGTATTGAAGTACCTAATATTTATCATTTATTTAGTACTTTAAGTATGCAAAAAACACCCTATCATCATTATCTCATTTAATCCCATAGCATTCCATCCTGTAAGAGTGGTTGTCCACTATTATCATTCCCATTTTACAGCTAGGGAGGGAAATGAGTAACTGAGATTGAGAGATAGGGTGAAACCCCACGAGATGCCTGCCCCTCCCCGGGCAGCACTGACCCTCCCTGGGCACAGGATAAAGTGGTGTGTGCGTCCAGGGGCTGTCAGATGTTTGTCTCACCCCTGGGTGGGGCAAACATATGCTTGCTCTGTGACATGTCCTCAAAGAAATCCTGAGGACATGTTGCAGAGCAGTCTTAGCTCATGTAGGGGAAAGACTGCCAAAGACAGAGCAAGCTCATATGCCCGGGCATGCTCACCCCTCTATGCTCAGGGCAACCCTGTGTGCTGTAAATGATGGGTGCTCATGCCTGTCCTTTGCAGCCATGTCCAGCTGGGGTGGGAGTTCAGAGTCTCTGAACTGCTGTGGGGAGGAGGTGCCCAGGTGCTGTGGGGAGGTGCTGTGGGGAGGAGGTCACGCATGCCCCTCTCCCCACCCTGACAAACAGCTGATTGGGGGATGGGGCCCCAGAGGAGCGGGCGCAAGTGCTCCTCTAGGCCTTGTCAGGGTGGGGAGGGGGCACATCCATGGCTCCTTTGGGCTCACCCTCCAGCAGCTGCCAGATGGATCACCCTGCGCTCTTCCCAGACTCCCGTCTCTCCTGATCCATCCAACTGACAGCTGATGGGGGAGCCTGGGAAGAGGATTCATGCTCTTCCCAAGCTCCCCTTCACCATCTGCTGTCAGGTTGGGGGGAGGAGGAGCATGTACCCTCCTCCACCCCCCCTCCCCAGCTGCTCATGTGCCCAGCTCCCTCTGCCAGTCCCCAGTTACCTGCCCCAGGGCACTGCAGGGATTGGGCCTGTTTTACTCATCTGCTGCACCCATAATGACTTGCTCATGACTACCCCATCAGTCCAAGATCACACTGTGGGGTAAGGTCTTTAATTCACTCCATGCTTCACCCTTCTGGTGTTCCCTGCCCCTCCCCTCCACCGCCTTATCATTTTTTTAAAATTTCCCCTTAGCTAAGTTGGCATAGAATTTCAACTAGGTGTCTGCGAGCCATGCTCCTTTTCACCCACCTTCCTCCCACACCAGAGTATCTGTTGCATCTCCTGATGAGCCCTCCCCAGTTTGAGAACAACTGATGTAAACATAAAAAAATCAAATAAATGAAAACAAAATACTGGTGAATTTTACAAGCTCAGTCACTCTTTTTGCCTCCCCATTAAGAACCCTTCCTTCAGTCCCAAGTCTTCTATTTCAGAATATGCTGAACTGTGTTGTATTAAGCACTGACAATGACTTGATGACTGTTAAAACACCAACATTAGCTTAAACATTTGTTACTTTAACTTTCCTCGGAAGCTTTTCTTTTAATCTTTACTTCCTAACGGTTTTTTAATGCTTTCAGACTATTCTTTTCCTTAACTGCTTTCTAAAACTCCTTCCTTAAACTTGCTATATTTCTTTCTTTCATTAAGCTCACTGGGGGATATTTACAGCCCCTGGAACCCAATCAGATTTTCACATCAATTAGGCTAATTGACAACAAGTTAAACACTTTTCCAATAAGACTAGCAGCCTTTTGTTACAACAAATCCCTTACACACCATTTTAAAGAATCACCCCCGGTAAAATAGCCTTTTAAAAAGACTTTGCTGTAATACTCTGTAAAAGATAACATCCAGTTCCAGAGCACAACCATTAAAATGTGCAGCTTATACCGACATTATACAGGATAGAACTGGTTTGATCTTTGGTGCCTGTTTTCATTCTTCTCTAATCTATGTTTGCCTGTTAAAATATATTATATAAGCTCTCAGGGTCATGTACCATTCCTGTCCGTCTTGCTTCACCAATTCTGAAAATACAATGAAATAAATGCTGTCATGCATGGTTAGCGATGGTATAATAAAATACATCTTGCAATATACGCTGAAAGTATAAACCCACTTCAGAGTGAAAAAAAACATTAGTGACATGACAGCTTGCAAGTGCTCCCTCTTAACTGCTCTCCTCTTCCTTGCAAAAATTAGACACCTTAAAATGGTGTTCAGAATTCTGCACTGGATATATCTGTAAATCTAATTATGTATTTCAGTTTTGTACCTAGCGAACACCCTTATAAAGCACAGATGAACTCAACCTTAGTATGAATATCATGCAGCTTTATGCTAACCTTAATTTTACACTGGTTGTAAATCCTTTCACTTTAGTGGACTCACTCCTCATTTACACTGGCATATTCTTTAGGATGTGGGTTGGGAAACTTTTTGCTTGAGGGCCAAGTATGGCCTGTGGCTGTTTTTTTCTGCCTTTCAAATTTCCAGATCTGACCCATGGATCCACATCCTGCCCTTAAGCATGAGGTATTGTTGACTCAACTGTGGGACCTGGCAGGGGTGTGCAGGACCTCTCTTGAGTAACTATCTCTTCCTGTCAGGGAGATCTCAGCAGCTGGTCATGGACATGATCTCATTGTCACCCCGTAATCTCCCCTGTGAGGTCCAGCAGGGTTCCATCCTGTCCCCCTCTTGTTCAATGTGCATATGAAGCCACTGGACAAGATCATCCGTTGTTTTGGACTCAAGTGCTATCAGTATGCTGATGAGATTTTCATCTGACACAGGTCCTGCAGTCTTGGTGATTATTCATTGCCTGGCTGCTGTGGGGGACTGGATGAGGAGGAGTCAGCTGAGGTTGAATCCTGACAGACTGAGCTGATGATGGTTGGCTGGGCCTGTGACTTGAGGGGGATTGGGTTATTGATGGGGTCTGGTCCACCTGGTCACTCAGGTTCATAGCCTTGGTGTGCTCCCGGATCCGTTGTTGTACCTAAAATCCCAGGTGGTGGCCAGGAGTGCTTTTGGTCCACTCCAACTGGAGAGAAGGCTGCAGCCTTTTCTTTCTGATTCGGATTTGGCGACCATCATCCATGCCTTCATTACCTCAAGGCTAGACTTTTGAAATGTGTTCTCATGGGGCTGCCTTTGAAGACTGTTCAGAACCTGAAGTTGGTGTAGAGTGCAGTGGTGCAGCTCCTTACAGGGATGGGTCACCGGAAATATATAACACTGGTGCTCCGGAATCTGCGCCGGTTACCTATTGTCTTTCTGGCACAATTCAAGGTGCTGGTTTTGACCTTTAAATCCCTAAACAGATTGGCATCCTTTTATGTGGAAGATTTCATGGCCTTCCATGTTCCATCACAGCCTTTGTGATCGGCTGGGGATGCTCGTTTGGAGGTACCAGGTTTTAACTTGGTGTCTACAACAAGGAAGGTGTTCTTGGCCATCACTTGAAGTTGTGGAACTCCCTGTCCGGGGAGGTCCATTTATGTCCAGGCTTGAGCGCCTTCAGGAGACAGTGTAAAACAATATTATTAGCAAGGGCATTTGGCAGTGGGTGCTAAGGTAGGGTGGGGAAGCTTTGGGGGACAAGGGTGAGTTAGGATGCTGGGGGTTGAGGTGGAGAGGGGTTTGGGAGATGGTGTAGGGTTATGGGTGTTATGTTTTTGTATTGATTTTTTATCTTGTACTCTGTATTTTAATGTTGTGAGTCACCCTGAGCTGCCTTTGGTGGGAAGGGCGGATAGTAAATCTTAATAAAAATAAAATAAATAAATAAATAAAATAAAATAAAATAAAGCAGTGAGATCAGGAAGCAGGAGAATGGATGAGGGCATGCACTCAAGGTTAGGGGATAGATCCATAATCTACACCCTCCCCTGCTACCCCCATCCTTAGCACACCCCTTAAGCAACTCTTAAACCAATTCCTATCCAGCCTGAGGAGCTTGTACTACTTTTAAAAAGTGATCCCCAAGATAGAAAAGGTTAGCGAGAGAAGGCCTTGAGAGACTGGGGAGTCCATGAGACTGGCAATGGGATAATTTTTCAAAGTTCATTAAAAAAAAAAAACATTGACCCCACTGTCAAGTAGTGCCATGACATCACAACACTCCAAGGGGATGGGATGAAGAGACTTGGGGTATTTTCAGACGTTACGAGATCACAGTGAACCACGGTGAATACCCACCTGTGGTCACTGTGGCTCGAACGTCTGTTTGGCGGCCGCCAGATGTTCGCCACGGTCAATACCTGCATGGGGTCAATTTGAACCACGCTTCCTGGGCTAGCCGGGGGAATATCCCAGGAAGCGTGGTCAAAAAGATCCCCAGCGGGGACAAAAAAAAAGTAACGTCTGGCTGGTTGCCACGGCCCGGGATCCCCGGCGGGATCCCGGGCCACAGCATATCTGGCCCGACGCGGCGGCCGCAGTGGCCCCGCCGCCCGCCCGTCTCCCGGGAGGGCAGGCGGCGGGGTGCGTGGAGGGGCCAGGGCCGTGCGGCCGCACGTTGCACCGCGCGGCCCCGCCCCCTCCCAGATTCCCCACCGGGATCCCCCCGGCACGTCTGATATGGCGTGACGGGGTGACCCCGGCGGGGAATGAAAGGGTTGTTTTCGGTACGGGGACAAGCGGCCCCGTAACGTCTGAAAACACCCATTGACTCAGGTTGGGGGCTAGGCAGTTGCCTCTAACTCAGAGCCTCTTTCAAGGAACCCCCACCCACCAGTGTGGTTAGAATAATGATTGATCCACACCCACAGCTGTAAATCTAATTATGTATTTTGGTATAGAACTGAAACAACTATGTGCAAAATTGGTATAACCGTTGGAATTACAGTACCCAACACGACCTGGTAATATGTTGTCATATACATGCCTTTGGCATATGTGTTTTTAAAATTCTCCTTGTGCTACTTAGCTAGCAGAAATTATTATTTAGATTTAAATTCCTACGGTTTAAGAAAATTGAGTGTATTCTACATTTGACAGTCCATGTCCTGTTGCATTGTGGCATTTTGTATGAGCTCAACTCTAGTACTGCAAACATCCAGTTCCATGTAACAGTACTCAAATGAACGGTCTTACCAAACTTAATCAGGCTACATGTGCTTACAATTAAGCATGCCGTGAAGTGTTTTCAGGTTCAAGGGGCAACTTATCATATCAACAGGATAGTCGTCATCATGACAGCAGAGAGAAGTCAGGATGAAAATTTGGGGAGAGTTGGCATGCTTCCTTTTTTTCCCTACAAATAGTTTTTCTGTCTGAACTGGCTTTCCAAATATCGAATTTCATGGCAAGTCTTCATGCCTGAAGTGTAGTCACTATGTTGTTCATGAAGGGAGGAAGAATTTAGTTGTCAGAAAATATTTGTCATTCTTTTGCTTATTGCTGAAGTCAAAGATCTGTACTAATGTTTTGCCTTTGTCCTTCTTAGTTTATTTTCTCCGGGGCTGAGAGTGACAAGAATGAAGTACGGCGGGGGGTGGGGGAGGAATCTCTATCTGCTGCTCAGATGAATGCTCAGGGATGGGTCAGATGTGAGCATCATATTAAAAGTAACTGTGCCACCAACTCAGGTTAGGTTACTTTAAAGTTTATTATATAACTTGATATTGTCTCCATGCATTCATTAAGTCTAGAGCATCCAGCACTACAGAGTGGAAGGCAGCTGTGATTTATTACATAACTTTCATTTCAGAGTCTGGAACAAAACAAAGATGCTTTTGTTTTAGTTAGTTATTGCATATTATTAATCACAAACAACTACCATACAAAAGGAGAGAGCAGAAGGAAGGGCCAGAGATAGCATGTTTATTTAGATCTGTACTTTTTTTCCCAACATCTATTGCCTTTTAATTAGTGTTCATTGA
Organism: Sphenodon punctatus; assembly: GCA_003113815.1. NCBI lineage: Eukaryota > Metazoa > Chordata > Lepidosauria > Sphenodontia > Sphenodontidae > Sphenodon > Sphenodon punctatus. The sequence continues at coordinate 1,887,228 of QEPC01009674.1, forward strand.
TGTAGTATAAAGTGAACAAAATTCTACCTTCATCTGTTCCCTGGTGGGAAAGGTTATGGTTTATAACAATAGATACTGCAGTTCTTCTTGCTGGTATTAATAGTCACCTAATCGTCTGAACTGGGCTCCAGTTGAACTGGGCATACTAACAACATACAGCAATCAGCATGCATGAAGCAGAGTAAACTCCAGATCCATGCTAGCTGGCCTTTTGAGTAATTAACTCACATCATGACTGACCCTAATTAGAGAAGTGCAAATAATTCCCTATGATTAATTGGACAAAGTTTGCAAGTCTGTTTGTGACTGGTTCACACAGCAGATTGCATCTTCCTTGAGTTTTTTGTTCAGCTAGTAGTTTTTGCCAATAAGAAAAGCAAAAAAAAAAAAAAAAAGGAGGAGGAGGAGGAGGAGGGAACAAAACAGGTAAAAAACAAGGTAAGGAAGAGAAAAACGGTAGAGACAGAAGGAGAGAAAGTAAAGATATGGAGGTTAAAAGGAAAAAAAAATCATTCCTCATGAGAAAAGGTAGACTGAGGGTAAACAAATGAAAGGAAGTAAGAGGGAGAGACATCAAGATGCAGAGAAGGAAGCAAGGAACTACAATAAATAAGTCGGGAGGACTATGGGAGGAAACAGACTAGAATCCATAATACGTCATTTTTTATTATTGCAAAGAGAATGTCATTCCCTAATGGTACAATAAAATGCACATCAATGTGATAAACACTCCCAAGTCCGATAAATTCTGCTCTGTTAGACTTATTCAACTTCAGAAGTACATGCCATTGGGATTGCAAGGATGTTACCAGGATCTGGATTTGGCAAGCTGCTAGCTGCCTCAGCTTTGCTTTCAAAAAAAGTGCCAGGCTGCTACTGTTTTCTAGATCAGCAGTTCCCCAAATGTTTGCCTGCATGTGCCACTCATGCCCCCTCATGGGGCCCTGCATTATAGGGAGCATTCAAGTATATGAAAAAAATATATTCCTGGTTTCAAATTTAGCACAGCTTCAAGTACCAATTACTGCCATTGTTGACTTTCATGCCAAGGGGCCAGGGCGAACCTTAAAAGATTCAGGGCCCATGGTGGGGGAGAAATGCGGGACCCCATGCTCCTGCCGGTGGCTTTGCTGCTGGCAGCCAGCAGGCATAGGAGCACTCCCCAGCTCAGGGGGTGCTCTCCTGTTCAGGGCGCGCTCCACGAGTTGGTCAGGAGGCGCTCCCTGGGCCTGGGTTCAGGGACAGGTGGAGGGGCACTCCCCTCCACCCATCCCCAACCCCAGCCATTTTGCAGGAAATTACCGCTGTGGCATCAGCATTCTGGGCCCCGCACCAGGCCCCCTCGCCAGCTCCCTGTGTCGGGCTCCAGCAGCAGCGAGCGCAGCAGTGTCAGATTAAATGTGCCGCCAGTGGCGGCTCCCCCCACAGGAAGTTTGGGTCAATGCCCCCCAAAGCACCGTGGGGGCCACCACCACTGCTCAAAATTGTTTTTAAAAAAACCAAACCATGCCGCTTATGACAGCCTCAGCAGCCTCTGAGCTGCTGCAGAGGTTGCAGTAGCTGTCACTGTTGTTCTTATCCCTTCGGGAGAAATACAAATACAGAGTGGGTCCCCGAAGGGACAAAAAGGCTGAGCTGCTCTCCTGCCCAAACAGCGTTTTCCTATGGAAAACATGATTTGGGCGGCTGAGCTCCTCCGTCCACAGCACGTATGGGGCGTGCTGTGGAGAAAAGGGTTAGTCTTTCCATTGTGCTCAATGGGTGCAATGGAAGATCTCGCCAGGGTGCTCACGCTAACAGCCCTGGCGAGATAGCTTGGTCAGGGGACTGAGGCAGGGAGCAGCACACATGTGCACTCCTCCCTGCTTCAGCTGCACATGCAGCCTGGAGGCGCACTGTCTGGAGAGCTCACAGCTCTCTGAACAGCACGCCTTCCCGCTGCTGCTTCCCTGCACTTCCTGCTGCCATCCCTCCCTCCCCCACCCTGTACCTGACTTCCCCCCCTCCAGCCATCCCCCCCCCCACCCGGAACCCACCTCCCCTGATCCTCCCCCCTCCCGGCAGCAGAGGAGGTGATTATAACCTGCCTAACCTAACTGGAATTGCTTGATTAAGTAATTAATAACCCTTGGAACCCCTTGCTGCTGGGTTATGCTGCCTACCATTTCCCTGGTTCCACCTACCGTAGCCCACCAGCCTTACTGCCCCTCCAACCTCAAAACCCACCAGCCGCCCCTGTCTGCTGCTGTGCCACCTGCCACCACCGGAAGTTGTGAAGGAGTGTGGGAGAGGCAGGGTCTCTGCCTCTCCCTCATTCTCTGTGACCCCCTCCGTCACTTGTTTGTCTTGGAGTTGGCCAAGGGGAACGAAGAAGAGGCAGAGGCCCTGCGTCTCCCACATTCCCTCTGGCCAAGACTGACACACGTCGAGGGGGCACCCATGGAGTGAGGGGAAAGTGGGGCCTCTGCCTCTCCCTCACTCCCACTGGCCTTCTCCACTGTCTGTCAGTCTTGGCCATGGGGAATGAGAGACAGGCAAAGGCCCCACTTCTCCCACATTCCCTCTGGCCAAGACACTGACAGGCAGCAGAGGGGAGGGGCACCCACAGAATGAGGGAGAAGTGGGGCCTCTGCCTCTCCCTCACTTCCACTGCCCCCTCCGCTGGTGCTGTCAGAGTCAGACTCAGCCAGGGGTGGGGGTGCACTCAGAGTCCCCAGCTCCCAGTCACTGTCAGACACTGAGCTCTGAGTTTAGGGCCCCCCCCAGAAGCGGCTGCCCCAAACCACCACATGTTAAGGCTGTCCCTGACACGGGCATGCTAGGTAGGGGACTGAAGGGCAATTTCTTCTAGGTCCTTTCCTGTGACCTCACATCATCAGTCAGCATGTGAAGGCAACAGTACCAAACAGAGTCAAACATAGGAACCTGATGAAGCAGCATAGGGTCGCCAACCAAGCAGCAGTGTCATTCCCTCCTATGTGTTAGTCCGCCCACCCTTCCCCCAGGCCCAACCCAAGCCTTGGTCTGAAAGCAGCACCAAACAGGCATATGTGGATAAATGAAACAACATATCCCACCATGCACAGCTTCCCCAAAGTGGATGATTGTGGCATTGGTAGCCAATGAGCAGAGGGCTTGTGTGCATCACAAGCAGGCAGCAGAGTGAGCTGCACTTCAGTGTTTAAGACAATAGGGGCAGAGCAAGTAATATATAAAAAACAAACTTGTGGCCAGATTTGAGAACCTAGAGCCCTATGCTAAGTCATAGGGCTGGGACACAGTTTTTTTTGTTTTTTTCAGGTTTTGGATCTCTGGTTTTTGGATCCTGGCTTGGTTTTGGTTCTCTTCCCACTGATTCCAACGAGAAGGGAACTAAATCTAAAATAAAATAAATAAATAATAATAAATTAAACCAGGAGTTTGGGGGGCCTCGGAGGGTGGGTATCTGTGCCCTAACACCTCCACCCTGGTTCCATCTCAACTTGGCTTCCACTCCACCCCTGGGGCTCTGCATGTACTTAACAGTCTGTGGGCTTCAGAGGGTTGGGGAGGGGTGCCAGGAGCCTGCCCTGAAGGATGGAGGTGCCAGGGCTGCTCCAGAGCCATCCCATCTGGGAGATGCCTGCGGGGCCCTGGCAGGCCTTCTTATTAGGCCACTGAGGGTTCACTGCCAGTGTGCATGCGCAAAAAGTCCACCACAACCGTTTTGCGCATTTCCAGCCCTTTTCCAAAATGATGCCGGCTGCATCAGTGCCATTTCGGAAAAGGGAAGTCTTTTCTGTGCATGCTTGGAAGCCTGAAATCAAATCACAGTTCTACAGGATTTGCTACCTCCCTATGTAATAATGGCCACAAGCTCCGCAGGCTCAGACTATCAGATACCAGCCCCAGAACCATTTACTTTTAAGGCCAGTGATGACTGGATCGAATGGAAACTTGTTTGAGAGAATCTGGCCTGAAAAAGAAGCCAGAGGAGGAGCAGATGGGGCCTCAGGATGAAGCTATTGTGCTGTCTTTCAATCTGACTTCTGAAGAGGCTCAGTCATATAATAGTCATGGAAAAGTAAACATTTTGCTTTTTCAGGGAATATTATTTATGAGATATAAGTTCTTCTCCAAGTTTCAAGAGGAGCAGGAATCTGAAAAAGATTTTATTACAGCATTAATAAATAAATAAATGAATAAATGCTCTGGCCCACAAATATGAGTTTACTCAACTGGCAGGTTTTATGATGAAATGATCAGACTGTGTTGTGTTGTTTGTGGCATGAACGATCGCTGGGTGTCAAAGAGTTTCAAGCTAGACTCTAACTTGACATTGGAGAAGACCATAATGACAGTCCAACAAGCAGAGAGAGTCAAGAAGCAACTAGAGATGTTGTGAGGGACAGTTAATTCTATGGTCAATATGGATCGCATTGTACCTAGTGACGGTCATTTAAGAAGTCTCAGTTATGTCAGTTCACAGCAGATTTTCCAGCAACCCTGATAAACAGCCATATCACTAAGTGTAAGGCTGTAAAACCCCATGCATGTGGATGGCATGGTAACACCTCTAGGCATAGGCGTAACAAATGTCCTGTTAAGAATGCAACTTGTGGAAGATGTCATAAGAAAGTCCCCTATACTGCCATTCTGGTGAGAATATGGAGATAAATTAGTAAAGTGATGTCTTTTACTGGACCAACTACAGTTGGTGGAGCTATGCAAGCTTTTGGACCTCACAGGGTCCTTCGTCAGAGTGATTTGAGCAACTGTTAGGGATGGGCAAATGCGGTTCGGAAGTTCGGAGTTCGCACCAAACTGAACCAGTTCGGTCGACTGAACCGAACTTCTTTTTTTAAAAAAAAATTTCATATCTTTATTTGCAATCCAACAGTTGCACAACTACACCATTATCATATTTGCCGCACCGCAGCACCAAAAAAATTCTATACAATTATACCTCAAGACGGTGTCTATAACAATTCAGTACATGAATAGTAACTTTTTTTACATTCAAGGGCAGGATAGAGATTCCATGATATATCCTGTTTCTTCTCGAGTGGTAATGTTGACAGGTCAGTGGGTGAAACAGCCTTACGTTATACGTTCAAATGTGAAGACATCAAATTAACATTGCGAGTCCGATAAACTTAGTGATAGTTCTTTACCCAACTTCTTCCCTCCCAGATCTTTTACAATTGGGGCCCAGGTTTCTCTGAAGAGATTCCCTTTCCCATGGAGCTCTGAGTGTAATTTTTCCATTGAGTATAAATGCCAAATCTTATTTAGCCATTCTTCGTAGGGAAGTTCATCTACAGATTTCCAATGCCTGGCGATACTTTGTGCTGCTAAAAAGAGTGTCTGACAGGCCCTCCTGCTGGCCTCCATAGTTTTATTTTGTGGGTATATCCCTAGCAGTGCAATTTCTGGTTTGCAAGGTATCACTGTCGCTGCTATTTTATTTGCTATCTTCCAGATTTTTAGCCAGAACTCTTTGACCTTCCAGCAACTCCACCAACAGTGGATGTAATCGCCCACTTCCCCACACCCTCTCCAACAAAGAGCTTTCCCCTTAGGACTTGCGTACTTCATTCGTGATGGAGTCATGTAAAAGAGAATTGTCAATTTTATTTGAATCTCTTTTATTTCTAGAGAATCAGCACAACCATGCATGTGTCGCCAGATTCTTTTTTTTTCTTCCTCCCCTATTTGGATGTCTAAGTCTTTGCCCCATTGGTCAATATATATATCCCTGTTATCGTAAAATAGGTTCTTTAATTCCTTATAGATTCTGCCCATTCTTCCTGCCATTTTATTCTTTTTGAAAAGAATCTTTTCGAGTTTATATGGATCTCTACCAAAATCTTCTTTGTATGGTTGCTTGATACTTATATCCCGAAGTTGCATGTACTGAAGTGCGTCCACTTTTTTCCCTGTCAGCTCCTCCAACTTTTGGGGATAAGCAAATTTCCCTAAAGAGAAAACTTGCTGTATCCTTGTGATTCCCCTTTCTCTTAAGTCCCTTCTCAAACTAGGGGCCAATTTTCTTTCCGTCGCCAAAATCGAATCAATTGGGGAGAAAGGAGAAATTCCCTCTTGTGTCCTCAACTTCCTTTGAGCTCCCTTTTGAACCGAACTTCTGAACCGAACCGAATTTCCAAACTCGGCTCTGTTCACCCATCCCTAAAAGATAATATTCCATTTAGTTTAATGGAGTTTGAATTTTATTCAGAAGTTTGGAGTTTGGACTGAACTCGAATAGTTCAGTCAACCGAACCGAACAGAATTTCTGAACCAAACCAAATTTACGAACTCAGTTCTGTTTACCCATCCCTAGCAACTGTTCAGAGGCCTGTGATGGTATATCCTGAGAGGTTCTGGAGAGTTAAGAACCCTCCTAACAACACACTTTCCCCCAGCTCACTTATCTATTAATGCCTTTATAACCTTATGCTATGCATTGTAGAAACTGAATGCAGTTGAGAACAATAACATTCTCAGTTTTAATGTCCTACCTTTCCCCAGGCAACTCTGTCTCAGACACAGTCCCTGCTTTAGGAAGGGGGAATAAGTCCCTGCTGTAGCCTTTCCTCTGGGGTGTTACTTCCCAGAAAATTTAGCAAAACAAAGCAAGGCATTTTGATATAGGTTTCATAATCCCGCCCTTATAATTTTTCTCTTTTGAATTCTTGTGCTGATTTTGCACAACCCCTGTATTTCCAAATCCAGCCCTGAATGACCCCGTTTTGTGACTTAAATATAATTGTGTGACCCAGGTTGCTTGTAGACTTGTGTGGTGCACACATGGCATAAAATCACGCCATGTGTCAATATCCCACGTGCAAGAATTAGACACGACATTTCGCGCAGATCACCCAATTGTGTGACCTGTTGGGTACTTCTTCCTACAAGTCTGAGGCTGGCTACTGGGCTTGATGGCCCATTGGTCTGAGCCAGTATGGACTATTTATGCTTCTATGTAACCTTAGTATTCTGTAAGTTGATTCCCAAATTGTTTATTTACATCTGCTTAAGCGATAAAATAAAAACATCTCTCTGCCTGCTCAGTCATTGCCTAAACTCATAATTTCCCTTATACAGTCAAAGACGGCTATGGACTCCTTTATTTCACTGTTCAGGATTGCTTGGCACATAACCAGTTTTATTGTATTTTAAACAACCGCCAATCATCTTTCAACTGCTTTTTAATTAAGGTAAGCACCTTGATTAAAGACAAGTAAGTCTGGCACTCAGAATTCATTTTTTAATTTAACAAAACCATGCTCCAAGTTGCAGCACAGTCTTAGTTAAAGATCTGGAAGCTTTTCAGTCAAACATGGTCTATTTTAGAAACCTGAAATATAATCCATTTTAAATACCAACTAAAACTGGCATCTCCCACATTGGGAACTGACAGGAACTGTGATCACTGACTGGACTGTATCAAAGATAACTATTTTAAGTAGCTCAGATGATGACCTTAGCCTTAATGTTATCTTCCTTAGGAGTAGCCCAAGCCTACTACCATCATGACTAATCAGCATTAAAACAGTTGCATAGTTTCATCTGTCTTGTGAGTTTGTAGAAAAAACAGCTATACCCATAATCAGCCTAAAGGTCAAGCCATGGATGACCAATGGGTAGCTTTGAGGCACTGACAAAATAATTTAACAAACTATTTTATTCTGCCCCAAGTGGCGTTTTGTCTTGCCATTTGCTAAAAGAGAAAATTCTTCAGGGCGATTAACAGTAGTAGTATTTTGACTCCATTTTACAGATCTCTGAGAAGGATATACTGGAATAAATATAATGTCTCAATATCTTGTGTGTATGTTAACAATATATATATATATATTTACTTCCAGGCAATTTCAGCAACATGTAATCAAAGTGTGCATTACATTTTAAAATCAGAGGTTGTAAACGAGATGTGGGTAACCTTGTTTTGTCTGAGGGGCCATGCTGGTAATTTAAAATGGCAGGGGGTCACACCAAAAATTACAGAGAGATATTCATCAGCCCAAAATTTCATATTTTATACTTGTTCTTAATCCATAGAGTTCAGGTTATTTGAGTACCATGACTGCAATGAAGGGATAATTGCAGGGCATGGATAGCAGACTGCAAAGTGTACACCAAGATAGGAATTTGGTAAAAAGATGCAGGGAAGGCATGCTGAGACAATGCATGTTTGGGTGGGTGCTAAGGGCAGGATCCAGAATCCAGGTGAGGGTCCAGAACATGGATCTGATGTTCTGATCCCTACCCTTGAGGCTCATCTATACTACCTTCTCATTCAACATGTTTCTTCATCCCAGGAGGTAGGGTGGTCAAATATGCAAATTTTATTATTTATTTATTAATTAAAATATTTATAGCCCACCTCGTCTGCTCCCAGCAGCTCGAGGCGGCTAACAATAAAAACACAAATACAAAAATACACCATAAAAATAACTTAAAACAATACATTAAAATTAAGTTAAGACTGGGGTGGGGGATAATCAACCCCCCACCACCCTAACCCATCACCCATGTCCCTCACAAAATGCCTGGTAGAACAGCCAGGTCTTGCATCTTCATCAAAAGGGAGGTCCGGAGCCAAGCAAGAATCTACCGGAAGGGAGTTACGCAGTCTAGGTGCAGCCACCGAAAACTCCCTATCCAGAGTTGCACCCCAGGATACCCGGGAGACATCCAAGAAGGCACCCCCGGCCAACCACAGGGGCTGCTCCAGGGCACATGGAATGAGGTGGTCCTGCAGGTAGGTGGAGCCCAAGCCATTTATTTATTTAGCCATCCCCTCACGCCCATGGAATCTCGGGGCAGCTTAGGACACACAAAAATAACAATAAGTTAAAATTACCGTAAAATAAAAGATTAAAACATCTAGGAAACCCCTAAACAACCCCCCCCCACAAACTTTTATCCCACCTCCCTCCCCTCCTCCTCAGGCCTGGGAAAGCAACCAAGTTTTGCAGGCCCGGCGAAAGGTCAGCAGGCTTGGGGCCAGATGGTTTAGGGCCTTATAGGTCAAAACCTTGAATAGGACCCAGAAAACTATAGGCAGCCAGTGCAGTGAACAGGTGTAATGTGCTCACGGTGACCCATCCCCATAAGGAGACAGGCCACAACATTCTGGATTTTGAGGAATCTTATGGGAAATACAGGTTGCAGGGCTGCACTGGCTCCAATGCAGCCCTGCAACATGCATTTTTCATAAGTGTCCTCTAAAACTTGCATATCTGGCCACCCTACCATGAGGTAGGGTCTAGATCTGGGAACAGAGCCAAATGAAAAACATTTGCTGTACTTCCAAATCGATTTCACTTTTGAAAACATTATAGAAGATGTTGGATAACAAAATCTTCAAATTGCTGCACTGGCACCCACATTTTTCATTTCAGTATGGCCATCAACAACATATCAGCTTGAAAACCTCATGTAAGGTGAATACAGTGTTTGTATAAGATGTCAAATAATCAAAACCATAACACTAGTAGCAGTATAACTGAGAGAACCAATTAAGAGTTGGAAAACTTAACTGACAGTGCTAAACCTAAGGAGCTCAATCAGGTTAGCTTATCCAAAAGAAGCTTAAGATCTGATTATGGTGATTAGAGGCAGGAAATATTGGATACGGAAGAGCTGTATGGATGACACAAAAAATGGTGGGATATTAAATGAGGAGGATAAGGCTCTTATAGATTCACCTGGATAAAGTGGGCCCATTCCAAACAAATAGGTTTTAACACCATGAAAAATAAAATCCTCATTTGTCCTGATTTCCTACTGCTCTGTCACAGAATGAAGAGCCTCCTTTCAGATAACAACATACAGTCATGGAACTTTGTCCCAGACTGCTATGTTCACTGCTAGCTCAACACCAAGGTAATCTTTTGATGTTTGAATACAGCAATTGATTAAAAAATGTAGAATTAGTAATTTGTAATCTTGGGTTCCTGAACGTATATGCCCTGCTCCCTCCCTCCCAACCTTCAAATCCCTCCTGAAAACCTACTTCTTTGATCAGGCTTTGCCTAGCTCCTCACCTCCCTAGATTGCTTGTTTATGCTTCATATGCAGTCTCCATCCTTCAGGATCCTCCATCCTACTTTGTAGCTAAGCGTTAAGCACATGCACTTGAAACTTCTTAGCTTCATGAATGTAACCCTGTTTTCACTGGCATACCTACCATAGGAAGAGGATGGACAATTGTCCCGGTGCCCAATTTTTGTTGGGGGAGGGGCACAAATGGTCCCTCCTGGCCTGTTGCCAATCCTCGTCTTTAAGTCCTGCAATAGGTTTCTTTATAAGCTTCCTGATTTAAAGAAGAGGGTTGGCAATGCTGCATGAGGAGACTGAACGTAAGCGCCCGAAGTGGAAGCGATCCACACTCTGGCAGGCAGTGCAGCCTCCAGGGCTCAGGCGCAACAAGAAGAGGAGAGGCGCCACAGTGGTGTCAGGACTGGAGTTGTTCAGACGGTGTGTATGGGGAGGGGATGTGTGGAGGCAGGAAGGCTGGGGGGGGCTTGTTGGGAGCAGGAAGGATATGTGGGGGAAGGCTGTCTGGGAGGGGTGCTGTTTTGAGGTAGGTGGTTAGTAGGGATGGGACTTTCGGGTTTAACCGAAAGAGGCCAAAAGTGCCTCTTTCAGTTAAAACCAAGAGATCCAGTCTCGGAGGATGGGGATCCATTTCCCCTAGCACCTGCACCTACCGGGACCCGGTTTTACCCCCCACCAACCCCTGGGGCCCCTGTACATTACTTACCTTTTCAGCTCTGGGTTCGAAGCGTGGAGGGTCACAGCCGCCATCTGAACCTCCAGCTGGACCGCCAGCTCCACTTCCAGCAGCCAGGCCTCTTTCGCTGCTGACTGTTGTCAGGAACTGGCTCCACTGCCAGGCCGCCAGGGCTTCTCTGCTGCGGGGAACTGAAACTAAAAGAAACCAAAACTGAAAATTTGCTCAGAGTCCCACCCCTAGTGGTTGGGGGGGGGGGCAGAGAGGTTGGGGGGCGGGTTCTGTGTGTAGGTTGAGTGGAGAGGAGAGGCAAGGAAGGGAGGGGTTGGAAACAGGAGAGCATGGTGACAGGGTGGCAAGTCCATTTCTTGCACCTGGGCCCATTCCAACCTAGCAGTGTCTGTTTCCCCATATACTCTTCACTTGATACCCTCCCACTCCACACCCTTTGTCCATTCTAGATTGTAAACCTCTCATGGCAGGGATCCAGGACTGGCCTTAGGATCTGTAGGATCCAGGGCAAAAAGATAAAAAAATGTAGGGGCTCTAGTGACCCCCATCCCCTTGATGGCACCCTCCATGGGGTGTTAAAGGTGGTTGTGTTTGGGCCCCTATACCCTGCCCTTGTGAAAAAAGTGGCCTCTGTGGGGCCCTTAGAAGGAGCAGGGCCTGGAGAAGTCACTTGAGTCGAGTCACCCTGTGACAAGCCGGCCCTGCAGGGACTGGTCTCTAATCACAACTGTTCAGGGCCAGTCACATTGCTGGAGCTATATAAATAATAATAGAGAAGATCCGTTTTATTTTCATTGGGATACAATTCTCTCGAATTCTGTTCTATACAGAGACCCCTGCCGTTCTCTTACTTTGAATCCACCTTTCTTCATTAGTGTCCATGATTTGTCTGGAATTTTTGGAAGAAAGTCCTTAGGTCTTAATGAAAAACAACTGACACACCAACTCTGGATGACGTTGTGGTGTGTCAGTGTTGCCAAGCTCCCCTGCTACCACACCCAGATCCTACAGCAGTGATAACCCTCATAATTTCTGAGCCCTGGAAACCTTCTGGTTAAAAAGGTTCCCACCACATCCAGGGAATCCTAACTCACTCTGTCACATATAGTTATCACAGAGGACAACTATTGAGCCATCAGTGGCTGCAATTCCAAACCCCCTCTGCATGGGATCCGCTGCACAATGCATCTACAATGGATGTGTGCATGGGGTGCGTGCATCTGCAGGAACATGTTCCAAGTATTCTAAGAACTTATTGCTAATATGCATCATAAACAATTTCCTTTCCATCAGCTTTGTCACCTCCTAAATGTATTCAATAAGACAGCTAAAAAGCCTATGTGGCTTGTAAAATATGAAATTTGGTCTCTTTAGACTGAGCTGTATAAATGTCTGAATGCGGAAACACTTTGCTTTCCCATTTAATCCAAACAATCATCATATTGCCTGGGACAAGATCAACCAGATAGTCTCATCTGGGGATGATTTAACAATTTAAATCAAAACTCGTCATGCCTTATGGCTTTCCAGAATCACTGCAGGGTTGCCTTGCATCTGATAAGTTTTCACTTTAATTTTAAAAACTAAAAGGATTTCTGTTTAAAAAGAAGGAAACATGTTTCGATAAGATGAACCAGATAGTTCAACCCCCCCAAAAGCAATAACAAAATGAGCAAATAATCTTGTAAATGGCCCAATTCATCATTTGATAAAGTGCATAGATTGCTTGAAATATTCCACTGCCTAAACAAAAGCCAATCAAACTGGAAGTCCTTTACTTGAGGCAAAGAGTCTTACTGATTTCTTGTCTAAATAACCATCTGCCAATATCACTGCTAGATTCAAAATCAATATGGCCACACTTGGGAACAAGCAATATTTTTAATTAAAAAATAAATCGGAGGCATTTAGAATATAAAAATATCAATAACCTTTATTTTTTTTAATTTGCTATAAATTACTTTATGGGCTTTATAAAGGTGAAGCATAATATTCAAGAAATATATATACTGTCACTAACTTAAATTGTCTTTTAAAGTTTGGTTTTACTTTTATAGTGCCGGAGCAATTGGAGCTGTAAAAGGGCCATTCCTTGTTGGTGACCCAAGCCATTTGCTTTCTTGGTTGGTATCCGGAGTCGGTCTCTAGTACTCTGACTCACTAGCTTTTCAGTTACTCAAGAAATAGGGCAGCAGTTCCAAAAAGGTTGCCTGCATGATTTCAAGAACTGTGGCTCCAGTGGTCTTGAACTTCTCAGGCATTCAATTTACCACAACACAGCTGCACAATGGTGGCTCTGAAAACTACAATACATCTACATTTTGGTGCCCATCAAGCTCCCAAATTGGTGAACTGGACCTATGCCCTCATTCACTTAGTCAAAACTCTGACTCCTGTATCAGGAGTTTAGAGCAACTGGACAGTTACCAGACTGCTGCCTCACACTGCTTGTTCACTCATGCTTCCTAACTCTTCAGATCCGTGACTTTGCTCCATGATCATTGATTTCTACTCTCAGATTTGGTTCAGTTCTTCTGCCTTTGGTCTCCTGGCTTGACTCTGCATGTTCCCGACACCTGATGACTTGATGACTACTGACCTATCTGTCTACCACCCAGCTCATCTCAGACAATATTTTCTGACCAGCCTGTTCCTTGGGCCAGGGTCTGATACAGGACCCAATTATGAGATTTAATATGATCCTGTAACAACAACAAAATCATGCAAAGCTGATCAAAGATCAGTTGGGATTGTGAACCCATTTGCAGATGACATGGCCCCTACCTGGGGTTCCAACTCATAGTTTGGGAATGTCTGCAGTAGTTCTCCATCAAGTCCTTCAGGAGAGCTCGACTTGGCTGCCTAGGACCATGAGCTTTATGGGACACCCAGCCACCCATCTGACTTGCTGTTCATCCTGGCAGCTCCTCCAAAATGGTGAGGGTGAAGGAGAGCAAAGCCAGCACCGTGCATGCACACTGTGAACATCTTTTCCATCCCTCCTCCTTACTGGAGGTGGCACCTTGCTTAGAGCCTAGGGATGTGTGAACAGACCAGAGTTTGGATGTTCAGATGTTCGGATTGAAAACTTAGTTCAGGTTTGTGGGTTCAGTTCCATGGAGCTCGCCCCCCCCCCAAAGTTTGGCGAGTTTGGCTGCATGGAGGCTTGGGGCACTCCAGGGGTGCTCGTGGTGGCATGGCAGGCCATCGGAGACACAGCATCAGAGATTGGAACGGCTTTGGGCTTGGCACCCCAGGTTGCCCGGGCAGGCAAACTTGGCACTTGGCCCCCAGGGGTGCCCATGGGGGCATGACTGGCCATGTGAGACCTAGAATCAGCAGCAGAGACACGGCACTGCAGGCTTCCAGGCATTGGCGGAGCAGCAGAAGAGGCCCGACAGGGCTTGGTGGCTGGCACCCTTACTTGACCGAGTGTTGCAGGCTAGCTGGCATCGGTGGAGCATTGGCAGACAGTGAAGTGGAATGGCAGCACTCCTTGCTTGGAACGTAGGCTGCAGAATGCTGATGGTGGGTCCTGGAGCTGGAGTGGCTGCCTCTTTCTTGATGCAGTGGAATTATGGCTCCCTGTGAGCAGAACGACGGCCCCAACACCCTGACGGTGGGTACTGGGACTAGAGTAGCAGCTTCTGGATGACATGGATGGGCAGCCCTCCCTGCCTGGAATGTAGACCCCAGAACCCTGATGGTGGGTCCTGGGACTGGAGTGGCAGCTTCTGGGTGACTTGGAATGACAGCCCTCCCTGCCTGTAGGGATAGACGAACACAGTTCAGAATGTTGGACCAAACTCGACCAGTTCAGTCGACCGAACCGAACTTCCGAACCGAACCAAATTTCCAAACTCAGCTCTGCTCACCCATCCCTAAAAGATAATGGTCCATTTAGTTCAATGGGGCTTGAATTTCTAAACTTTGTTCAGAATTTTGGAGTTTGGACCGATCTTGAGCAGTTCGGTCAACCGAACCAAACATCTGAATCGAACCGAACTTCCGAAATCGGTTCTGTTCACCCATCCCTACCTGCCTGTAACCTAGGACCCAGAAGCCTGATGGTGGGATCTGGGGCTGGAGTGGCTGCTTCTTGATGCGGTGGAATAACAGCTCCCCGTGAGCAGAATATCAGCCCCAGAACCCTGTTGGTGGGTCCTGGGGCTGGAGTGACTGACTGTTCTTTGATGCAGTGGAATGATGGCTCCCTGTCAGTGGAATGATGGCCCATAACCCTGATGGTTGGTCCTGGGATGAGAGTGGCAGCTTCTGGATGACGTGGAATGACAGCCCTCCCTGCCTGTATTGTAGGCCCCAGCACCCTGATGGTGGGACCTGGGGCTGGAGTGGTTGCTTCTTAATGTGGTGGAATGACAGCTCCCCATGAGCAGAATGACAACCCCATAACCCTGATGGTGGGTCCTGAGGCTGGAGTGACTGGCTGTTTCTTAATGCAGTGGAATTATGGCTCCCCATGAGTGGAATGACAGCCGCAGAACCCTGATGGTGGGTCCTGGGAGTAGAGTGGAAGCTTCTGGATGATGTGGATGGACAGCCCTCCCTGCCTGGAATGTAGGCCCCAGAACCCTGATGGTGGGTCCTCAGACAGGAGTGGCAGCTTCTGGATGAAGTGGATGGACAACCCTCCCTGCCTGGAAGGTAGGTCCCAGAACCCTGATGGTGGGTCCTGGGACAGGAGTGGCAGCTTCTGGATGAAGTGAATGGACAGCCCTCTGTGCCTGGAACATAGGTCCCAGAACCCTGATGGTGGGTCCTGAGGCTGGAGTGGTTGGCACCCCTACTTGGCTGGGTGTTACAGGCTGCCAGGCATCAGTGGAACAGCGGCAGAGGCCCGGCCAGTGCTTGGTGGCTGGCATGCCTACTTGGCTGGGCGTTGCAGGCTGGGTTCATACTCGGCAGAGCTCAAGAAGCTCTATTGAAAATTGGACAAGTCTTGCCGGGTGGTGAAGCTCATGGACAACCAGCCCCTGCCTGCCAGTTCTCTCATCTGAGATATGTAGCTCTGCCTGTCTACAAGAGTGGGGAGCAAATGGCTGACATGCATTTGCAACAGCAGCAGCAGACATTGTATTTCCAGGGCACAGAGTCCATCCCACAGCAGAGGCAGCATCAACAGTGGCAGGAGCAGTGGACATTCATTTCCCAGGCACAGTACCCATGGCACAGCAGTGGCAGCCTCAGCAGCAGCAGAAATTACATTGCCGGGCCACATTACCCATGTCACAGCAGCAGCAGTGGACATTGGATTGCCAGGACACAGTAATTGTGACTGGCACCCATCCTTGGCCTGGCCTTGCAAGCTGCCAGGCATCAGCGAATTTGTCAAGCCTTGCCCAGTGGTGAATCCCGGGGCCACCCAGTAGCAGACATTGGATTGCCGGAGCACATTACCTGTGGCACAGCAGAGGCAGCATTGGCAGCAGCGGCAGACATTGGATTACCTGGTAGCATAACCGATGGTACAGACATCAGAGGCAGCATTGGCAGCAGCGGCAGACACTGGATTGCTTGTTCTCAGAACCCATGGCGCAGCAGAGGCAGCAGCCAGAGGTGGCAGCAGAAGCAGCATTGGCAGCAGTGGCAGATATTGAATCACCCTGTCTCAGAACCCGTGGCACAGCAGAGGCAGCATTGGCAACAGCAGCAGACATTGAATTGCCTGGTAGCAGAACCCATGGCACAGACAGCAGAGGCAGCAGAAGCAGACATTGGATTGCCGGGGCACAGAACCCATGGCACAGACAGCGGAGGCAGCATTGGCAGAAGTGACAGACATTGAATTGCCGGGGCACAGAACCCATGGCACAGACAGCAGAGACAGCATTGGAAGCAGCAGCAGACATTGGATTACCCGGTAGCAGAACCCATGGCAAAGACAGCAGAGGCAGCAGCAGCGGACATTGGAATGCCTGGGCACAGTACCCGTGGCACAGCAGAGGAAGCATCAGCAGCATCAGCAGAGATTGGATTGCCAGCGCAAAAAAATCATGGAACAGCAGAGACAGCAGAAGCAGAATTTGCCTGTGCCCAGCACCCATGGAGCCAGAATGGTAGGATTTGCCAGGAAAGAGCTCCTATACAGAAGCAAACAGCAGCAGCAAGATTTCATGGGCACCTTTAAATTTGCCAGGGCAAAGCATCCATGGACCAGCAGACAGTAGCAGCAGGATAATTAGGCCAGTGGGGCACATCACCCAGGGTTGCCAGGGCAGGCAGACAGGCACCTTGGCATGAGAGGCAGGCAGGGTGGGGTAGGGCTTCAGCTTTGCCCACAGGGTGGGCAGACAGGCACTTTGGCATGAGCAGAAGGCTGACTGAGGCAGGGTTTGTCCTTATTATTATTATAATTATTATTATTATAAACATTTATATAGCAGAAGACATGTGACCTGGTGCTGTACAAAACATAGAAATAGATGTGGTCCCTGCCTGTGGCTTACAATTGAAAAGACAAGGAGGGGGAGACAGGGAGAGGGGACAGAGGGAGAGACAGGAGAGAAGACTAACAAACATTCAAGCGGATGCAAAGTCTCAGGTGCGTGTGCTCAGTTTGGTTACAATCAGGTTGGTTACAGCAGTCTGCTGAAGAGGGCAGACAGTAGGTATATGGGAACGACTAGCAGGCATTGGGAAACCAAGGCAGGCAGACAGGCAGCGTGGCATGTGCATCAGAAGGCAGGCTGAAGCAGGATTTAATCTTGGCATCCTGGGTGGGCGGGCAGACAGGCAGCGTGGCATGAGCATCGGAAGGAAGACTGAGGCAGGCTATGATCTTGGCAAACTGGGCGGACAAGCAGACAGGCAGTATGGCATGAGAGACAGTAGGGAAGGCAGGCTGGGACCTTGGCAGGGCACTCTAATAGGATGGTGAAGACTGTGCAGCATGAGAGAGAGAGCACCAGTCAGATAGGTGGACCGAGATCATCTAGCCAGAGGTCACCTGGCATGTTTACAGTTTCCCAATGCCACCCTGTGTCATGAGGTCAGTCAGATAGGCCAGCCGAGGCCGTCTAGAGAGAAAGAGGGCAGGTGCTGGGCATTGGGAGGGAGGGTCAGCACCTCGGCGGCAGCAGCCCAGATTGAGGAGGAGCCCCTTACCAAGACTGTCCCTGGCATGGGATGGCGTTTGCCACTGCACCATCAATCCATGTCCAGGGGCAGCTCGGGGAATCCCAGCAGTGGAAGGTTCACCTCCGCAGTGGAAGGTTCACCTTAAGCAACAGCAACTGCTCCACCAACTTGACCCGCAGTCTCAGGCGGTGCGGGGAGCAAATGTCCTCCTCCATGGAGAACACCTACTCTCTGGGGACACTTGGTGGGCAGGACAACAGAGCCTTGGCCACTTTGGACAGGACCAGCCACATGTTGGTCTTGCCGGCCCAGTAGGCCAAAGGATCGCTGTTGGGATCGATACATGGCTCCTCCTCCAAGTTGGTCTCCACTGCTCCTTGGGCGCTGTCGCACTCCCTCACGTTTGCGAGAACAATACCACATCATCGGCATAGCATAAACAGTCGACAGCCCTAGTGGCTAATTTTGGAGGTAAGCAATGTGGAGCTGCCACCCTAGAGATGAAGTCATTTATATAAAAGTTGACATACTTAGAAGGTAAGCCCACTTTCCATAGTTGAAGCCAAATAGAACACTGAGCTACTAGGTCTGTCATCATACCTCAAGTGTACAGCATCTAAAGTGGCAACAGAGGCATAGGCTTCTTGAAGCTGTCTTTAAACTATTTGGCCTCTGTCTTTTCTAAGAAAGAGTCCCATAGAAAAACTGCTCTGCTGAAGTTTGAGGCTGTGGCCTGAAGAGGTAGGGAAGATGCTTCTTAGTTATTTCTGAAGGTAATATGTACCTTCTTACATACCAGGTCATTTGGATAGCCTTCCCCCTCAGATGACAGGGAAGCAGACTTTAGATTAGCTGCTGTTGTGTCTACTTTGGGTAAACTAACCAGCTGCTCCTCGTGCATGGGGACAGAGTAGAAGTGCCTCATGTACTTGTGGGGTCCCTTAACTCTGGAGGGCTGCTCCCATTCTTCCTTAATGACATCTACATAATACTGAGTCATTGGGGGATCAGACAGCCTAGCCCCCCCGATTAGGTAAACCCTTTTTGTTCTCCTTAAGGAGATCTTGTTTCTGGGGTGTGAGAGGAAGGGAAAGCCTTAAAATCAAGACCACCTTCCCAAGCAGTTTATCATAATGCTCTAGTATTTCAGACAAACTAACCCCCAAAGGTTCCTCCTCCTTCTTGTTCTCAGCATCAAAGTGTAGAGTAATATGGACAGGGGAAGACAGACAGGGAAAGGAGAAAGAAAAAACTATAGGGTCTATCTATCTAATCTATCTATCGGTGGTGACAGGGGAAAGGAAAAGGTAAAATAAAGGGTATAAAGTAGGGGTGTGCATGTCATTTTTGTTATATTGATAATGAAAATGAAAATTGTCAATTTCGTTATTGCAATAACAAAAATGAATAATAACAAGATCAATAATGATAACGGAAGTCGTTATTGATTTCGTTATTGCCTGGGAGGTGTTTTTTGGAGGGAAGTGTGGAGGGGGACGAGGGAGCAGACATCTCAAAGCCAGAAAGTGTTGAACTCTTGAACTGGAAGGGGAAGGATCTGATGGATGTACCTCTGACCAATGAGCCGTGCAAGCAGGTCCCAAAGGGTTGAATGGCACCCTTTGATTCCTCAATGCCTCTCCCTCCCAGAACCAATTAGGAGGGCTCTGGGGGAGGGCATTTAAACCCGTTATATTGTAGGGCTGGGCTGCTTCACTTTGTGTTAGCTCTCTTGCTTGTCAAGGTACGTTTGCAGAAGCTGATGGTGCTTGCACTAGAAATCTTTCCATATATATAGCCCGTATTCCCTTCTCTACCACCCAGTCCTTATTCCTTAGATACAGACAGACAGGAGATAGGAGATATAACTCTGAGTTTTCCTTTTCCCTTCTCCTTTGTCTCCCCCTGTCCATATATTATATAGATATAGATATTAGTTGTATATATATGGATTAGATATTTAGATACTAGGCTGTTTTATTATATATATTAGGATTATATGATAGAAATATTTTGTATTATACATAAGTTAGTTTTAGCTTAGATTCTGTATATATTATATAAACAAAACTAACTACATATTGTGATGCAGAAAGAACTACACACAATGAGAAGGGGAAGGAGTTCAACTTCTGACAATAATTCTTCATTGGTGCTTGAAACTGAGAATACCAAACATAAAATATTCATTTGAAATCGATAGCGATACAGATCAAAAACATTTTGTTATTAACAAAAATGAAAACAACACTATTTAATAATGAAAAATGTAATGAAAAACGACATTAGACCCTGGTGCACATCACTAATATAAGGAAAGGTAAGGTATAACACTCAGGGATGGAGAAGAGATTTTTAGTGCAAGCAGCATCAGAGTTCTGTAAATGCAACTTGACACATTAAGAGATAACACAGAACAAGAGTCAAACAGCCTGACCCTGCAACATAAAGGATTGTAGCGCCCTCCCCAGAGCCCAGGGTCAGCCCAGGGTTTCAGGGGCTATGTGCCAAGCCTTGCTGCGGGGCCCCAAAGGCCGGCCGGCAGTTGCTAGAATTGTGGGGTGGGGGATTTTCAAGGGATGGGCGGCTGGTTACTTACCTGCAACTTGACTGTGTCAGCTCAGTTCTGCAGTGTATAACTGGTCAGGGATTCCCAGGGAGTTTACGCCCCCCCCGCCCCCCATGAGCACTGACTTGGAGACTCCCGGTGGGGAAAAAAAACAAAAACCGGCGGTGTCTGTCAGTCTCTAGCCTGCGGTGGTGCAGGGCCCCTCCCCAACGCGGGGCCATGTGCCTGGGCACTGGTGGCACATGCCTCGGGCCGGCCCTGCCAGAGCCTCCATAATGGTTTCTGGGAAGCGGGAGGCAGGAGGCATTGAGCAATCACCTGGTGCCATTCAACTACCTGGGGCCTGCTTGTGTTGCTCACTGGCCAGCAATTACATCCATCAGGTCCTTCCCCTCCTATTGCAGGCCCAGTTCAAGAGTTCAACACCATTGCTGACTGCGAGATGTCTTGTCCCTCCTCCCCTCTCCACATTTCCTTCCAAAAAACCCTCACCTGCTAGGCAACAACTAAATCAATAACAACTTTTGGTATCATTGTTATTAATCTGCTTTATTGTTATTGAAATCACGATAATGAACATAATTTTATCATTTTCAGGCAGCGGCAGCTGCCTGAATACTTAAATGTACAGCCACTCTTCATTATAAACAGGCGACTGCTGAAGCCCCAATTTTGCAAAAACCGCTTGACCTACATTTCTGAAAATTTCATCATGGCTGTAAATTGTGA
>QEPC01009674.1:1918302-1928529 GCA_003113815.1 Sphenodon punctatus
GTTTTGAATTGTAATTGTACTGAATTGTGTTTTTGTGTGTATTTTAAGAAAACTCTTGTACATTTAAGTGTCTTTTTAAACTGTTAAGTTTTTTGTTTTAGTGAATTATCAATATAAACAAAAATGAAGTGCACACCCCTAGTCTATTATAGCTCTATGTTGCTGAGATACCAATATTTTGGGAGCCTAGAAAGAGCTGTTGGACTGTCCAAGTGATGAGCCCCAAAAGGAAGCTCCAAGGAGTGGAGCCCCAAAAGGGGTATAGCAGAAGCTGAAGTAGAATTGGAGATGCAGAATTTTCTCACAAGTGAATTAGGAGACAATGGGGTTTACCATTCTCTCCTTTTGTAGACGCTCTCTTTTGATTGTCCTGACGCCAGAGAGCAGACAGGGTAATCTTGTGGAGTATGCAGATGTTGGGGAAGCTGGCATATAGTCATCATGATCCTCCAGCTGTTTAGCACCTGTGTTAGAATTTAGCACTGGTGCAAATAGGTGCCAGGTCTAAAGGCTAGTGTCTACACTAAACATTCAGAGGGTCATGCCCAGTGAATGGTTGTGCATCCTGGCAGGAGTCCATGGAATAATGCTTTTCTGGTAGCTCCCAAAGTCTCAACAGCAGCTGCATCAACTTGTCTTAAAGACTTCTTAGACACAGTCTGCAGGGCTATGTCCTGTCACTGCTTTCATTTGCCATTTAGAGGGCAATAGGAAGTGGCACTGACTGTGATTGCAGCAGCACAAAGAAGAACTGCTGCTTTTGTATCCGCTTGCCCAAAAGACAGAACAGTTTTTTCGCTAGCTATTTTGGTACATAAACGAAACTGGAAGATGAGTGAGGGACAGCTGACTCAGACTGAATCCATGGGAAGTATAGAACAGTGCAAGTTAAAAGAGGAAACGGAGAAGGATAAAAAAATCAGCCACTCACCCCCAGTCAAATAATCTACTTGCTCATTAGAAGCTGCTCCTAAAGGACCTTCATTTCAATGACACTTACAAGAGTTCCTCACCCCTCAGGATTTTTTAAACATTGGGGTCATGGCAAACTTACCAGTGACTGCAGATAATTGAATAGCTACATTCGGCAGACGTGCCTTCTTCGTGTCTTGAACAATCAAATAAGATATCTTCCCCTCCTCCCCCTTACAAAAGGAGTTGGCTCCAGCAGTTCATGGATTTTATCAGCTCACTCAACCTGGGTTTAAATAAGAAATCACAAAAAGAAATACAACTGATAAATAACCCAGCAGTCCAACTCCTAAACAGCCAAAGGAAACATGCTTCATTAAAGCTCTACATTGGCACATTTGCACGGTGCAGCTCAATGGACTCTGTTAAGATCTAGAAGGCCTGTAATCAACCATGCTATTTCAGAGTCCACTTTTTTTCTTTAGATCTGCTGTGAATACACAGTAGATTACCTAGCACATTGGAACCAACAGTGTCCAGGTGACAATTTAAGGGAGCAGGAGGTGCAAGATTAGTGCAACCTTGTAGCACTAGGACATTCAGAGCAGCAGGTTCAAGGCTCTAAAACAGTCTGTCAAGTGGAAGAGTCAAACTCTGGGTATTTTCAGACGTTACGAGATCACAGTCAACCACAGTGAACCACAGTCAATTTTGCTGCGGGGCCAAAGCGCTCTGAACGTCTGTATGGCGGCCGCCAGATGTTCACCATGGCTGATTCCCACATGGGGTCAATTTCAACCATGCTTCCAGGGTTCCCCGCCGGACAATCCCCGAAAGTGTGGTCAAAAAGATCCCCGGCGGGAAGCAATAAAAAGTAACGTCTGGCTGGCGATCACGGCCCGGAATCCCCAGCAGGATTCCAGGCTGTGGTCAAAGCGGCTGGGCACTGCGGCTGCATTGGCCACTGCACCCGCCTGTCTCCCCAGAGGATGGGTCATGGGGGAGCATGGGGGGATGGGGCCGTGCGGCCACACGTTGCGCCGCGCAGCCCCTCAACCTCCCCACTGGGATCAGCCGGCATGTCTATTCGGGCCATATTTTGACCACAGGGGGTGGTTATTTCATTCACCCCCGCCGGGGATTCACTGGGACGAATCAGGACAGTGTAACGTCTGAAATCGCCCTCTCTCATCATGTTCAGATTACTCAACAGGGTTTACCTTTTGAGAACAAAAGACAACTCAACTGTCCTCTCAAAGGTCAAAAGCAATGATTAAGTTAGATTGGATAATTCAAAATCAGCTGCCTCTTGTGAAAAGATCCCAGTGTTGTTAACAAACAAAAGCATAATGTCTGCTTAGATACTATAGGGAGATGTATTTTGGTGCTTCAGAAATGTTTCTGCTTAATAGTTCTGCTGATTTGTTACATGCCTGTCCAGTGTGACCTGAAAGTGTGCATAGTATCATCCACTATGATCGGTCAATGGTGATCAATGGTGCGACTGCACCTCGAATATTGTGTGAAGTTCTGGTCGCCCGATCCCAAAAAGACATAGCTGAAGTCGAAAAGGTACAGAGAAGGGCAACAAAAATGATCAAGGACATGGAAGGGCTCCCGTATGAGGAGAGGCCTGGTAGGTTGGGGCTCTTCAGTTTGGAGAAGAGACGACTGAGAGGAGATATGATAGAGGTCTATAAAATCATGAGTGGTGTGGAACTAATAAACAAGGAGCAGTTATTTTGCCCTCTCAGCTAGTACTAGAACTAGGGGACACTCCAAGAAACTCATGGGTGGCAAGTTTAAAACAAAGAAAAGAAAAAAAAAATTCACGCAGCATATACTTGGGTTGTGGAATCTACTGCCAGAGGCTGTGCTAAGGGCCAGTACTATAGGTGATTTTAAAAGAGGTTTGCACAAGTTTTTGGAAGATAGGTCCATTAGCAGCTATTAGCCAGACAAGTTCCGGGAACATGACGGGAGCTGGGTGGAAACAACAGGGAATGGATCCCCCATTGTGACCTGTAGGGTGCATCTCCCAAGCCACCGTGATTGGCCACTGTCGGAGACAGGATTCTGGGCTAGATGGACCATTGGTCTGACCCAGTATGACACTTCTTATTAGGGATGTGCAAACGCAGTTTGGACATTCGGAGTTCGGCCCGAACTCAGCCAGTTCGGATGGTTGAACCAAACGCCCAAAGCCCCAAACAGTTTGGGTGCATTCCGATGAGTTTGGGCGCATTTGGATGAGTTCAGGCAGCGTTCAGGAGGGATAAAGTTGGCTGACAGGCCTGGGGGGGGGGCACCTGAGGAGCAGACTTCCTGGCCCCAGGGGTTGAGAGAGGCTTGGACTAGCAGCCAGTCTGCCCAGTCGCCATCCCTCTTTTTCTCAGACCACTGGCTTGGCAATCTGCAAATGGCCACGGGCTAGGCTGCATGGAGCCAATGGGGCTTGTGGTAAGGCTGGCGCAGCAAGTAACAACAGTCATTGGACTCCCCCCATTCCAAATCATTCTGAGCTAGCCACTGATCCTGTCAGCAGGCATTTTCAGATCTCTCCCTCTCCCAGCAGTTTGTGTTCTTCCCAATCCTATTTCACCCACCCTTCCTCCTATTTCACCCATTTCCACACATTTACCTCCATAGTTTCATTTATTTATTTATTTCTCAGATTTCTACCCCGCCCCTCCTAAAACATCTCAGGATGGCTTACAATAAAAAGTAATAACATATATAAAATATTTAAAACAATTAAAACATTTCAAAATACAAGTATTAAAAACAGGGCCAGGGTCATCATAAAACAATAAATAGGGTATGGGAGATAAAAACTCTCTAACCTCCCCTCCCCCCCTGGGCGAACAGCCAAGTTTTACAACTTCGCCAAAATGTCAAAAGTCTTGGGGCTAGGCAAGATTCCTCTGGGAGGGAGTTCCAAAGGCGCGGGCCGGCCATTGAGAATGCCCTCTCCATTGCGGCCCCCCACTTAACACGGGGGACCTCCAAGAAGGCACCCCCGGCAGACCGAAGGAGCCGCTCTGGGGTGTGGAGGGTGAGGCGGTCCCTGAGGTAATTTAGATTAGATAGATTTAGATGTTATACCTGGCATCAAGAAACAACCACTAAAGCCCCATGACCCACAATCAGCATTCTGGAGCCTACGTTACAGGCAGGGAGGGCTATCATTCCACTTCATCCAGAAGCTGCCACTACTGTCCCAGGACCCACCATCAGGGTTCTGGGACCGTCATTCTGCTCATGAGGAGCTGTCATTCCACCGTGTCAAGAAACAGTCAGCCAGTCCAGCCCCAGGACCCCCCCCTCTGGGTTCTGGGGCCTACGTTACAGGCAGGGAGGGCTGTCATTCCACATCATTGAGAAGCTGCCACTCTAGTCCCAGGACCAACCATCAGGGTTCTGGGGACTAAGTTACAGTCAAGGGGAGCCATCATTCCACTGCATAAAGGAACAGTCACTCCAGCCCCAGGACCCACCCTCAGAGTTCTGGGACCTACGTACCAGGCACGGGGAGCTGTCCATTCACGTCATCCAGAAGTTGCCACTCTAGTCCCAGGACCCACCATCAGCATTCTGGGGCCATCATTCCACTCATGGCAAGTTGTCATTCCACTCCATCAAGAAGCAACCAGCCACTCAAGCCCCATGACCCACCATCAGGGTTCTTGGGCCTACGTCCCAAGCAGGGAGGGCTGTCCATCCGCGTCGTCCAGAAGCTGCCACTCTAGTCCCAGGACCCACCATCAGGGTTCTGGGGCCTATGTTACAGTCAAGGGGAGCCATAATTCCACTGCATCAAGAAATAGCCACTCCAGCCCCAGGACCCACCCTCAGGGTTCTGGGGCCTACGTTCCAGGCATAGAGGGCTGTCCATCCATGTCATCCAGAAGTTGCCACTCTAGTCCAAGTACCCACCATCAGGGTTCTGGGGCCATCATTCCACTCATGAAGAGCTGTCATTCCACCACATCAAGAAACAGCCAACCACTCCAGCCCCAGGACTCACCATCAGGGTTCTGGGGCCTATGTTCCAAGCAGGGAGGGCTGTCCATCAACATCATTGAGAAGTTGCCACTCTAGTCCCAGGAACCACCATCAGGGATATGGGTCTGTCATTCCGCTCACGGTGAACTGTCATTCCACAGCATCAAGAAGCAGCCAACTACTCCAGCCGCATGACCCACCATCAGGGTTCTGGGACCTATGTCCCAGGCAGGAAGGGCTGTCCATCCACGTCATCCAGAAGCTGCCATTCTACTCCCAGGACCCACCATCAGGGTTCTGGGGCCTACGTTACAGTCAAGGGGACCCATCATTCCACTGAATCAAGAAACAGCCACTCCAGCCCCAGGAGCCACCCTTGGGGTTCTGGGGTCTAGGTTCCAGGAAGGGTGGGTTGTCCATCCACGTCATCCAGAAGCAATAGGGGTGCTGCAGCTGCTCAGCCTGCTGCTGGTGCTGCTATTGCTAGGGCTGGGGACAGGGACAGACCCTGACGGCTTAAAGGGGTGGCTTCTGCCACTCCTACCATCCCATGGGGCTTCTGGCTGCTGCTGCAGCACACTCTCTAGAGCCCTCCCTCTCTGCCTGCTGGACCCTCTCCACCAGCTCACCCTTCAAGAGGCCAGAGAGCAGTGTCTGGTGTGCCACACTGCCCTTGACTCTGGGATCCAGTATGGTTGCCAATACATATTCCTCCCACTGCAGTAGCTCATTGAACAACACCTTCAGCCCTGCCTTTAGCTGCCTTACCAGGGCAACCACCTCATCTGCCAACTTCTTGCCCTGAGGGCCACAATTCTGCCCCTGGAGAAATTCATCCAGCCTCCTGAGGAGACTCTGGACCAGAGGGGTCACCTGGCTGATGGTGGCCGTGGAGGAGCTGATGGTTTCCGTCATGGCCAGGAATGGTCTGAGAACAAAGACGGTGAGAGCCAGGATCTCCCATTCTGCTCCATTGTACCCTGGAGGTGCCCCAGTGTCTGTCACCAGTTGAACATGATGCAAGGCGGCGCTCTGCTAAAAAAGCCGCTCGAGCATCAGGAATGTGGAATTCCACCTGGTGGAAAAATCCTGCACCAGCTGGTGCACTGGGGATCCTTGCTCTGCCTGCTTTGCCCAGAGGAGGTTGCTGCCCTTCACGCTCTGGTTAAAGAAACTGGTCAACTTCCTCTCCCGCTCGATCAGGGAGCTAAGGGTGCCTGCCCCAATCCCCTTCTCCCCCAAGCCAAGAGCATCCCTGACCACCAGGTGAAGGTTGTGTGTGGCGCAAGGGATGCTGGTGAAGCCCCCCTTGCAGACTGTCCTCAATATGTTGGCCACGTTGTCTGTCACCATGCACCCCATGGTGAAGGGCGCACCTGGAATGACCCACTCCCTCATCATGGTGGTCAGGGCTGCCTCGATGTTCCTAGATGCATGGGGGCCATCCATGATTTCCATCTGAAGCAGGGCCCACCTATACTCTGCTTCGGTACCCCTCCTGCCACTCCCAAATGCTGCCTCAGGGTCCTACCACCAGTGCACCATGACTGCCAGGTAGGTGTGCTGCGCATTCCTGCTCAACCACAAGTCTGTGGTGAAGTGGACGGTGGAACCCCCAGCTCCTGCCAGCTGCTCCCTTACCCACTCCTTTAAAGTTTGTACATAGTTGACACCACCTGCCAGTTCAGGGTGGTGCATGAGGGCAAGTTAAACTGGGGGGCCACGAAGCCAATCAGGCACCTAAACCCCATGTCTGTGACCACTGAGAAGGGTTGTCCATCGAGCGCAATCATTTCCCCTAACATGCTCATGGCTTTCAGTTGAAAGCCACGCCACCCTCCATGTCCTGTAGCTGCCAATGGACTTGGCAGCTACTCCCATCCGAGCTCCTCCATGGTGCACTGATGCTTCTTGGCCTCAACTGGATGCTGCTGCTGCACCACTGTCAGTGCTGATGAGAGGGACAGAACATGGTGGTGACACAGCTCTCAGAGGGACATGTGGCCAGCCCTGTCCAAAGCGGCCAAGGCTTTGTTTTCTTGCCCACTGGGGATGTGCAAACAGAATTTGGGGGTTTGGTGTTTGGCCCAAACTTGGGGTGTTTGTGCCATTCGTGAACACCCCAAACCTGAACTGCCTCCCACCCAAAACTCCCCAAAAGTTGGGGGTTTGAACCCATTCAGGCAGGGGGCCGGGGACACGGGGAAACCCAGTTTTCCCTCCCCCTCCAGGCTGTGCGGCTGGAAGGGGCTCAGGGGCTCACCTCCCCTCGCACACCTTGCCCAGCCTTGTAAAAAAATTAACAAAAAATAAAAACCCATCCCAGGCATTGACCTACTTGGTGGTGCCAGGGCTCTGGCCCAGGGTACGGCGGAGGCATCAGAGGTGGGTCTGTCTTTGGTGGCACTACAGAGTGTTTCAGATCTCCTCTAGGCCTTCCAGGAACTGAGGGAGGGGACAGAAGCCCTCCCTCAGTTCTTGGAAGGCCTAGGAGAGGCCTGAAGTGCTCTGGAGCACTGTTGGAGCTGGACCCACCACCGCTGCCGCCTCCAGACCCAGGGCCAGAGCCCCGGCACCACCAGGTAGGTCGATCCCCGGGGTGTTTTTTTTATTTTATTTTTTAAAAATTTACCAGGATGGGTGGTGGGGGGAGAGGTGAGTCCTGGCACCCCTTCCACCCATGCAGCCTGCAGGGGGGAGGGAAAACCGTGTCCTCCCCCGAACGGGAGCTGTGAAACCAAACAGGTTTGGGCTGAACAGCCTAAACCTGAATGGTTTCAGGGGGGCGAACACCAAACCCCCCGGTGTTCGCACATCCCTACTGCCCACCAACAAGTGTCCCCAGCGAGTGGGTGTTCTCTATGGCAGGAGACATTCGCTCGCCGCACCGGCTGAGGCTGGGGGCCAATTTGGTGGAGCAGTTGCTTTTCATCAAGGTCAACCTTCCGCTGCTGGGATTCCCTGAGCTGCCCCTGGACATGGATTGATGGTGCAGTAGCAGACACCATCCCATGCCAGGGGCAGTCTTGGTATGGAGATACTCCTCAATCTGGGCTGCTGCTACTGAGGTGCTCTCCCTCCCTCCCAATGCCTGGCGCCTACCTGGAGGAGGAGCCATGCACTGATCCCAGGCGTGATCCCTTGGCCTACTGGGCTGGCAAGGCAAACATGTGGCCGGCCCTGTTGAAAGTGGCCAAGGGTATCCTGTCCTGCCTGCCAACCAGTGTCCCCAGCGAGCGGGTGTTCTCTGTGATGGCGGACATTTGCTCCCCGCACCACCTGAGACTGGGGGCCAAGTTGGTGGAGCAGTTGTTGTTCACCAAGATGAACCTTCCACTGCTGGAATTCCTGAGATGCCCCTGGACAAGGATTGATGGTGCAGTGGCACGCGCCATCCCATTCCAGAGGCAGTCTTGGGATGGGGCTCCTCCTCCTCTTTCTGGGCTAGGGCTACTGCTGCTGTGCTGCTGAGGTGCTTTCCCTCCCTCCCAATGCCCAGTGCCCACCCTGCCTCTCTCTCTCTCTCTCTCTCTCACTAGAGGGCCTTGGCTGGCCTATCTGACTGACCTCATGATGCCGAGAGGCATTGGGAAATTGCAAGCCTGCCAGGCGAACTCTGGCTAGACGATCTCGGTCTACCTATCTGACTGGCTCTCTCTCTCGCATGCTGCACAGTCTTTGCCAGCCTATTTGAGTGCCCTGTCAAGATCCCAGGCTGACTTCCCTATTGCCTCTCATGCCACGCTGCCTGTCTGCCTGCCCTGGTTGCCAACCTCAATCCTGGCCTCAGCCTGCCTTCTGCTGCTCATGCTATGCTGCCTATCTGCTGCTGTTACTGCTTCTGCCTCTGCTGTGCCATGGGTTCTGTGCCCCAACAATCCAATGTCTGCTGTTGCTGCCACTGCTGCCTCTGCTGTGTCATGGGTTCTGCTCCCGGGCAAACCAATGTCTGTCATTGCTCTACTGATGCTTGGCATCCTGCAATGCCTGCCCAAGTAGGGGTGCCAGGCCAGCCACCAAGCCCCAAGCCTTCCCGGCCTCTGCTTCTGCGACTGCCGCTTGGTCTTAGACGGCCAGCCATGGTGCCACGGGCACCCCCAGGGGCCAAGCGCTGAGCCTGCCTGCCTGGGCAACCTGGGGCACCAAGCCCCAAGCCTTCCTGGTCTCTGCTGCTGCTGCATCTCCGACAGCCAGCCATGCCCCCATAGGCACCCCCGGAGCACCCCAAGCCTCTGCTGTGGCCAAACTTTTCGAACGTTCGGGGGGCTCCAAACTCCGCGGGACTGAACCAATTAACCCAAACTAAGTTTTCGGACCAAACGGCCAAACATCCGAACCCTGTTCAGATAAATGATATTAGCTGAACTACCTTGTCCCATCTGTCTAGATTATGTGGCACAGTTCTTATTGTATACCTGGTTCTCTTTATTAAAATCCTAAAGTACAATTCTTAGTCAGTGTTGAGTTACTGAGCTAGCTTCAGTTAGAAGAGATTAGTTGTCTTCGCCAAATGCTCTACTTTTCTATTCTCATCAGTCCTCATTGCTGCACCATCTGTAAAAGGGAGTTTTTAGCACCAGTACTAATAATGCTAGATGCTACAGGGTAGCACTGTAGCTTGAATGGAGAAAACACAGATGCTGAAGCTGGCTGTTTTTAAATAATCAAGGCTTGAGAAGGGGTCTGTAGCCATTGAGTGGCCTAGGTGCTCTTCAGCCATGCATGTGGAGTGAGCAAACAGCAATTCTAATGGGCCTCCCAAGGTGGCCACTGTGCCCACGCAGTTACACTTCATGCACTCCTGCTACCATGGACCAACCCTACAAACAACATATGTGGGTAGCTGCTCCCTCTCCTCTGCCTGTCAACAACCCCTACCCCACCCCCAAACTCCACCCAATTGCTCACCCTCTGCTATGACACACAACTGCAGACACCATGGAAACATGAAGCTGCAGCAGCCCCTTCCTGCCCAGAAACAGGTGCAGCCACTGTAACTGATGGCAGTCCCGGGAATCAACGGAGATGCATACTGGCTGTCAGGGATGGGTCTTGAACCCATGGCCCCTGGGGTGCTGGAGAGGCTGTCCAGTGTTCTGCGCCACCTGGTGGGCTTGTGAGGGTGTTGGATTGTCCTCCCTCTGTTTCCCTTGTGTGCTTGCTCCCTGTGTGTCATGCCCCCTCCCAGCTGTACCCAGTTGCCTTAGCCCTGCCTCCCAGCTTCCTGGTTGGCCACAGGAAGTATTTAAGCCTTGGTGTGGCCACAGGAAGCTGGTGGAGCAACGTCTCTTACCCCCTTCCCATTCTTGT
>QEPC01009674.1:1933318-1973322 GCA_003113815.1 Sphenodon punctatus
CCCTGTGGTGGGTTCCACCCTTGGCTCCGGACCCTGACCTCAATGATGAGTCGCGTACCTTCTTAGCCCAGGGTGCCTGGTAATGCTGCTGAGTACCTAATCTCTCGGGTGCAAGAGAGCGACTGAGAGGTTTCAGAGGGTCGCCTTGGGGCCACCTTTCCCCCCCCTGTGCCTGGGCCTAGATTCCTCCCTCTTTGTTTCCCTCTCCCCAAGTCCGTCCCCTGGAACCTGATAAACCTGGCATTCCTTCTCCCTCCTTGAATTCCCCCACGGCTCCGTACCCCGGAGCCTGACACTGGCAGAGGGAATGCAGGAAGCTGCTGTCTGAGCTGTTTGCCTCCATGGTGTTCGCTCTTGCCTCGTGCATCGTGAGGGGAGTTGGCTGTGCTTTGAGCCACCATGGTGTTGTATTTTATGTGCATGTCCTTTAAGAGCTTCCCAGAGAGCTCCTGGGAGGGCTGTGGGAGGGCTATGGGAGGAACCAGGGAAGCAGTTGGCCACGGATCTGTCTTCTGGGGTGCCTCAGTTCATATGGGCATGGAATGTGTGGGTGCCTGTCACCATGTAATTTTTTTGCTCGCTCCGCATGACACACTCCAGATTTTTTTGCCGTGGCACTGAGAGGGTGCTGCATGGCTCTTTGGGAGTGTGCAACCCCATACACCACCTTAAAATAAGCAGTTGGATGTGTGGTTAATGTGTGGCTATGCATGATAGCATCTCGTTTAGGAATAGGCGAACGCGGTTCGGAAGTTCAGAGCTCGGACCGAACTCTGTCTGTTCGGTCAACCGAACTGAACTTCCGAACTGAACTCAAATCAAACCGAACCAAATTTCCGAACTCCATTCTGTTCACCCATCCCTACTGGCAACACACCAAAAAAACTGGTTTTGAATGGCCAAACCTGGTTTGGAAGTTCGGAATTCGACGAAATTTGGTGTGTTCGGTCGACCAAACCGAACTTCTGAACCAAACTCGAATTTCAAACCGAACCGAATTTCTGAACCCAAATTTCAAACTGAACTTAATTGAACCAAACTTCTGAACTCCGTTCTGTTGGCCCATCCCTAATCTCATTTAAAATTATACGCTATTCAAAAGATTGTGCCTCACAGCTAATCAGGTGCTACTCACTCAGGGATTGCTGGGTATACAAGTTGAATTGGTCCCAATGTAAGGGGGGGGTTCTGCATTAGGGAGCTCCAGAAGGTAGGGATGTGCGAACGTGGTTTGGAAGTTCAGAGTTCTGCACAAACTGTCTGTTCAGACGACTGAACCCAGAACTGAACCTGATACCGAACTGTGAAATGACTGAACATTTCGGTCGGTTTGCATAGCGTTCGGATGAGTTCGGCCAGGAGAAACGTGACCCCTGCCTGACACGGGGTTGGGGGGGAGGGGGTCAGCTGAGGAGTAGACTTCCAGGCACCAGGGGTGGAGAAGCTTGGAGTAGCAGCCACCCTACCCATTCACCATCCCTTTTCTACTCAGACCACTGGCTTCACAGGCTGCGATTGGCAACGAGCTAGGCTGCACGGAGCCAATGGGGCTTGGTGAGGTGGGCACAGCAAGTAACAAAACTTATTGCCCTCCCCCTTTCCAACACCTTCTGAGCTAGTCACTGTTCCTGACAGCAGGCATTTTCAGAAGGCTCCCTCTCCCAGCAGTTTTTGTTCCTTCCTATTCCTAATCCATTGCCATCCTCCCCCTATTTCACCCATCCAACATATTTACCTCCATATTATCATTTATTTAGATTATATTAGACAGATTTAGGTGTTATTTTTATTTTTTTACCCCTCCCTGTGTTCATCCTCCCCCCTCCATTGAATCCTTTCCCTCTCCCACTATATATTACATCCCTGATTCCCTTCCCCTGTTTTTGGATTTATTTAGAGTAGGATTATTAGATTGATTTAGGTTTCATTTCAGTTTTGTACCCCTCTATGTGTTCTTTGTCCCCCTCCCCATCACTGTGTAATATTGTGTGTGTGTGTGTGCGTGTGTGTGTATATATAAAAATATAAATTAGATATAGTTACTATAGATAGATACATAGTTGTAGCAGGAGTTAGCTTAGTGATAGAGATAGAGATAGTGTTAGTGTGTAGTTATTCAGTTTTGATATTTTAGAGTGTGTTTGTAGAATTAGGCCTTTAGATAGAATATTTACTTACATAGATTTTAGAATAGTTAATACTATAGTTAGAGTTAGTGTAGATAATATTAGATAAAAATATGTGTGTGCATTTTGGTTGGAAGACATAGAGAAGGGAAGTAGGAGAGGCTGGACTGCTGCCTGTAAGGAGGGCAATGGGACACATGGCAGAGGTGGTGGTAGGGGCCAAGCAAGAGGAGTGGCAGCATGCAGCAGCAGCAGCCAGAGCCCATCACCATACCTCAAGCTTCGCAGGCATGATTTTGAGAGACAGGGTTCAGAGGCTCCCAGCAGTGGCACTAGTCTGGGGGTGATTCGGCGGTGCCTCCTGTCAGCGTCCTCCAGTGCCACACAGGGCACTGGAAGGCATGCAGGACATTAGACTGCAACTGTCTCTGCTGCTGCTGAAGCACTGGCAGGTGCTTTGATTGTTCCTCCAGGACCATCAATGTCCCCTATTGTTGAGGTGATCCCCGGAAGTCCAGGGCTGGTGGATCCCACCCCGACTGCTAGAGGCAGGGCCCAATTCCCAGGCAATGGCAGCAAGGAGAGGAGTAGCAGAAGCAGTATCAGCTCTAGGGGGCACAGGGAGGGGAGTGGCACTAGTATGGTGGGCAGTCAAACCTCAAGGTCCCAGTACTCCCCTTCACAGGACATCACAGTGATTGAGGACAGTGAGGCAGAAGAAGACACTAGTGCCGCAGAGGAGATGTTTGGAGCTGAGGCGATGGCTGTCCCTCCTCCCAGAGCTGTGTTGTCACTGCCACCAAGTTCTGTCCCTCCCAGCAGTACTGGCAGCAGCAGTGCATCACTCGGGACAGGCCAGAAGGCAGGAAAGCAGGTGTGGGTGGATGATCCCAC
Source organism: Sphenodon punctatus (assembly GCA_003113815.1). Lineage (NCBI taxonomy): Eukaryota > Metazoa > Chordata > Lepidosauria > Sphenodontia > Sphenodontidae > Sphenodon > Sphenodon punctatus. Next base: position 1,936,339 of record QEPC01009674.1, read on the forward strand.
GGAGGTGCAGTGCACTGTGTGTAATAAGGTGGTGAAGCGTGGGCAGGTGCTCATCAACCTTGGGACAACTGCCATGGCGAGGCACCTGAAATCATGCCACAGTGCCATGCTGCTAAGCGGGAAGGCAGGGGACGTGGATCTCAACAGGTTCCCAACTGAAGAGGCCAGTCGCCCACCTCCTTCAGCAGGCAAGCTTCATGCACCAACTGCTGCCTCTACCAGCAGGAACAGTATTCCTGCTAGGGGGGAAGAATAGCAGCAGGAGCCTCACCAGCAGTGTCACTCCACCTCGGAGGAGCTGGAATGGGGGCAGCTGCCAAGGCAGCAGCAGCTGGAGAGTGGCGTGGCTTTCAAGAGAAAGCCGGGTGCCTGTTGGGTGAAATGATTGTGCTGGATGGGCAGCCCTTCTTCGTCGTAGAGGACATGGGCTTCAAGTGGCTGATTGGGTTCCTGGCCCCCCAGTTTAAACTGCTGTCCCGCACCACCCTGAATTGCAATGTGGTGCCAGAACTGTACAGGGCTTTGAAGGAGTGGGTGAGGGAGCAGCTGGCAGGGGATGGGGGTGCCACCTTACACTTCACCACAGACCTGTGGTCCAGTAGAAATGCGCAGCATGCCCAGCTGGTGGGGACGGCACACTGGTGGCAGGACCCGGAGGCAGCTTTGGGGAGTGGCAGGAGGGGTCCCGAAGCAGGGTATAGGTGGGCCCTGCTTGAGGCACAAGTCATGGACCTGTCTCTTATACACATCTAGATGTGTATAAGAGACAGGGCTCCCACTCTCCTCCTGTTTTGGCGTGTATGTAAGACCTGACTGTTCCATCAGGCTTTTGGTGAGGGGTGGGGGTGGGGGGTTTCCCCACATTGTATTGTATTTTAAATTGTTTTAAATTGTTTAATTTGTTTTTTTAAAAAGAATTATTAAATGTTGTTCGCCGCCCTGGGCTGCCCTGTGGGCAGGAGGGGCGGGATATAAATTTTAAATAATTAAATAAATAAATAAATAAATAAATAAACCAACACAGTGTCCAACACAGCCAAAACACACCAAACAAAACCAAACAGCCAGTCAGTCACAACACACACTCTTTCTCTACACACGAGCTACACACACACTCAAATTTCCAGTTTCCGACATGATCATGGGACCACGCGATACCTAGACCAAAACAGATTTCTCAATGGCCGAACCGAACGCCACTGAACTGAATGACCAAACCCAAACTTGGTCCCCGGACTGAACGTCCAAACCCGAATGTGGCTCCCGAACTGAATGACCGAACAAACGAACCACAATCTGTTTGCACATCCCTACCAGAAGGAAAGGACTCATTGGAGAGCAGCAGCCAGAGGTGGAGGAGTAGTGACTCAGGAAGTTCTACAGGTTTACCAACAAGCCACCCAGGTGGGAACTACCTTGTTACCTGGCCAGACAAGGGCTCGTTTTAAGGACTAAGGGAACTGTTCTTAGCCCTCCATATGTTGGGGCAACCCTAAACATTGGAGGTTTGGACTGGCTATAGGGGAGGTGGAGGCCTGAATCCCAAACTCATAGGGAAACTTTACCTGCATGGACTGGTTTCTGTGGAGACTTTGAGTAGTTCCTAGGACTCAGGAATGAGAAAAAAGCTCTGGCTAAGGGGTTGGGGCAGTATCTGTGGTGGACCATGGCCAATTCCCAGACAAGCAGCTGACTAACACCCCTTACAAGTACAAATGATAAATGTTCTTCCACACTTGAGATAGGTATTCCTCCTCTTCTGCCTGTCCCCAACATAAGAAAAGGGAAGGCCATCCTTTACATCTTGGTACAGTTCTGACTGAATTGAAGTTGATAGGAAAATTCCATTGACTTTATTGGAATGAGAATTGCAACCATCTAATGATAAGGTGTTGCTTTAAAAGTTGCACGAGCACACTGTCCATGCCTACCTCTTGGTAATTAAAGAATCATGAGTAAAGTTTTTTTTTAAAAAAAACTGATATTCTCTAAAATAATAATGAGAACTGTGTCTTGGTTACAATAATGCCTTTTTCACAACTCTCCTGCTCTAGAGTATTTTATGTGTTCTTTAACTAGTCCATTTGACTAGAACTTTAAACCTTTTGCTGACCACCCCTTAAAACCATTCAGGCTCTGACTCTTTCTACTATTTTTTTGACATCTTCCTACAATCTGGCTTATATCTGCAAGTAGCACAAAGCAGCTGTGAGCCATAGTTTTAAATCTTGGGTTTTCAAAAACAACTTCCTGTTGGTTTAATCCTAGAATTGTATGGTCTTGTTTTTTTCCTTCTGTGCAAGTGTACTTTTGACTGTAGCAGTTGTTTATCACACAGTTATCAAATACTTGACAAAACCCCAGCAGTACCTCTCATGTCCTAGTTTAGCAAGGTTGTTTGTCTGGTGTAGTGATAAGAGAAAAGGAGCTACAGTGGGTGGTCGAGGAAATAGTCATAATGAATGCAAAGACAACCAAAGTTAGACTTGGAAATATTATCTTGGAGTCAAAGACTCCTCTCTCTCTGCATGTAGAAAAAGTTAGGAAGGATTGTTCCCAAGTTTTTCCTCAAAACCTGTTATCAAGGAGAGGAGAAAGGCACAACAATCTCCAAGATTTTTCCATTTGCCAGTTTGAGGAGTTTTAGTATCAAAGATGGCATAGGATACTTCACTGCTAACACTGCATAGCAAGTAGACACTGGGTGTCTTTAGACTTAACATCAACAAGTGTCTAGATTTGTGTTTTGGCCTTGATATGAACACCGGTTTGGCCCTGTGTTCACCATGTGGCGCTGCTTAGACAAACAGCCGATCTTGGAGCAAATTGGTGTTTTCCTCACCCCCCGATCTCAGCACACAAGCACTGCCACCTCGTTCCCCGTGTTGTACCTGTTAACACGCCACGTGATATCATTAGACACAACATTGGCCACATGTTCAGCTGAAACACACAAGTTGTCCTTGTGATGCAATGGTGGTCACATCGCATGTTCAATGAGTGGCCAAATTGGTGTTGGGATTGTTATGCTAACAGCCAAACATGTGCTTAGGGGTTTTGACACTCAATCTTTGTTATGTCTAAAGATGCCCACTAGTTGTTTTCATAGATTCATAGAACCCATTCTTTTGAAATGATCATGAACTTGAAACTTGATACGTTACATCTCAGCGATTTTTGTTTGTTTAAAGTGCAGTTGGAAAGGACTCTGCAGAAGGACATGTTTCCAGGGTTGCCACCTCCTGTGGTTCTCCCCATCTCTCCCATTTTATCCTATCATGAAAGGTGGTAAGCCTATCTGTTTCCTCTCAGTGGGACACAAAACTTTCTTTACCCAGTCCAGCTGCTGAGCCAATGCCTCCCTGGAGTATGAGATGGATACAAGTGGACGAAGAACAGAACAGGTGGNCCGAAGCAGGGTATAGGTGGGCCCTGCTTGAGGCACAAGTAATGGACAATCCCCACACTGCTAGGAACATCAAGGCATCCCTTACCACCATGGTGAGGGTGTGGGTCACACCAGGCGCGCCCTTCACCAAGGGGTGTGTGGTGACGGACAACTCAGCCAATATACTGAAGGCATTCCATGACGAGGCCTTCACCAGCATTCCTTGCATTGCACACACCCTTCACCTGGTGGTCAGGGATGCTATGGGCTTCGGGGAGAAGGGGATTAGGACAGGCACCCTTATCTCCCTGATCAAGTGGGGGAGGAAGCTGGCCGGTTTCTTTAACCTGACCGTGAAGGGCAGTGAGCTCCTCCAGGAGAAGCAGGCTGAGCAAGGCTCCCCAGTGCACCAGCTCGTCAAGGATGTCTCCATATGGTGGAATTCCACCTTCCTGATGCTTGAGCAGCTCTTGAGCAGAAAGCCACCCTGCATCAGGTTCAACTGGTGACAGACAACGGGGCACCTCCAGGGTACGATGGGGCAGAATGTGAGATCTTAGCTCACACGGTCTTCATACTCAGACCGTTCCTGGTCGTGATGGAGATGGTGAGCATCTCCAGTGCCACCCTCAGCCAGGTGACCCCTCTCGTCCAGAGTCTCCACAGGAGGCTGGACGAGATTCTTGGGGTTGGGATTGTGACCCTCAGCGCAGGAAGATGGCTGATGAGGTGCTTGACCTGGTGCGGCACCTGAAGGCAGGGGCTGAGGGCACGTTTTGATGCCCTCCTGCAGCAGGAGGAATATGTCCTGACATCAATGCTGGACCCAAGGGTCAAGGGCAGCATGGTACACTGGACAGTGCTCTATGGGCAGTGGAAGGGTGACCTGGTGGAGAGGGTCTGACGGGTAGAGTGGGCTATGCAGCAGGATGCCCCTGGGGATGGTGGGAGTGGGAGAAGCTACCCCTTTCAGCCAGCTATGTCTATCACTGCCCCCAGCCCTAGAGGTAGAAGCACCAGCAGCAGCAGCAGCTCCCCATTGGCAGCAGAAGCAGCTTCGCCCCTGTGCAGGTCACTCTGGGGAGCATTGGGTCCTCCACAATACTGCAAGCAGTGTGGCTGAGGGCAGTGGTGGAGGTGGTGCCCAGGCAAAGCTATACAAGAGGCAGTACGATGGCGCCTCAGCAACCGTGGAGACCTACCTGGAGGAGGAGCCATGCACTGATCCCAGGTGCGATCCCTTGGCCTACTGGGCTGGCAAGGCAAACATGTGGCTGGCCCTGTTGATAGTGGCCAAGGGTATCCTGTCCTGCCTGCCACCAGTGTCCCCAGCGAGTGGGTGTTCTCTGTGGTGGCGGACATTTGCTCCCCGCATCAGCTGAGACTGGGGGCTAAGTTGGTGGAGCAGTTGCTGTTCACCAAGGTGAACCTTCCACTGCTGGAATTCCCGAGCTGCCCCTGGACAAGGATTGATGGTGCAGTGGCACACGCCATCCCATTCCAGAGGCAGTCTTGGGATGGGGCTCCTCCTCCTCATTCTGGGCTAGGGCTACTGCTGCTGTGCTGCTGAGGTGCTTTCCCTCCCTCCCAATGCCCAGTGCCCACCCTGCCTCTCTCTCTCTCTCTCTCATACTAAACGGCCTCGGCTGGCTTTTCTGAGTGACCGCATGATGCAGGGTGGCAGCCGGCCTCTAGCTAGATGATCTCAGCCCACCAATCTGACTGGCTCTCCCTCTCCCTCTCCCTCTCTCTCTCTGCACAGTCTTTGCCAGCTTATCTGAGTGCCCTGCCAAGGTCCCAGCCTGCCTTGACTTCCCTACTGTCTCTCATGCCACGCTGTCTCTCTGCCCACCCAGGTTGCCTGACTCAAAACCTGCCTCAGCCCTCCATCCTGCCTCTCATGTCACGCTGCCTGTCTGCCCACCCAGGTTACTGCCAAGCTCAAAGCCTGCCTCAGCCCACCTTCCTGATTCTCATGCCAAGGTGCCTGTCTGCCCACCCAGGTTGCTGCCAAGAGAGAGAGAGAGAAATAAAAGAGAGAGAGAAAGTCTCCCCACTGCTAGAAGGAGAGACAGACACGATTCCACCCATGCTGTCACCTGCACTATATGTCCAGAGAGAGAGAGAGAGAGGCTCCCTGATAGAACGAGAGAGACAGGGGTGGAGGAGGAGAGGTGTATCCAGCTCAAGCTGCCTGCCACCTGCCAGAACCAGCAAGAGCTCTCATCTGTGCCCACATCCACCAGCAAACCTACCAGAATTAGATAGAAACAACACCACACAACATATTATATGTGCCCACCTGCCTGTGTGCGTTCCTGTGCCTGCTACCACTTATCACATGATTGAATGAAGTGTGCCCAACCATGCACTAATTCTAGTGACATAATTCAACTCCCATATGCTGTCATTCCACTGTACCTGAATCAGTCATGCCCGCCTGTCCCACGAACCATCAATGAGATTCTGAGACCATCATTGCAGTCACTGGGGGCTGTCATTCCATTCCACTGCATCCAGAAGCCCGGTGCCCACACTCCAGCCTGCGCCCCCACCAGTCTACTCCTCCACACCCACCCGCGGATGCCCGCTGAAGCTGTCGGAAAAAAAGCCCCTATGACTACCAGCACTCATCTCCTGCTGCCTGCTACCAAGGAGCCTGTCTCTCTTTCTCTCTGGAACACACACACATACACAAGCCCTTCCCCTCCTGCGGGGATGTCTGCAAGTTGAGACCCTGCTGCTGGCACATCTTGCGGCTAATACGTTAATGCTGCATCTGCTGCTGCTGTCAGGTAGGGATTGGACAAGTTGTATATACAATGAGATTCTGCCACCTGCCAGAAGCAGCACAGCGGGATAAAAGATTGGAAATGTCAAACAAAGTGAGTAATGACAACAAACAGAACTTTTATAAAAACTTTTCAAACAACCACAACAACACATTTATAAAACCAAAACCAAACACTATAGGAAACTTAAGGGGTCTACTACTCTTAGTCTTTGGACCTGTCAACCAGAACTTGGGGGAAAGGCAAAAGGGGCACGCAGGAACTCGGGGCGGGCACCCCGTGCTTCGGCATTTGGTAGCCATTCTGAAGGGCAAAATCCATGGCCCCTGCCATGGCTTCCTGCCTCCTGGAGACCGACTGTGTGTAGAGTTCCAGGTCAGCCATCTCAGCAGAGATGTACTGGGAGTACATCCACCTTCTTTTTCTCTGCCTCCACCTCCTGGAACTTTTCCACTAGCTGGTTCTCCATATTTACGGCTTGCAGCCATACCCCATCCAGGAAGTCCTTGGTCGGCTTCTCTACTTCAGCCTGAAAGGCCCTTGCCACTGAAGACTCCTGGGGGGGGGGGACTCCTCAGTGGAGCTGGAAGAGGGGGCGAAGGGCTTTGATGGTGTAGCTGGCATGCCTTCCCCACCCTTCTTCTGGTGATGACGCTCCACGGCCATGCCAGAGTCCTGCCACCTCACTGTCTTGCTGTGGACTTTCTCAATATGGGCAATGAGCGCCGATATTGTCCCCTGGCTGGCCATTTTAAATTTTTTGCCACATACCTAAAGAACATAAAAAATATAGGAACATAAGAAGTGCCATACTGTGTCAGACCAATGGTCTGTCAAGCCCTGCCTGCATTATTTCTCTACAAGTGGGTGGGTGGCCAATTTCTCTCCTTGCAGGGGACTCCCTAGCCGGTCATAGGGCAATCCATTCCCTATTGTACCAGCCTTACCTTGCAGACGGCAAATCCGGTAAGCTTATTATACCACTGCCAGACATTGGACCTCGTGCACCTGCTGTCTCACAGTGGCAACCTCGCCTCAATGGTGTCCTGCACGTGGCGGTGGCACAAGTGCCGCAGGTGGCATCATCACCCTGTCTGAAACAGGAACACATAAACAACACCTAGTAAATAATACTATAATATTATGCATTTATGATGATGCCTCTAGTTCTCCCTCCTTGGGGTGTTAGGGATTGCAATGGGAGACAGTGACCATGGCTGACAAGTGCAAATCCTGCCCTTCTTTGGGTGCTAGTAGCGATGGCAACTGGAAAGACCCTTGCTGGCATGTTCAAATCCTGTCCTCCTTGGGGTGCTAGGGAAGGCAAAGAGAGAGACCCTTGCTGACACATGAAAATCCTGCCCTTCTTTGGGTGCTAGTTATGGCAATGTAGAGACCCTGGCTGTCATGTGCAAATCCTGCCCTCTTTGGGGCGCTAGGGATGACAACTAGAAAGATGCTGGCTGGCACGTGCAAATCCTGCCCTCTTTGGGGCGCTAGGGATGGCAACTAGAAAGACCCTGGCTGGCACGTGCAAATCCTGCCCGGGGCACTAGGGATGGCAACTAGAAAGACCTTGGCTGGCACGTGCAAGTCCTGTCCTTCTTGGGGTGCTATGGATGACAACGGGAGACCCTTGCTAGATGGCTGGCACACGTTTGGGTGGGTGCTTCCTTCGACTCATTCCTGACTGCTGGAAGAGCCCCACACAGTACCCTCTCTCTCTGTGGCAGACATCCGCTGCCACCTGCTGATGCTGAAGGTTTGTGCTTGCACGCCAGTGAGCTTTCTCTAAAGGATAGTATTCTATTCTTCTTGTCCTCAAAGTAAAAATAAAGTTTACAAACCTGGCAGCACCTCATGTGCCTTCTTTGTCCTCTGCTGAGGAGCCTACCTCCACCACTGAAGGTCCAGCTACCTTTTCCTCCGTCACCAGCTCTGCCACTTTGGCCAGCTTCCAGGTTCTATTAAGCCTGACCCTCTTCATTTATTTATTTTTCAAAGTCCCACATAAACTACAGCCAAACAAAACAGTCACCCACCAACCAACCAAACCAACACAGTCAAACCGGGTGGTCTTGGGGGAGTGTACGTCTTCCCCGTGGGACCTCATGTGTGGAGTCCCGTAGGGTGCCATTCTGTTCCCCCTCTTGTTTAACATCTATATGCGGCCATTAGGGGAGATCGTGAGAGGGTTTCAGGGTAGACAGTGTCATGAGTATGCTGATGACACTCAGCTCTGCCTCTCCTTTTCCATCGACCCAGGTCATGCAGTCTCCTTATTTTTCCAGTGCCTGTCAGCTGTGGGGGCTTCGATGAGGTTGAGCCATCTGCAATTCAATCCTGACAAGACGGGGTGATGTTGGTGGGTGAGGACTTGGGGGACCTGGGGGTGGTTGAATCTCCTCTTGTTGTGGGGGTTCGCCCTCCCATGGTCGCTCAAGTGTGGAGTCCGGGTGTGCTCCTTGATTCACAGCTCTGCCTGGAATCTCAGATGGTAGCTGTGGTGGGGAGTGCATTCCGGCAGTTACATCTTGTCCGGCGGCTTCAGCCATATAGCTCAGACTCCAACCTCGCCACTGTCATCCATGCCTTCATCACCTCGAGGCTGGATTACTGCAACACGCTCTACATGGGACTGCCTGAGAAGCTGGTCCGGAGGCTGCAGCTGGTGCAGAATGCTGCGGTCCGTCTACTTACAGGGGCAGGTCTCAGGAAGCATATGACACGAGTGCTCCGGGCTCTGCACTGGCTGCCTATAAATCACTGGGTCAGGTTAAAGGTGCTGGTTTTAACCTCTAAGGCCCTTCATGGCCTGGGACCGCCATGGGTCCTGGGATCTGCGGGACCGTCTCACTCCCCATGTGCCTGTGCAACCCTTGAGATTGTCCGTGGGAGCCTTTTTGGAGGTTCCCCAGGTGAGGCAGGTGGCCACCAATGTTACATCTTTTTTGGTGGCCGCCCCTGTGCTATGGAATTCACTCCTGGAGGAGGCTGGGTTGGCTCCCACTCTCCTCCTGTTTTGGCGTGTATGTAAGACCTGACTGTTCCATCAGGCTTTTGGTGAGGGGTGGGGGTGGGGGGTTTCCCCACATTGTATTGTATTTTAAATTGTTTTAAATTGTTTAATTTGTTTTTTTAAAAAGAATTATTAAATGTTGTTCGCCGCCCTGGGCTGCCCTGTGGGCAGGAGGGGCGGGATATAAATTTTAAATAATTAAATAAATAAATAAATAAATAAATAAACCAACACAGTGTCCAACACAGCCAAAACACACCAAACAAAACCAAACAGCCAGTCAGTCACAACACACACTCTTTCTCTACACACGAGCTACACACACACTCAAATTTCCAGTTTCCGACATGATCATGGGACCACGCGATACCTAGACCAAAACAGATTTCTCAATGGCCGAACCGAACGCCACTGAACTGAATGACCAAACCCAAACTTGGTCCCCGGACTGAACGTCCAAACCCGAATGTGGCTCCCGAACTGAATGACCGAACAAACGAACCACAATCTGTTTGCACATCCCTACCAGAAGGAAAGGACTCATTGGAGAGCAGCAGCCAGAGGTGGAGGAGTAGTGACTCAGGAAGTTCTACAGGTTTACCAACAAGCCACCCAGGTGGGAACTACCTTGTTACCTGGCCAGACAAGGGCTCGTTTTAAGGACTAAGGGAACTGTTCTTAGCCCTCCATATGTTGGGGCAACCCTAAACATTGGAGGTTTGGACTGGCTATAGGGGAGGTGGAGGCCTGAATCCCAAACTCATAGGGAAACTTTACCTGCATGGACTGGTTTCTGTGGAGACTTTGAGTAGTTCCTAGGACTCAGGAATGAGAAAAAAGCTCTGGCTAAGGGGTTGGGGCAGTATCTGTGGTGGACCATGGCCAATTCCCAGACAAGCAGCTGACTAACACCCCTTACAAGTACAAATGATAAATGTTCTTCCACACTTGAGATAGGTATTCCTCCTCTTCTGCCTGTCCCCAACATAAGAAAAGGGAAGGCCATCCTTTACATCTTGGTACAGTTCTGACTGAATTGAAGTTGATAGGAAAATTCCATTGACTTTATTGGAATGAGAATTGCAACCATCTAATGATAAGGTGTTGCTTTAAAAGTTGCACGAGCACACTGTCCATGCCTACCTCTTGGTAATTAAAGAATCATGAGTAAAGTTTTTTTTTAAAAAAAACTGATATTCTCTAAAATAATAATGAGAACTGTGTCTTGGTTACAATAATGCCTTTTTCACAACTCTCCTGCTCTAGAGTATTTTATGTGTTCTTTAACTAGTCCATTTGACTAGAACTTTAAACCTTTTGCTGACCACCCCTTAAAACCATTCAGGCTCTGACTCTTTCTACTATTTTTTTGACATCTTCCTACAATCTGGCTTATATCTGCAAGTAGCACAAAGCAGCTGTGAGCCATAGTTTTAAATCTTGGGTTTTCAAAAACAACTTCCTGTTGGTTTAATCCTAGAATTGTATGGTCTTGTTTTTTTCCTTCTGTGCAAGTGTACTTTTGACTGTAGCAGTTGTTTATCACACAGTTATCAAATACTTGACAAAACCCCAGCAGTACCTCTCATGTCCTAGTTTAGCAAGGTTGTTTGTCTGGTGTAGTGATAAGAGAAAAGGAGCTACAGTGGGTGGTCGAGGAAATAGTCATAATGAATGCAAAGACAACCAAAGTTAGACTTGGAAATATTATCTTGGAGTCAAAGACTCCTCTCTCTCTGCATGTAGAAAAAGTTAGGAAGGATTGTTCCCAAGTTTTTCCTCAAAACCTGTTATCAAGGAGAGGAGAAAGGCACAACAATCTCCAAGATTTTTCCATTTGCCAGTTTGAGGAGTTTTAGTATCAAAGATGGCATAGGATACTTCACTGCTAACACTGCATAGCAAGTAGACACTGGGTGTCTTTAGACTTAACATCAACAAGTGTCTAGATTTGTGTTTTGGCCTTGATATGAACACCGGTTTGGCCCTGTGTTCACCATGTGGCGCTGCTTAGACAAACAGCCGATCTTGGAGCAAATTGGTGTTTTCCTCACCCCCCGATCTCAGCACACAAGCACTGCCACCTCGTTCCCCGTGTTGTACCTGTTAACACGCCACGTGATATCATTAGACACAACATTGGCCACATGTTCAGCTGAAACACACAAGTTGTCCTTGTGATGCAATGGTGGTCACATCGCATGTTCAATGAGTGGCCAAATTGGTGTTGGGATTGTTATGCTAACAGCCAAACATGTGCTTAGGGGTTTTGACACTCAATCTTTGTTATGTCTAAAGATGCCCACTAGTTGTTTTCATAGATTCATAGAACCCATTCTTTTGAAATGATCATGAACTTGAAACTTGATACGTTACATCTCAGCGATTTTTGTTTGTTTAAAGTGCAGTTGGAAAGGACTCTGCAGAAGGACATGTTTCCAGGGTTGCCACCTCCTGTGGTTCTCCCCATCTCTCCCATTTTATCCTATCATGAAAGGTGGTAAGCCTATCTGTTTCCTCTCAGTGGGACACAAAACTTTCTTTACCCAGTCCAGCTGCTGAGCCAATGCCTCCCTGGAGTATGAGATGGATACAAGTGGACGAAGAACAGAACAGGTGGATCTTCCTCCGTTAGAAATTGCTCTTCCTGTACTAGAAAATAGTTGGAGATGGTCAGTTGGAAATTATGAACATCGTAAATGTATTGTAATGGGAATCTCTTGGTCCGTGCAGGACTAGGCCTAAAGGTGGGCTGGGTAACTGGTTGCAGGGGTGCAGTCCTCCTGAACAGCAGCCACGTAGCTGTATAAAGAGACAAGACTGATTGGCCTTAGCATGGCAGGAAGATATCAGCCAGCTGGGAACAAGACTCAACAGAAAAGGATGAGCCAGAAGGCTCATACGGTTATGACGCCACTCCAGTGATGGGTCTCAGAGCTGGATCTCATAAGGGGAAGTCCACTCTTGCACTACCAGGGCTGGTGATGCAGAGCTCAGCGGGCTAGCCAGACTGCAAGCTGGGGACCTGAGCTGAAAAACACCAAAGCCTAATATAGGGGCTTGGCAAAGACGACTGGCTATAGCCAGCTAAAGATAGCAGGCTGCTAAGAGATAAGGTTGCCTAGAAGGCCAGGAAGCTTGGCTGGCAGCCCAGTGAATCAGTAAGAACCATAGCATTGTTATTTGGGACTACACACCATCTTGTGGGTTCTGTAAATAAATATTTACTTGGGTGGGGAAAAAACAGACTTATTGTTCCCAAGTGATCGCTATTGTGTGTGCATCTATAGAAGGAGAGGGAGAGAGTGTTTCTGCTGGCTACTCACCCTTTTTGAGTGCAGCTAGCATCTGTAAGTGTCTGGGCTAGCAGGGCTACAGGTGCTGGGTCTAGAGAGAGGACAATGTCTAATTGGCAGGCATTGTCGGCCAATTAGGCAGACCTAACCTTATTGGTTAGGGTGTAAGCGCGACACTTGCCAACCCAGAGAGGGAGAAAGGCTGAGCCTAGTTCAGTGTTGAGAAGCAGGACCTGCAAGAGAGCTCTCCCTCCGGGAGATAATGACAAGAGGGCTCACCCATGGCTACGTATGGACACTTACTATGAGGAAGAGAAACTGCTGGGGAAGGAGGACTAAAGTGGGGGGGCCTGCTGAGAGCAGGCAGCAAGCAAACAGGGGTTGTTTGACCTTCAGGGCACCACAGGGGTATCAAGGTTGTGGTTTGACCTTGGGAACCAAGAATAGAGACTTGAAATTGCTGAGATATGGCATGAAATGAGGGGACTTCTCTATGGTGGAGGAAATTAGATAAAAAGTCTCTGAATCAAATTCTTGGAGGAGATTTCTGATTAAGGGGGCCTAATCCCAAGAGGACTTAGAGTGGGCAAGTCTGACTCTGCTACAGATATAATTTAAATGACTTTGTTTCAATTATTTCTGATGCTTTGTTATATTTGATATGTTTTTTAATGTTTATATATATTATATTTGTGTTTGTATGATGTTTATAGATAAATAAAAATAAAAATAAAATAACACTACTTTGTTTCTGCCTGGGATCAATTCCATTTGGCATCTCTATATGAGACTAAAAAGCAACCACACTCTCAACTTTGTTTCAAGACATCCCAGCTGCAGAGTTTCCCTGTTTTGGATGTTTTGATCTAATCATCCTATCAGTTCTTCTCCCAACATACAGATGGACAGGGAGCATTACCTCAGGGCTACAGGTAGCACAATGGGTGGAGGAGGACGCATAAAACTTCCAGAATCTTGACCAGCAAACATGGGAAACAGCAGGATTCACTCCACATAACCTTTAGCACAACGCAAGACACTGGCACTGGTCTCTTCCTCTGTTCCTTCCTTTTCACATGTTTAATTTAGGGCATATGAAACAACCAGCAGGAGGTGTGCATTCTACATTCCCAGTGCACTCAAATCCTGCCTTCTGCCCAAGGCAGAGAACTATGCAACACCACTTCCATTCCCACTTTTCTTCGTCCAAACCTTCACTGCCTTGACCCAACTCTACTGTTCCAGCTATCAAATAGCCCGTTTAATTTTACCAATAATGTATATGTTATTGCCTACACTTCTGTTCTGTGGGATTTTTAAAAATGTTCTGAACTAGCAGTTACTTATCTCAGTATATATGTGGGAAGGTATCCATTTATTCACCCAACTTTGGGGGCATTTCATTGTCAATTTAAAATCAAATTCTTCTCTACAGTGCACTGAATGGCATTTGTATTGTCCATGCTTGGGAAAAAAATTGCTATGTTACAGGAAATACATTCTTCATATTTCAGAATATATTACCAACCACCATATACAGCTAGGACTGGGACAAAGAAACCCAGTATCTAAGCCAACAATAGACATCCAAGAATACTTTCAATGTTATGATTCGGTAACTTTTTCTCAACATGTTTTTAGGTCAACATAGCTTTGGTTCTTAAAGAAAGAGAAAAAGAGGCATATCTATTCAACAAGGTTGCTAGGTTTGCCAATCATTTGTGTGGTCTTGAATTCTTATACCAACAGAATACATAATGGTGTGATATAAGCTTACTGAATCAAAGGTGATGGAGTGTCATATGCATAGCAGTCTATTCAGGGATGGGGAGCCTATGGGTGATTTCAGACGTAACGGGGCCCATTGGCCCCGTACCGAAATCACCCTAGTCATTCCCCGCCGGGGTCACCCCGTCACGCCGCAACAGACGTGCCGAGGGGATCCCGGCGGGGAATCTGGGAGGAGCGGGGCTGCACGGCGCAACTTGTGGCCGCACGGCCCCGCCCCCTCCACGCTCCCGCCGCCCACCCTCCGGGGAGACGGGCAGGCGGCGGGGCCAATGAGGCCGCAGCGTCGGGCCGGATTCGCCACGGCCCGGGGTCCCGCCGGTGATCCCGGGCCGTGGCGCCCGACCAGATGAGACGCCGGGGTTCACCCTGGCATGGGATTGCATTCGACACGCGGCGGCCTCCGGTCCCCCCGCTTCGGCTGCTCACATGTCGAATGCAATCCCCAGCCGTGGTAACATCTGGGGGGAAACATCCGTTTCCCCCAACAGACGTGACGCTATCACAGCCACCACGCGGAATTGAGCGTGGTTCATTGTGATATCGTCACATCTGAAATCACCCAATGACTCATGGGACCAACCCAGCCCATGGGTGTTTTATTTGGTTCCTTTCCAATTCCACGTCCAGTCCCAGACGAAGAAGCATATTGGGGGGGGGGGGCAGAGAGGGCAATACAGTCAAGGAAAGGTGATGAATCCATGGCATAGATTCAGGACCTGGATACTCCCCATTCTTATCTTCCCTCATCAACTCTTGTCCAGTCAATGGAGCTTTTTTCAAAGTGGTCCACATGAGGGAAATGTTTCCTCACCCGTGTTCTAAAAGGTCAGAAGAGTAATTTTTGACCTTATTCGATGACTTAGTGAAAATGCTGCTCTGGAGAAGATGGGATTACCTCATAGTTAATGAATGGTAATTTCTTTATTAAAAAAGGAGAGAGAGAGACACACCCCAAAAAATCTCTGGATATCATTTTACAGAAAATGGCAATTTTAGCAAAATGAATATGTTCATTTCTTCAAGAACTTGTCATTCCAAAACTACCTCCTTCTCTTCTTTAAGGTATATTCTTTCTTCCACAGGGAATGGAAAGTGAGATGGGATAAAAGGAGGACAAAAAAGGGGGTGATGAAAAGTATAATCACATTTTGAACAGTATCAATCTATTTAGGATAAAACAATTCCCACAGTTACAAGCCTTTAAAAGGACAGGGCCTATTTTTCTTACTCCTTTATCCATAGACATCTCCATCCTCTAGAAGGGCATTAATTCAGACTGTTGCAGTAGTTGGACTAAGTACTCTATGACCACCTAATGATGTTATGTAATTTCTGGAGATTTTAGTTTATTTGGTTTTAAATACACGTGGTGTTTTAGGGACATGGAAGAACTAAGCGGTGTCCTTCAAGGATCCCTTCCAAACATCAGCCCAAATGAAGGGTTTATGTTTCCACCTGCGCTCCTAGAAGCTTTTGAATTTTAATTTATATTTTTAAATGAAGCTTGAATATATTATGCAGTTTAGACATACATTTTTAAATAGAAAACTGAGTAGATCAGCTGCAGATACTGAAGTGCTATTAAAAACAGTAGCCAAATGTGGCCATTCCTATTTTAAGCCGCAGTTTTATGAGTTCAGTTAAATTTCTGTTTAATTGGAGAGTTCTACAACATCACATCATGAATGTTTCCCAACAAATATATGAGCATGTAAAAGGAACTGATTAACTCTTTGTTCACATCTGGAGATACTAAGGGGTTTTCAACAAAAAAATAAAAAATAAAACCTTCTTTGGAAAGAAATCTTACGTTACATGGATCATCTTGTATTTTTAACGTCTCTTTAAAAAGTGTGAACAAAAACACATGTGTTTTCTGTAGAATGCTTCTTGTCACACGCCACTCATTCTGCCCCCACCAGGTTCTCCATTCACAAAATGTTTACTGTTTCAAATTAGTGTCCACTTTCTTTGGTTCATACAACCTTCACATCATTCCCTAGTCTCTGTATACTGACCTGCGGATCCCTCCCTCTCCCCCCTTTGATAATGTGGTTCAATCGCATCCCAGGTCTACAATACTATCCAGTGCCAGTCTATAGCAGGAACAATACTAGGGACCATGTCCTGGGCCCTGCATTTGGAAATGGTCCCACAGGGAGACCAGTGCTTCTGAAGCCCTAGGACAGGCTATATCACTGGGACCCTTTTGCTACCCATGACTTTCGTCCCGAGGTGGATGCTTCCTGTGGGGCCCTGTCCCTCCTCCCCTAACCTACTTGGGTAGAGGAGCACCAGTTGTTAAGAGGTGGGGCTGTGGAAAGTAGGACCATGTAGGTCATGCATTTTATTTTGTATTATAGGCAATGCAGATTCTATGGCAGGCCCTGATACTATCAATTGAAAGACCTGGTAGGAATTAATGTTGCTTGAAATAGCTAAAGCATAAAAGTAATATGGGGTGCTTCAGAAACCAGTTGCACTTCTTACTAGGTCTACCCACTCTTGCTCCAGGATTCCAGAGTTAAATCCCTGAGGAGTTCATGCATAGGAACTTCCATAGGCATGCATAGG
This sequence comes from Sphenodon punctatus, assembly GCA_003113815.1. NCBI lineage: Eukaryota > Metazoa > Chordata > Lepidosauria > Sphenodontia > Sphenodontidae > Sphenodon > Sphenodon punctatus. The sequence continues at coordinate 1,953,199 of QEPC01009674.1, forward strand.
AACTTCCCATTCCACCTCCAGAATGGGACAAGACACTACAAAACTGGGACACCTCTCCTCCCTATCCTTGTAGTACCAACTTTTAACTCCATTGTCCCTCCTCCACCCAGACCACATCTAGCTAAAGAAACATGGGAAAGAAGACTTTTCATCAATGGCTTAATTTTCACAATAAACTAGCCAGAAGTTTCTCCACTGACTCAAATAGAAGGCAAACTTACTTTTGATTCAGTAAAATGTCTAGTTTTGCAAATCAAACTAACATTTCAAAGTAATGTACTAGTACATGGGATTTAATTAGTTCTCATGCTGATGAGTCAGAATAGGGGCCACTGAGGGTATTGTAATACACATTTACATGATGTTCTGTGCCAAGCTAGAACTGGTGCACTGCAGTGTAACATTCCTGCAAGAAACATGTTACTAACACTATCCAGTCATAGCATTTGAGATCTTCTGTTCTGTCTTTTCTACCTTACTTTCACTGTTGGAATGGTCAAAAATAATTCTCCCAAGAAGGTTGGTAGGCATTCAGAGGAGGTGAAGCAACCATCTGAGAGAGTGAAGCCTGATAAATTAGGGAACAATTCTGAATAAAATGCATAACACCTAATCATTTTGATCATATTTTTAAAAATCTAAATGAGGTCCAATTTCTTTTTAATCTTGGAGTGAGGGACCATGTTGCAGGACCACAAGTCAAAATGTTGATCATGGAGGCATTTTATAACCTTCTTTCCATTTACCATGATATTTGGTTTGTAAAAGACAAAGTCATTCTGGATGAGATCTCCCTGCCCACCCCCCTATTGCTAATGATGCTTTTACAGAAAGATTTAAAGTTCTCTCTCAGCGTTGCCTTTGTTATTGACAACCAATGTAACTGAAGTCATGGATAAACTTGACTAGATATGTTTCAGCCCACAGGTTTGGAATCACTGACCAGTGTAAATTGAATTTTGGTCCTGGGGAAGATTTGGACTTAGAATCAGGATCTTATTACTTTGGTTCTCTTGTACGTAACTATTTCATTAGTAGAGAAGCTCTTTCCTTACCAAACTGCAATAAAATCATAGACTCACATCTTAGTTACTTAGCTTTACTTAATAAGATGTAAAAGTACGTTACAATAAAGAAACTGTTACAAAAGAGACTTAAAGTACAAAAGAAAGATAGTTCTTAGATCAAAATAGAAAAGCAGTTCTTTGCACAGTGATAATGTTCAAGACGACACTATACTCACTGAACAGTTTCCCAAGGCTCCAATAAGGCCTTATATACTCTTTCTGGTATTATAAGAATATATGACAAAGCAGGTGGAAAGTATCCAGTTGTACCAGTTCTATCCAGTCCATCATGATCTTCAGAAGCACTGAGACCTTATACCCAATTCTTCTAGCTAAAAAAACCCAATTCTTACTGTATTCATTTTATGTACCAAGACAAAGATATCAAAGACAACCTAAAAAGGCTACACTATGACAATTTCAGTTTCTACAGAGTTGATTTTTTAAAAAAAACAACCACAGACACACTCAAGAAGAATGACATGCTTAAAGCACTGTTGCTCTACCCCTACTCATTTTCATAATGATGTCAGGGATTTATAAAGGACAAAATATACAGTTTGTAATATTACATTGGTCAAAAAAAGAGTTTACAGGATCCTTTTAGACATGTTTAGCTACAACAGCCATTGTGGAAATAAACTTTACACTTCCACGTTTTGAACTCCTCACATCACTTTGGAAATTTGAGCAAAGACTATTGTAAATGCCTGAATATATGTTGCTGCTCTAAACACAAGTTATAATAAAATGGAAATACGTATAAAAACCATAAAGACGTGTCCTCTTTCTCTGCATAGTCGTAGATCACATAAGATTTATTTTTACAAAAACAACAAGATGTGCAAAACCTTCACACTCAAAAGGTGACTCTTATAGGAAAATGTCTCCTAAAAGGCCATAGTCTGTCAACAGAATAACCTTAAAATAAACCCACAGGCATCATTGCTTTTGCCTCAGGAATACTATGAGAAGACAGATGCCACTTCTGAGCTCGTGGAAAAAAATAGCATATTCCAAAACTTTGCAACTGAGGCCTTCTGCACAGGAAACACAGTGGCAGTTAACTCACTCTTTCACATTAGGTTACTTATAGGTTTTATTCATAGTAATCTTGTGTGATGAACAAGAAAATTGTAATATTGGGTACTAGTTTTATCTAATTAAATTTAAAATGTGCTAAGGTATTAATTGCATGTCTAAATGGCATAATGTTAGTCCTGTGGTACAAGCTGTTAAGCCTGCATCAAATGTCAGACGCATGAGTTTGAGGTAACAAGTAGAGGTGTGCATCAGGGCCCCATGTTGTTCTTAGTTATCTTTATCATTGTTGTTATTTAAAATGTCATCGTTATTAACAATATCATTTTCATTAATGTCTTCGTTACCCGTGTACAAATGAAGTTCTCGCGATACCGTTAACGATACCAAAAGATCTCATGATACCGGTAACGATACTTGATAGACAAATATTTGATAGTCAGTGCTGAGTCATGAGTCGGCAGGCAGGAGCATATGAAGAAGGAGAAGGTGGAGGCCGAGGAGGCTGGACCACCCAGAGAGATGCTGGAGGTGGGCCCCTCTTCTAAAGAAGGTGCCACTGCCAGTACCAGGTTTGTAAAAAAAAATTATTTATTGTTCTATAAAACTTTGATGAGGGACGGTAGAAGTTAGAATACCATCCTCTAGAGAGAGCTGGCAGGCATCAGGTGAGCGGGTGGATGGATTGGCAGCAGTCAGGCATGAGTGTGCAGCAGCACCCCAAGACACTGCAGGGTCTAAACCCGCGGACAGCACCACCTCAGGTGCGGTGAAGGATGTGGGTGGGAGACAGGGAAAGAGGAAAGGAGGCAGCAGCACAGCACCCATCCAGTTGGAGTAGGAGAATGAGGTATTGGGCTGGGAGGAAGGACGGGAGGGGAGGCATAACATGATTGCATAATATTATGCAGATGCTATGTGTTCTTGCTTCGGAGAGTGTGAATAATCACCAGATGATGGCAGCCAAGAAGACAGTCTGAAGAAGAGCAGGGCAAAAAGGTTGGAAGCATTTCTATCCTGCCAAAGGAGACTATATTTGATGCAAAATAAGCCAGGAGACAGGAACAAGAGGGAATGGATTGGCAGAGATTGGCCACTGACCAGTGACTTATGGAAAGTGAAAGGAGACAGAATGCTGGCAGGGCTTAATAGACCATTGGACTGACCCAATATGGCACTTATGTTCCAATCTTCTTATGTTTTTTAGATCTGTGACAAAGAGATAAAATGAGGGCTCTAGGGGACCACATCGGGGCTGATTTCCCACATAAGGGGCCTTCACTGTGTGGCCGAGTGATGAAGGCCCAGAAGTGGGGGAGGGCTCTGCTCAGCTGGTGCCACCGCCAGCAGCAGATGGCGAGGGAGGTGCCATCACTGTCCTTCCTCCTCCAGTTCTCCTAGTCACGCTGCTGAGTCGCCCAATCCTTAGGGGGCAGAGCAAGCCGAGGAGGCAAATCCCCTGCATTGAGGGATTTTCTCCACTCCCTCAGGGCACAGAGACAGCAGATGGAGGAGGACTTATCCGCTGTCTTCAGGAAAGACAAAAGGCAATGATGGGGTGGAAAGGCATGATGGAGGGGGCCCTTGAGGTGGCGAGGAGACATGGGGCAAAGTTCCCCCGATATCCCACCTCTTTTAGGTGGTGGACGGTCCTCCCAATCTCCTCCCCATGTTCCAGACGTGGATGCAAAAGAGAACTAAATTTTGTACATAGTTATATTGTTTTGTGTTTTCATAGTTAGAATTGTTTGTTTAGTAAGCATTTTTGTTACATTTTACCAGCTGACTTTGACTTGTTTCTGTGTGGCTGCGTCAGAGAGAGAGACAGAGAGAAATGGGGGCTCTCTGGCTGTGGGTAGCAGGTGGTGGTGGGTGGCATCTGAGAAGACATGCCAGGGTCTCAACAAGGTTGCTCCCTCGCAAACAAGTTTCTTCACGCTGGCTCTAATCATTCTCACCACATCTCCCGCACTTACATCCCCGTATGGAATTGTCTCATAGTCCTAGAGAGGGTTGGAAGGAAATGTCATTCTGAAAGGGAGAGTGATTTTTATCCTACGGAGGAGCTCGAGGTCATGAGGCATGCCATGGTGGGCAGTTGGGCATGAGCAGCATGTTGCTCCCTCATAAACAAAGTTCTTTTCACTAGCTGTGATCATTGTCACCACGTTGCCCGCATTTCCTTACCTGCATGGAATTGTCTCATAGTCCTAGAGAGGGTTGGATGGAACTATGTGGGGGTGCCAGAGAGAGAGAGAGAGAGAGAGGTTCTCTGGCAGCAGGCGGCAATGGGTGCCTTTTATACTAGAGGAGCTTGAGAAGTTGATGATGGTTCCTGGGACTGGAGTGGCTGCTTCAGGATGCAGTGGAATGACAGCCCCCTGTGAGCAGAATGATAGCCCCAGAACCCTGATGATGGTTCTTGGGGATGGAATGGTAGCTTATATCTGTTTGCAGACAGCACCGCAGGTGGAGCAGCCAGGGGCCAGGCATGTCTCTGTGAGGGGGTGCCAGAGAGAGAGAGAGAGAGGTTCTCTGGCAGTAGCCGGTGGCATCAGAGGAGCAGGCAGTCAGGCAGGTGGCAGCATGACTAGAGTGGCAGCAGCATCAGGGCGTGTTTCTGTGTGGGAGTGCCAGAGAGAGGGGGGGCTCTCTGGCAGCACTAGTAGTCATTCGGAAGCCTCCTGAGTGGCAGGACATCGTCTTCAGATCGCACAGAGAATGTCCCACAGGGGGCCACCTTGGGAAACCCCCAAGTGGTGGGGCATCTTCTTCAGGTCGTAAATAGATCGCCCCATGGGGGTCCGCCTTAGAAAGCTGAGGTGACGTATGATACTTGTATACTGGTTTTGCTTACTGTTGGTGGTAGTGATTTGGAAGCCCCCGAGTGGTGGGTATCAGAGAGGGGAGCCTTGGGAAGCCCCTGACTGATTGCCCCATGGAGAGCAGGACATAGGAGGAAGAGAGAGAAAGTTAATGCGTGATTGGGCACATTTCATTCAATCATTGTGACAGGATGTGCAGGGAGGCAGGAACACAGGCACATATGTTTCCATCTCATTCTGGTGGGTTTTCTGCTGGATGTGGGCATTGAGCATGAGCTCAGATGAGATGAGCTCTCTCTTTGGTTCTGGCAGGTGCCAACTTGAGCAGGATGCACCTCTCCCTCCCCAAACCCCCTCTCTCTCTTGTTCTAGCAGCTGGGAGGTTCTCTGTCTCTCTCTCATTCTAGCATCAGGGAGCCTTTGTCTCTCTCTCGGGGAGTCTCTCTGTCTCTCTCTGGTCACGTACAGCGGGTGACAGCATGGGCAGGAGCATGTCTCCCTCTCTCTCTCGTACTATTAGCAGGGAGCCCCCTCCTCTCTCTCAAGTGTGCTCCCACCCTCACTATGGGTCCATGGCCAGGTCAGGGAAACCCAGCAGTAGCAGACTGACCTTCAGGTATGGGATCTGCTCCACCAACCCAGCACTCAGCCTCGAATGGTGGGGACTCACGGTGTTCCCAAATGCCAAAAACACCTGTATGTTGGGCATGCTGGTTGGTGGGCAAGACAGTAGTTCCTGTGCCACCCTGGTCAGAGCCTGCCATATTTTTCCATTCCCTGCCCAGTACAGAAGGGGGTTGCTTCTGGGATCCACCACCTTGAGATATTTTGCCACTGTCTGCTTCACAGTGTCAGGCTCCTGTTATCTCTGCCTGCTGCTTCTTCCAACCTCCTTCCCAGCAAGAATGAAACTCATTTGTGGAGGTGAAAAGCAACAGAGAACAATGCAAACATATCGCCTCCATTAAGTCAAATTGAACATTTCCCAGGTTTCTGTTTTGGAAACTTGACAAAGATCTCCAGCTTCCAATTCCAGCATTTAAATTCCTATTGTACGACTCAGTTCAGCTGTAATACAAAATTCAATCCTAACCTTAGCATTCATGCCTCTATACACGAACTTTTGAATAGTGAAACAAATAGGAAGAAAGGAAAACGTTAAGCTCATCCTCTCATGTGTACTTTACTTCAATGCAATTTGATTTTCTAGCATATCCCTTATGAGCGATATAAAAAATGTTCACAGTGTCAGTCTAAAGAGAAAAGGAATGTCTGAAGGAGACATTGTAAAAAAGGGAAATGATGAAACTATTGCACAAATTCATCCCAGGTATAAATTGCTCATGCTGTATTTCAGTATTGTTTTTCTTGCTTACTTACATCAAAGATGAATTTAGCTCAAGAGGAATAGAAATGGCATGAATGAGAATAGGACACCCAGCTTATTGTGATGGAGCCCGTATAAAAAGCATATATTTTATTGGTCATCTGTGTTTCAATATATTGAACATTAGAATTGACCTTTGAATGGTTAATTTCTAATGAACTGTCTCTGGAATGTCCTTTTAGCTGTAATCTTGGAGAAGAGATACAATCAGTCTGTCCCTCTTAAGGATTCAACATTTTTCTGTTTACCAGTTTCAAGGGACATGACTCCCAAGCAGGGCAGGAAAAGGCTTTGTTTGTCTGGATCTTAGTCATTGTTAAATTCTACCTCAGATGAAAGCTGCCTGTTTACTATGTATCAGCAGATTTCGTTTACAACTTACTTTCTTCACCTCTCTCTCCTTCCCTTCCTTTGAGGCTCACTCTGTCCGCCTCTACTCCCCTCTCCATCTCTGTGTTGCTGTTATCTACCCTCTCCCCCCCCCTCCGGTTCCCTCTCATCCTTTCTCGTGGGGTTCGAGGCCTGGCTCACCCTATTCCTCTCTGACAACATCCCCACACTTATCCTTGGTGATTCCAATATCCATGTTGATGCACCCTCCCAACCTTACATGGGTCTTTTCCAATATGTGGAAACTCAGTTTACACTGTGCTAATAAGTCAGCCAGCTCAGCAAAGTATTGTAAAGACAATATTATTTATAAATGAGGCTATGAGACAAGGAATGTTATAAATATAAAGCAATAGTTTACTTAAGTTCAAATAAAAACATGGTACAAAAGAGACAGTGTCAGTTACAAATACGTGATTTAAAGGGACATTTATATTCAAGGAACAGTTCTATTATAAGTTCAAAGATCTTAACATCTATAAAATATAACATATGCTTTAAGTATTATTGGCTCAATGCATCAAAAGAATATGCTTTCATATTCACCCAGTCCTCTGTCCCATACTGCCATACAAAGGTGAGGAAAAACTCCAAGGAAGTTAGAGCTCTCTCTGAAAAATCAGTTTTTTCTCTCCCTCTTTATGGAGAAAAAATGCTTAGGAATCAGTTTATATAATGTCAAGTCAAGACAACTGACAATGAGGTTTTCTCAAAGTAAGTTGTAAACAATATCTGCTGATACATAGTAAACAGGCAGCTATCATCTGAGGTAGGATTTAACAATGACTAAGATCCAAACAAACAAGGTCTTTTCCTGTCCTGATTGGGAGTCACGTCCCTTGAAACTGGTAAACAGAAACATTTTGAATCCTTAAGAGACAGACTGATTGTATCTAATTCTCCCAGGTTACAGCTAAAAGGACATTCTAGAGACAGTTCATTAGAAATTAACGATTCAAAGGCTAATTCTAAAGTTCAATATATTGAAACACAGATGGCCAATAAAAAAATATGCTTTTTATGGGATACATCACATTATGCAGCTAAGAGAACTATACTTACCATGAAAAACCCTTTCCACGCATACCACTTGAAGACAACACAGGGTGAAAATAAACCAGATAGCCCACATTAGCACCCACCAGGTGGGTGTTCACCTGCCCATCTATCAGGTGTTTGCCAGAAGTAAGCCAGCACCCTCCACGCAGTCCCTATTTGATCCACACTCATGATGTCATTCAAGGACATTGCGGGTCCACTGTGAGGGCGAATGCATGCTAATGCATGCTGAAATTGCCATGTGTCATGAATCAGGTTCTGTGCAGACTCTCCAGTATCCAGATCTACAAGCACCCATGACCCCAGTCTCACTTAGTGAGGCTGCTAGAAGAGCCCAATGAGTGTGATTGCACTCTCTCAGCTGACAGGAGGCTGCGAGAGGAGAGATCAAGACAGGGGGTGCAGGATCTGCACCCACACACCTCCCTCTATTTGGGAAAAGAACAAAGGGGATCAAGGGAGAGGTGAGGCTCCTCCAGAGGTGCCACAGGTCTCCTGCACTCCCTTCAGTTATTTCCCAAACTGAAAGAGGAGTGCAGGAACAGGTCCTCTAGAAAAGGTCTTCTCTACACCCCTGCTGTCTCCTCTTGCAGCCACCTCTCAGCTGAGTGTGTGCAATTGCTCTGTCCTCTTGCAGCCACCTCCTAGTTGGGAGAGCACGGAAGCACGGCTTCTAATGGAAAGGGGAGTCACAACAATGGAAGAAGCCTTACCATCAGAGCCAGGGTTGGGTAGAGGGAAAGTGCCCAGTGATGCTGCTGGTGGTGGCTCCTGCCAACACATGAAATGTGTGCAGCTGGCTGCCCATTTATTAGCTCTACATGCTGAAAATGTGAATGGGGGCTGAGCGGGACTGCAGTCACTGAACATGAACGTGGGCTATCTTGTGAAAACATACATGCATGTAACTCTGCTTTAACACCACTTTAACATTACTTATGTATGTTGCAGGACTGTGTTGTCACCCTATGCAGCCCTGCAACATGCATAAGAAATGCTAAAGCAGTGTTAACCTAATCCAATTTCATGGGATGAATTCCAATCCCTGGGGAACATCTCATGCAATAACTTAGAGGTTAGTGGACCTTGGATTTTGTCCTTTTAGAATATTGTCTCTGGCACCCCGGTACACAACACTGCCAAAGGATAGTCCGTTACCATTAACTGTTAGTTTTCTGTGGATGAAACACCACCCGGGGAAACATTGTACTGCGGGCAAGAATGGGTTTTACCATATTGGGTACAAAAGTTACCCCAAGTCAAACCACACCAACAAGACACACTCTTCTCTCATGTTTGTACTTTTTTTTTTGCAGGAGATGGGGTGTGTATGTGTATTGTGGCATATATCTGCTGTTACATGAAATGAACATTTATTGGGCTGCATGTATACCCCGTAGGGGTACAAAGGTACCTCACAATAACGGCATCATTTTTTCCCCATGAAATAGGATGAGGGTTAAAGGTGCATGTCTGTTTTCACCCATTGTCTTGTTTGTAGACTGCTACAGATACCAGCATTCATTGGAAGGCAATGGCCACAACTTTATTTAACCTTATAACATATCTGGATGAAAAACGTTGATGTACCTACATCCAGTGTATCCCCTCCCTGCCAGGCTTGCCCCATCCATGGGTACCATGCTAGGGAGTTAGGAAACTTCCCTTTAGCATCCCAAGGAAGGGATCACCGCACACACCAGGGAAGACCAATGTCCTGTGAGGTGGTGCTGCTCCCATTCTCTCCCAGGCCTGTCACTGGGTGCAATGTCACAGGTTGCACACAGTGCCATGATCAGCACACTTGGCTAAGCTCCACCTCTTCTGTAGATGTCTTGCTCCTGTCAATTCCCTAACTTCTCCTTTACTTTTATCCATTTACACTGGACCTCTGCCAAAGTTGCAACGAGAGAATCCCATCACAACTCAAACTCATCCACATTCACTCTAGCTAGTTGCCATAGGCAATGGCACTGCAAGGAAGGTGAACAAACTCCACAGCTGCTGAGCCAATCTGCACTGGAGGAAAAACTCCTTCCTTGCCCCAAAATTACATGGCAGCCATCTGTGCCTGCAGCCCCAGTTTAAGGAGTAGGTGGGTGCTTGCTTGGGATCCAGGGCTGCACTGGCCCACCAAAGCCAAACACCACCTGACAGGGTCAGCCAGGGGGAGGTCCTCCTTGTCATGTGGCCCTTCTTGGGCCAATCAAGAACTCCTATGTCTTCTTCCTCTCCACTCCTGTCCTTACTACACCCTTGCCTCCATGCTCAGGGGCCATTAACATCTCCCATGTGTCCTCTTCCTCTAAGAGGTGGGTGGGGGCAAATACCCTTCTCTCCCCATCCCCCTCAAGAGAAGGAGATGGGCATGCTGGGTAAGCACACAACAGAACTCTCAGCATCATTTTGTCTCTGCATTTCCCTATTTTTTTAAGCTACACCCTGCACAGTTAAGGAAATTAGTAAAATGGCAGTTTATTGATCTCCTCTGCCCTCCCTCTAGTAATGAATGAGCTTCAAAAAGGCAGGGACTGGATAAGCACTCAAGATTTAATCAAGCCTCTATAGTCTGTAAAATCAGCCTAAAAATAGCACACTTAGAAATTTTCAGTCCTACCTACTGGCTCCTGGGTTGGCCCACAAGTGTAGAACTGGCAGAAAAGCTCACCTGTTCTTCATTGTCCTACCTGTCCTACATTGGACATAGGGCTCTTCCACCCCCTGCAGAACAGATTTCCCCATGTTATCTAGGCATTCCTAGTGTGGTGTGGTGGTGTATCGCCTGAATCAATTCTGCACCAAAAGACTCAGACACTTGGATAGACCAATTACCTGCTAAGCACTATCCTAATCCTAACAGCAGCTGTATTGAGCTCCTGCTCTCTGAACAGAACGTTCACAGGGATAAACTTCTATTATCAACTACATGGTGGCAATATGCAAGGAAACAGTGCATGAGGCAACAATTCATATAATAATTGCATTGATAATTATTGATTAATCGCAGGACCTGGAAAAAACAAGGCTTTACCCAGAGCACAGAAATGACAAGTTAAAATCCAGAAGTGTGTGGAGACCAGCAGGAAACCCAAATAGTCTGTGTATCCTTATAACTGTATACTGCTGCTCTGAATCTGTGCCTCAGTTTCTCCTACAAAAATGCATCAGACTTGCAATTCTCCTGACTTTATTGCTTACAAGTTTTTCCTGTTGGTTGCAGGGGTCATACAAGCTACTATCCTAGCTATGTAATCAGTTTCAACAGCTCTCAATGTCCACTTACAACAAATTCAGAAACTGGTCACCCATGAACTAGATGCAGGATGCACAGTGAGTGTACACCAGGCACACACCACGTACTCACTGTGTACCCACAAAGCTTGGATCAAGTGAGTTCATAATACTACTCACCTGTAATACTTCAAAGGTACCTTTTCTAACCTGTAGAAAGTTCTTTTCAATTTTTATGTTTCCCATCCTCCAAGCTTCCCTGGAAATTTCCCCCCAGCTTAGACCTAAACATTTTCAGACTAGGGTCAGTTGACTTCCTTCAGCTCAGCCTGACTATAATTGTCTTCCCCTTTTCAGCTAGAATTTCCTTCAGGTGTGGATAAATTGGCCAGGAACAGGGGAACTGAGCACACTAACCCGTCAAGGGGCAGCTCATCTTGCTGTACTTTCTTAGCATAGAATTTACATATCTTAGTGGCATTTTTACACAAATGTTAAAGTTCTGGATTTTTCAAAATTCTGGGTTTACAAGTCCACAAGTAAGTTCTGGATGCATTTTACACACACACACTGCCCTGAGACAATTCCCGGATGCATTCTTCACACAAGCACTGCCCTGAGGCAGCCTAAAGCAGCCGTAGCTATACATATGACAGGCTACCATGGAAGCCAAGTGACCACACCTGCCTGGAGTAAAGCAGTTTACCTGGAGAACTTTTTACACACAAGTTCTGGGAGACGTTCTACGCAGAAGCTCAAAGAGCTGGATGTTTAAGATCTGGGTGAGTGATTTTGACACACAGAAAGTTCAGAATGTAACAGCAAACATTCAGGAGAAATGCGTGTGTAAAAACACTGTGGGCACCAAGGATTTTCAGTGACCTCCTAGAACTTAGTCTGAAATAGTTAACACCCAACAGTCATAAAAAGCTGCCTTCAGCCATGCCAAAAGGTAATATCTATATAGTTATCAGACCATGGTGTCATCAGTGCTCTCCCCATTTTCACCTTCTGCCAAATTCAAATATTTTCATGGAAGACAATATTTACTGTGAACATCTGTGATGGATTTCACACACAGGGTACAATCAGACAGTTGGGCTGTCCACACCAGTCCTGGGTGGCCCGTCTGTCTAAAGGCATGCTGCCAGATGTTAGAGCAGAGCAGGCACCTCCTGCTCTGCTCCAGTCCCACTTGTGGTGCTCTGGAACATCCTGGAGCACCGGTAGTGGAGCAGGCCGGTTATGGAGGACCCACATTGCAGTTCCACCTCAGCGGGTCATAGAGTTGCAGGTGGAATCTATGGTGCCTAGGCAGGGGGGAGGCACTGTGCGGGTGGACTATGGGCCGAGGAACCCACTGGGACTATTTAAATCTGACCAAGTTGACGTGTGTGGGGGTGCACAGCCAGAGCAGCTTTGGGAGTGGCCAGCCCTGCATCCATAGTACCCACAATTTTGAAGACAGTGTTAGACTCACAAGGCAGTGTGCCAAAACATTTATCTGTGGAGCTTCTTTTTCTTTCAGTTTTAGTTAGGTTTATTATAACAGAGTAAATTCCAAAAATTATTTAGAAGTACACCACATTTAACCGGGGATGGATGCTTGTGGATATCATTGCCATTTTGGACAATGTTCTAAACAATGAGCATTTTTACACACACCTTAAAGTGCTGATCTTTCAACCTTCTGGATTTACAATTCCACAAGTAAGTTCCAGATGCATTCTTCACACACACACTGGCCCGAGGCAGTTCCTGAATGCATTCTTCACACAAACACTACCCTGAGACAGTCTAAAGTAGCTGCAGCTGTAGACGTGAGGGGCTGTCATGGAAACAAGTGACCACAGCTTCCTGGAACAAAGCAGTTTACCAGGAGAACTTTTTACACAAAAGTTCTGGGAGAAGTTCTATGCAGAAGTTCAAAGAGCCATATGTTTAAGATCTGGGTGAGCGATTTAGACACACAGAAAGTTCAGGATGTAACAGCAAACATGAAGGAGAAATGTGTGTGTAAAAACATTATCCTTAAGCTTTGGACTTGCTTTGGCATTTCCGAGCAGTAACACACTGTTTTTTAAAAACTTATTGTTGATGAAGCAAACACAGGATCATCTGTCACTTCCTCTGGGATTAGAGAACAGGCCTTCCTACTGTGATTTCTCAATTTTATTGTGAATTTCACCATCTCAGCTGTTTTATAAATTTTCCAGCTGCTAAAACTTTGCAAATCACAGCTTTCATTTTAAAAAGTTAATTTCTAAGCGTAACTCAAGGATCCATGTTCACTGTGTTTTCTCCATTGGTGACAACGGAGAAAATGCAACAACATTGGTCCCTGGCCTAACAGCTGCACAAATCTACCTAAGTCAGAAACCCAACTAAAGGGTCCTTACTTCTGACTCTGAAGACCCTGAGGCAACACTGATTTCCCACTGCCTTGAAGGATCTGTAACAAGTGGGTATGAGTAAACGGGGAGTTTTGCTTTAATGACACTGTCACAAAGGAACATAAGGCCACATAGCAGAGATACTGGACTAGAGGTCTAGTAAATATGTAAAACTGAAACTTACCCATGTATGTAATATTAAAGAACGGAAAACTCACTTCATGTAATCATGTAATGTAAACCGAGTACAGGAAACTCAATTAATGCAAGGGAGAGAGACAAAAGCCATGCTAATGTGTATTCCCCGCAAGATCCAGACAGAAACCAATTGAGTTGCAAATGGATCTTCCTGTTTACCTTTCTGCGGATGTGCTTGGAACCACGGTGTTCCTTCAGGGTGGGAAAATCACAAAGGGATAGCAAAGGTATTTAAACTAAGATCTTTGCCATTGGGAGGACAATTAGGAATGGAATGTAACCTATGAGTAGCTGAGCTTTGGATGAGCCTGCTGGCCAGAAGATGCGCTGAGAGAAAAGACCTTGATTCTAACCAACCTAAGAATCAGTACCCAGTCATTTACATCACTGACTGAGAATGGACTCAAGCTTATGGATTTTCTGTTGGGTAAGATATTATGTAGGGAATTACCCAGTATAGAATAAGAATGTGTTTTATTACTTTTCATTTTATTAGCCACTCTGTATCAAACTCTTTTGGCTTATGTAATCAATAAACTTTCTTCTTTGATAAGAAATGTATTGTGGTCTACGTTGGGAACACAAGTGAGTGCCTTGAGTTTTCAAGCTCTTGTGAACCCAGAGAGAGAGAGTGTGTAAACGGGAGGCTCCCTGGGATTTTGAGTGGCAAAAGGATTATCCCCTTTGCAGAACTGGACCAGCCAGAGAAAGAACTGCAAGTGAGGGAAATTGAGTCTCCCAAATCCGGAAAGTAGGGTGTTGGACCCCAAATCCCGTGACAGTGGCGCCCAACGAGAAGGGTTATGCTCAGACTTGTGTACCAATGTGTAGAAAGTAGAGGAGGATAGCCAAGCGACTGGTATCCATTGAAGGAGTAAATCCCATACCTGGACAGAGTGCATTGCCAGTGCTGTCTGGAACTCAACTCTGAGAGTGGAATAAGCAGATCTTTGAACAGAGTGCATTGTGTTTGTTCTTTTAATTTTAATTTCAGGTGTCAGGACCAGATATCAAAATAGGGCTGCCAAAGTGTTTCTCCAAGCTCTTGAAGCCAGAATTGGAAAAGGAGGTGCAAGTTACGACACCTCAGGGACAACCCTCCCCCCCACAACCTAAAGTATCATACAAAACCAGGGGGACACCAGAGGAATGCCCACCAAGTACATAAAACAATGTCTTATTTATTTGAACAAACCAATGGAAACCAACGGCTAAAAAACAACATACATCATACTAAATATATGTAATAATATAAGCTGAAGAGTGGTAGGTTAACTACATTTAAGTCTATGTACTTGGTGGGCATTCCTCTGGTATCCCCCTGGTTTTAAAAGGAGGCGCAAGCCAGACACCTCCAAACGGAGGGGAAAACTAAAAAGCAACTGAAGTAGCTGATACAAGAATTTGAGAGGATGAGCACGAAGGGGACGGATGGGACTGGACCGGGGGTGCAAAACCCCCCTCCAAGTAACCCGCAACAAGGAGATGGCACACCTGGGGATGGCCAGGGACAGGGCTCAACCACAGAAGTTGAGTTCACCAGACTTAAACTACAGTAATTAAGACTGGAAAAGGAGGTGAGAGAAAATGAAAGGAAACTAAAGGTGCAGCTTGACCTCGAAAGACTAAAACAGGAGAAAGAAAGAGAGAGGCGAGCACAAGCTGAGGAGAAGGAAAGAGAGAGGCAAGCACAAGCCAAGGAGAAGGAAAAAGAAAGACAATACCAGTGCAAGAAACTAGAATTAGAGAACATGAGAATGAAAGCATAAGTGGAGGAGAAGGAAAAAGAAAGACAGCACAAACTCGAACTCCTAAAGGCACAGAAGGCAGCAGGAATCCTGCCCACAGATACTTGACCTTGAGAAATGTGAAATTAGGGAGGTACGCCCCAGAAGAGCCCAGACACAGTATAAGTTCAGTATAGCATAACTTCTCATTGGACCAGAGAACTTTTTAAAAATTAAACCGTACTCTTTGCTATAATAGAGTTTGGAAACATGATGTTGTCTCAAGCTGGAATTATTATAAGCAGGGGTTGACTGCACTATTAGCAGGAAGAGAGTCGCAACCAATAGCAGTCCAAGGTAAAAAAACAGAACAAAACAAAAATATCCTGCTACTTTATGATTTCAGCTACTTATCCCTTCTCTAGTCAAAGGATCTCAGGAAACTTTGAGGAAGTGGGTGCTGAATTTTATTTTTGAGGACTAGGGATCTGATTGAAGTCAACCTGAAATGTATCACTCTGAAGTGAAGTGCTTTGGGTGTCTTTAGATGGACCTGTGGGTGAGCAGCCCTGGACCTGCTCTGGAGGTGGCCAGTCCTGCATCCCCCATGTGCAGCCCTGCCTGCACCAGGTTTATACACATCCAGCAGCTGCCATAGTCTTCAGTCTGCCCACACAGCACCCCCCTCTCCCACACTATAGAGCTGCAGGCAGATTGTCTGCCCATCTAGGCTGCCACCCACAGCTATAAAGCATTTCCCAAGGGCAACCCCTGTCCAGGAACAGAGCTGCAGCAGCTGACTGTGAGTAGACGGACTGCAGCTCCACCTCCAGTTGACTGTACGACCGGGATGTTCCAGAGCACCACTAGTGGAGCAGACACTGCCTGCTCAGCTTCTACTCCACCTGCACATCTGGCTGGCTGCCTTTTGACTGACAGGCCACCCGCGTGTGAGGCGGAGCTGAACTGTGGGTGCTGTCTGCTTAAAAGCACCCTTTTTAGAAGCTCCAGTGCACAGAGATCATAAATAATCGTGACCCCTATTGGGTCACCAATAGTTTCTTTTGCTTCCTATTTGCCACCACCGTCATATCACATCCATTTAGGGCTTCATCATGGATTGTGCGTGAATGAGAAATCTAGCATTCATAGCTGAATCCCCAACCTTAAAGCTACTGTAACCTTATTTGAATCAACCAAAAGTTAAAGAAGCTAGATTTGATAGCTCTGCAGAATGATGAAGTTTGTAGTGTGCCTTGCATCATTTGACAATAGTGCCAAGTTTCTTTCTCAGGTGAAAGCTTCCTTAGCTGGCTCCTGCTGAAATCACTTGGGATTTAAATGCCTTCCATCAGCCTTGCCAAGGGTACTGGAAACAGATGTTAGCTCTTTCTCAGACACATACCGGTTGCTACACAGCCTTAGGGTCCCACCATCTGACATGTATATTTTGGTCAGAATCTATTTTTGTATGCTCCTTTCTGGGGACCCTCTTCCTTCTGCATGGATGCAAAGTAAAGTTTTCCTTTGGAAATCATAGCATTTTGATCATTAGCTTGCCACCCTCCTCTCCTTCAAACCATTTGAAAGGAATAAGGTATATAAAAATGACATTTTAAAAGACCTCTCTCTTTCCTGGTCACTATATCATCAGTGGATGTGCAAACTGTCCAGTGTGTAAAACACATGGAGGCCACATTCCAATGAACAGGTGAACCAAAGTATCTACTTAGATTTGATTAAATCCACATTTGTAGCATTCAGATGAACCAGACTAGCACTGTCTTAATTCACCCCCCAGGTCAGGGCCACTCCTGAACCCACAGTCTCAGGGTTTGGTTGGTGGCCACTGTTTCTCTTGTGCCACTACTTGGCTTATACTAGAGTAGTTTTTTGCTGTTTGTGTCTCTTATCCTCTTTCCCTCCCGCACGTGGTACAGGTTGTGTAAACACCCACCAACTTCCTGATTGACTCCCAGTCTGCATGTTGGGAGCTATAGGAAGTTAGTGGATGGAGAGTTTCTGTTGCCATTACCTTGTGGATGTTGCTCTGGCCACATTTGGATTGTCTGCATCTTCTATGTAAATTGTGTTGTCTTCTTTGTAACCCTGTGTTAGTTGTGTTGTTGAATCTCCCTTCACTGTTCTGTTCACCCCTCCTTCTTCCTTTGTTTGTGTATCACTTCCTCTGATTTTCTAGCCCTTTTCAGTTACTGTTTGTGTGTATGCTTACCCCTCTCTGTGTCTGTGGACTGATGGTTCCTCCCTTAGTATTTATTTATACTAAAATTTCTATCCTGACCCTCCTGCCTCTGGCCCACGTTCTTTCTTTTCCCCCTTTGGGTGTTCTCCCCCTTCATGTGTCTGTGTTTATACACAGGCAAATACCATAAGAACATAAGAAATGCTGAGTCAGACCAATGGTCCATCAAGCCCAGCATCAAGTCTCTGACAGCCACCAATCCTGGTTGCATGGGAGAGGTATCAGCCGTCACAATGCCCTGCCACGCTCACTGCGCCCCTCCCTCCTAAGAACAAAGGAGGCGAGGAGGTCGGGGCAGCCGCCGGGAGGGAGACGAGCCTGGTTGCCTCGGCAACAATGTGGATGGCCCCGGGACTATCGCGAGAGCCGCAATTCCCGGGCACCATTTTGTGATTCCCTGCTCCGCGCCTCATTCAGCTGGGCGTGATCAGGGAAGAATACCTGCGACGGGGCAACATGGCCTGGACTAGACTGCGTGCCTCCATTTTGGTAGTCGAAGTGCGCCGGGGGATTGAGGAGCAGCGGGAGCGTGTTCACCTCCCCCCCCCGGCTAAAGGACGGCAAGTGCCCTTAGAAGGTTTTTTCTGGGGACCTGGTGTGAGGGCCGGTGTTGGCACCCTCCCAGACCCCAGCTGCATCTACATCCCTCCCCCCCTTGGGAGCAAGGGGGGGGACAGCCCAAGCGGCAGGGGGAAGAGGCCTCCCCCAAAAAAGTTTTCTGCCCCTACCTTCCCCCACTTGGGAGCAAGGGGGGGCAGCAAAGCAGGGGGACGAGGACTAGCCCTCCCCCCCCCCACCACCACCAAAGAGGTTTTTCTGCTCCTACCTTCCCCCCCTTGGGATCAAGGGGGGACAACTCAAGTGACAGGGGGAAGAGGCCTAGCCCTCCCCCCCCTAGGTTTTTCCTGGGGACCTGGGCTGGGGGCTGGGGTTAGCACCCTCCCAGACCCTAGCTGCTTCTACCTCTCCCCCCACTCGGGACAAGGGAGGGGGCAACACAAGGCGGCAAGCCCCAAGATAAGGGACCCACGATAAGGTTGGCAACTGCTTACGTCTCTCCCCCCCTTGGAGCAAACGGGGGGGGCAACATCAGTGAAGCAAACTAAAGACAGGGGGAAGCAGCCTAGCCCCCCCTGCCCCCACATAAGGTTTTTTACCTTTTAGCCTCCAGCTGCGTTCACTCCCTTCCCTTGGAGCAAGGGCAGGGCAACCAACAAGGGGACTCGGGGGCGCAGCCCAACATATCCCTTGGGATTGAAATAGGGTGCGGGAAGGGGGACACAGGAGCAATCCAGCAAGGGGTAACAAATACCCCATCTAACTTAAGGAGCCAGTAGGGGAAAGTAAGAAGGGGAGGGTGAGTCAGAACTGAGGGACACCTGTCCCCATCCCACCCTCTTCCCCCCCTCGTGCTACAGTGGGAAGGAATTGAGGGCACAAGGCCCGGCCCAATGGCACTATATTCAGGAAACCAGTAGAGCACGATGACTCCTCGTGCGCAAAAGGGCCGGAAGAATAAGGCACTGGCAAAGAGGGGTGCTAAAGGGAAAGGGAGCCAGCAGTAAGGAACTACACAGGAGGCAGTTCTCCAAGCCATGCAGGCACATCTGGCTAGCTACCAGGCCCGCATTGAGAAACTGGAAGGGGGGTGTGGGCAAGCCATCGAGACAGAGGGCAGCCCACAGGGAACCACATCAAATGAACGGGGAGATCCCCCTACTATGGCTGGCACAGAGGGCCAGTGCCACCCGGGAAGCGGGTGGCAGCATGCCCTCCCATCTCATTACAGGGACAATGAGCCGGGCCCCAGCAGGCGGAGGGAGGAATCCCCACCCGATTACCAGGCAGAACTCAAAGCTCTTCGCCAAGGGATGCAGGCATTGACAGAGAGTTTGTAAGCAGCCCAGCAGGGGCGGCAGGGGACCCCAGGGCCCAGGCCACATTACTAACCCGAGCAGATGGAAGGTGAGCTCGAGGAGGATGGTTGGGGGGATGGAGATGGTGACCAGTGGGGGTCTGGACCCAACAGGGCACAGGAAGAAGACAACCTAGTGGGAACATGCATGCGGCGTGGGAGGGGTCGTAGCCAGTGCCACTCGTGTTGTGAAGGGTTGGCTTCCTATGGTGGGCGGGTCACACAGTCCCAACCTGGTAGCTGCGGGTGTTGCGCTGCTTATGGGTACATAGCAGCAGCACAGGGGCACGGATAGGTGTTGTACAGGGGTGGCAGCTTGGTGCTGTGGCCACAAAGAGGAGCCCTTCCCTCTGTCTGGGGGGTATGTGGATGTCTCAGCCCCACTGGGGGAGCATCTCCTTCAGTCCACCAAGGAGAAGATCTGGAGTCGCGAATATATTGATATATTCACTAGGGGTGGGACCCCGGGCCCATTACCGGGTACCGGATTTACCAGTTACCGGTTCCACGAAAACCGGATTCCCGGATTAAATCCGGTATACCGGTACCGGATTTAATCCATTGGTTTCAATGGGGCGCTGTGTCCCCATTGAAACCAATGGAATAAATTCCTCCCCCTCCCCCTCCC
>QEPC01009674.1:1980175-2000591 GCA_003113815.1 Sphenodon punctatus
GCCTTGAGGAACACCAACTGAGAGGGGGAAGGAGGAGGAGGTGGAGTTGGAGAGAGACACATTAAAGGAGCGGTCAGAGAGGTAGGAGGAGAACCATTTATGGACAGAGCCACAAAAGCCAAGGGAGTGAAGGGAATCCAGTAAGAGTGAGTGGTCAACAGTATCAAAGGCAGCAGAGAGATCAAGGAGGACAAGAATGGAATAGAGACATTTAGATTTAGCCACCAGAAGATCATTGGTGACCATCAAGCTGGTCAAGCTGAAGAGCCCCAACCTATCAAGCCTCTCTTTGTATGGAAGCAATTCCAAAACCTTTATCGTTTTTGCTGCCCTGCTCTGCACCTTTTCAAGTTCTACTATATCTTTTCTCAGATGGGGTGACCAGAATTGCACACAGTACTCAAGGTGTGGTCACACCACAGATTTATATAGGGGAATTAAGATATTTTCAGTTTTATTCTCTATCCCTTTCCAAATAACTCCTCTAACTTGGGCATTTTTACACCCACGTTAAAATTCCAGATGTTTCAATCGGTTTACAAGCCCACAAGTTCCAGATGCATTTTTCACACACACACACACACACACACACACACACACACACACACACACACACACACAGACACACACACACACACTGCCCTGACGTAGTTCCTGGATGCATTCTTCACACAAAAACTGCCCTGAGGCAGCCTAAAGTAGCTACAGCTGTAGCCGTGACAGGCTGCCATGGAAACGAAGTGACCACAGCTGCCTGGAGCAAAGCCATTTACTAGGAGAACCTTTTACACACAAAAGTTCTGGGAGAAGTTTTACGCAGAAGTTCAAACATTCGGATGTTTAAGATCTGGGTGAGTGATTTAGACACACAAAGTTCAGGATGTAACAGCAAACATCCAGGAGAAATGTGTGTGTAAAAACACCCATTGTTTGCTTTTTTGATGACCGCCACAGATTGAGCTGAGGATTTCAGTGTAATCTCCACAATGACTCCAAGGTACTTTTCCTGAGTGGTTACTTCTAATTTAGAACCCAGCATTGTGTACACATAGGTCGCTTTTAGATGAGCGTGGCGGGCTCGCACAACTTTTTAAAATCCCGCAGGTGGGGATCAGATGAACCAAATACCTCAGTGTTGGGGTATTTAGTTCATGGTTTTAAAAGAATGTGTGGCCAGCTTTAATGTGCAAAATGTTTCATCTAATTCCCTCCTGCGGGATTTTTAAAAGTCGCACAAGCCCATGCCATGCTCATGTAAAAGCAGCCATAGTATGGATTATTATTTCCTATGTACATCACTTTGCACTTGTCCACATTAAATTTCATCTGCCATTTAATTAATTTATATTTATATGCCCAATCACCTAATATCACAAGATCTTCTTGCAATTCTTCACAGTCTGCTCATGTTTTAACTACTTTCAATAACTTTGTGTTATCTGCAAATTTGATCACCTCACACTTTACTCCTTTTTCCAGATAATTGATGAAGATATTAAACAACACCAGTCCCAATACAAAGCCCTGCGGCACTCGGCTATTTACTTCTCTCCATTGTTAACTGACCATTTAGTCCTACCCTTTGTTTCCTAGCCTTTAACCAGTTACCGATTTACGACAGGACACAGCCTCTTTTCCCATAACTGCTTAGTTTCCTCAAGCGTCTCATGAGGAACCTCATCAAATGCCTTCTGAAAATGCAGATACACTAGATCAACTGGCTCACCCTTATCCACATGCTTATTTACTCTCTCAGAAAACTCCAGTAGATTAGTGAGGCATGACTTCCCTTTGCTAAATCCATCTTGACTTCTCCCCATTGTGTCAGGTTTATCAATATGCCCAGTAATTCTGTTCTTGTCAATTGTCGCCACCAGTTTCCCTGCACCGACATGAGGCTCACCGGTCTGTAATTACCAGGATTGCCTCTGGAGCCCTTTTTAAAAATAGTCGTATGCTACATTTGCTACCCTCCAATCCTCAGGTACCATGGTAGATTTCAGCGACAGCATACGTATTACCATTAGTAGGTCCACAATTTCATATCTGAGTTCCTTCAGAACTCTTGGGTGAATACCATCAGGTCCTGGAGATTTGTTACTATTTAATTTGTCAATTTTCTCTAGAACCTCTTCCAAATTCACATTAATTTGTGACAGTTCTTCCAATCCATCACCTATAAAGACTAGATCTGGAGTGGGTCTCTCTCCAAATGTCCTCTGCAGTGAAGACAGAAGCAAATAATTCATTCAGCTTCTCCACAATATCCTTATCTTCCCTGAGCACCCCTTTTACTCCCCAGTCATCTAATGACCAACTGACTCTCTAGTAGGCTTCTTGCTTCTGATGTACTTGAAAAAGTTTCTATTATTAGTTCTGGCATCTTTAGCAAGTCGCTCCTCAAATTCCCTCTTGGCCTGCCTAATTAACTTTCTACATTTACTTTGGCAATGCTTATGCTCCTCCATGTTTACCTAATTGGAACTAGCTTTCCATTTTTTTTAAAGGATACCTTTTTGACTCTAATAGCCTATTTCCTCTCACCATGTAGTCACACATGCAGACGACTGGACCTCTTGCTACCTGTTTAATTTGTGGAATACATTTATTCTGGGCTTCCAAGATGGTGTATTTGAATAGTTTTCATGCCTCTTGTAGATATTTAATATTTGCACTGGCTCCTTTTAGTTTCGCTCAAACTAGTTTCCTCGTTTTTGCGTAGTTCCCCTTTTTAAAGTTAAATGTTATTCCAGTGCTTTTATTTGGCATTCTCCATCCTGTAAGGATGTCAAATTTGATAGTATTATGATCACTATTGCCAAGCAGCTCCAGTAACATTACTCCTTGCACCAGGTCCTGTGCTTCACTTGGGACTAGATCCAAACCAGCACCTTCTCTCATTGGTTCCAGGACCAGCTGCTCCATGAAGCAGTCATTAATGGAATCTAGAAATTTTATTTCCGAATCCCTCACTGAGGAGATATTCGTCCAAGCAATATTAGGATAATTGAAATCACCCATTATTATTGTGTTTCCAACTTTGTAGCCAGTCTAATCTCCCTTAATATTTCAAAGTCAGTCTCACTGTCCTAGTCAAGGGGTCGATAGTATAGGTCTACTGCTATACACATCTCCATTACACAAGAAATTTCTATACATAGAGATTCCAGAGTACAGTTTTCTTCCTTTAAAATTTAAATTCAGCTTGATTCAGGGCTGTCCCGTACATATAGTGCCACCCCACCAGCAGCTCGATCTACTGTCCTATCAATATATTTTGTACCCTGGTAATACTATGTCCAATTGGTTGTCCTCATTCCACCAGGTCCCTGAGATTCCTATGTCTATATCCTCATTTAGTGCCATAGACTCTAATTCTCCCATCTTACTTTTTAGACTTCTAGCATTTGTATACAGAAATTAAATGTATACTTTTTGTTTTTATTCTGTTTATTGTAACTAACTATTTCAGTAATCCTGGAATTGATAGTATAGGTCCACTGCGAGTTGCATTCTTCTCTTTGTCTCCTTTGTCCTTGCATCCTTCAGCTTGGTGTCCACTTGTCCTGTGTTCTCCCTCTCCCCTTTAGTCTCTATCAATGGATGTCTTTCCAACAGTCTGTGTTTATGGCCTAGTTCTGTGACTTGTCCCCTTGCCTTGCTCAACTTTGTGGTCTTGGTCTCCTGCACCTGGTCTTCTGCTAATCTGTGCCCTTCTGGTTCCCAGCTCCCCAACTCTAGTTCCTCCTTGACTTCAGTGATGATCTATAAACTCTCTTAGGCTGGATTCCCTTTGCTCTCGTGCTGAGCATTAGTCTCCTTGGTAAGGTATCAGAGAATGGCTGAGAGGTTTCCTTTACCCAAGAGGTTTCCGTTACCAACTTACCCATTATTTTCCTTATCCCTGCATTGGCCCTTCTCTTCATCCCTCCCCACGATCCAACCCTCACTCACTAACAGTAGCTGAGTTGTAATAATCACTGAACCGTGGTCACTACCCTCACACTGATAAGTGTTCACACAAACAGTTGCTTCGAAATACAAACCAAAGGGGAGTATATACTACTGAGTTTCAGAAATACATGTTACTCTTCTTACTCCCGAGTAACATCAGTTTAGTGCTTTGTTTGTGTGTGAACAGTTCAGGAATAAAACAGAAGTAGGTCCCAAATATGTTGAATTAACTTTTCTTCAAAATGTGGCCTAAGTATGTTGAGATTAGTGAGCACCAATAAGCACATGTGCAGTTAGAAGTTCCTGATTCCCAATGAATCTTTAATCACTAAAATGATACAAAGTTGTTAATTTATGCATGGTTAGTTTAGTTTCTATGGAAAACAGCTATGGAAAATACCAAACTGTGCTTCTGGTCAAAAAGTTTAGATGATATTGCATGCACAGGACAAGCATTACTCCCAGTATATAAAACAGATAAGCCATCATGGTAAGTTTGTTAGTTTTCCACTTCTAGAATACTACCCTTT
Source organism: Sphenodon punctatus (assembly GCA_003113815.1). Taxonomy (NCBI): domain Eukaryota; kingdom Metazoa; phylum Chordata; class Lepidosauria; order Sphenodontia; family Sphenodontidae; genus Sphenodon; species Sphenodon punctatus. The sequence continues at coordinate 1,984,660 of QEPC01009674.1, forward strand.
AAAAATAGAAATTTTCCTTCTTTAATAGGCGGTCACGCAGGAAGGATTTCTAGATTGTGTAGCTACCAGCTCTGTTGCAAAGGCTCCCAAACTGTCAGTCATGTCTCCAAGTGGGATCATACCAACTGAGGATGGGGTTGTGATCTTGGTTAAAATTTGATTTACTCTGCACTTCTTCATAGCTATCATGGATTTATATTTAAGACTCAAAATGGGGCCACAAAGGCAAAAAAGTTGGGAACCATTGCTTTGAATTATTAGAATCTATGTTAGGATCCAACTCAGCTCAGCTACTGAGCCTGTTAGTTCAATCCAGACTAGGAGCCTGGATTGGAGATTCTTATTAAAAAAACAAACCATAAGCATTATAGAAAATGAAACTGACAATTCCAAAACTTTGCAGTTTTGCCATGTTAAAAGATTTGTACTGCCCTGCGATACCTGAGAAGACAGACTTCAGATGAGATACATATCCAAGACATTGATCTATGCTGATTTCTACTTAAGGATCTCATGGTGACTTTAAATAAAGTTATCTTACAAGACTGGTATCTTTAGAGGGTGTTGCATTATTCCAGTATAATTAGAAATATATGTACATTTTCATAAGAAGCTGCTTTCACATGAGATGCTAATTGCAGGATTGTAATTTGTTCCACAAGTTAGCTGCATCCATCAATGCACTATTCCAGGTTTGTCTGGGGCATTATGCCTTGAGTGCTTGTGCATTACCAGGTTGGTTCTGAAATCCTACTCTTACAGTGACAATGTTATGGTTGTGCAAAATTGGATCCATATTACAATCACAGGATAGCAGACATGGAAATCAGCAGGATGGAGCCATGGTTCTTTTCCAGCTAGTTAATTTTAACCTGTGCTGCTGCTGACTTGTTAATTTCACCCAGTTCTGTCATGGTTTTGTTAATTTCAGTCCGCTGCTAGCTTGAGAATTTCAACCCCGCTTTGAGGTCATTTGGGAAGCAGGTGCAGGACAGAATGAGTGCAAAGTGTGAAATTTGCACTCATGAGAAGGATGAATCCTGTGATTAGTGAAATGCACAAAGAAAAAATTATGGGAGACATGTCTCATGAGAAGAATGTCCAAAAATAAATCATGCAATTTAAGATCGCAGGAACAAGAAAATTATGGGAGACATTGTTGTGTGAAAGTAGCCTCAATTTTCCACTTGCCTATCCCTGGACTCTGCATCCAAAAACTACCTCAGACAGGGTACCAATACCATCTGTGTTCATGTTTAATAATAATTAAAACATCAACAACACGTACAATGAGATAGCTGCACTGAAATCAGCTTGTAAGGAGCTCAGTTCTGCTTGACTGATGACATGATCATGACTTTGGTGGAGTGGCCTGGCGCACTCAGAGGAGACCATTTTACTAAGTAAAAGGAAAAATGACAACTTTATGCATCTCAAAACAGTGGACTTCTATACATTAGACATATGTGTAAAATGAATTGAGTAAGTCTAGGGACCCAACTTTAAAGTTTTGGTGTCATAGCTTTAATACAAAAATATATATTAGTTCACCATCTAGACTGAAGGGGTCACATCGACTAAAAAAAGAAAAGGTCAGATTCTGTTTTCCCTGAAAGGTCAATGGTGTTTGTGCGTGTGAGTAATAAGTTTTACACCCACACACAATACCCTTCTACAAAGCAGTAAATGTTTAGGGGAGAAAATATGTTCTTTTGTCTGAGGATCTCGGCCTCATGGCAACAATCTAGAGTTATAGCAAGTGTAAAACATTTGGTCTTACTGGAGTTACAAGTCACTTGGGTATTGGCAATGTCACTTATATGGTACATAAAAAGATGGTTTCGACAATTTTAGCTCATAACTTTCTCTTCTTCATAACCTTTTAAAAATGTTTTATCCACCTCACCTTTGGCAAAGTGAGATGTTGCAAGAACTAGCTCTGTATTCCCCGAGGCACTGTATTACCTTAAAAATGTATGAGTGGGAGTCAACTTGGTTGAGTTTTAGTGACACAAAGCAGCTGATTCACACATTGGACAGGTGAATCGGTGAGTTGTGTAGTACGTTCTACTCAGATTTATTTTTAGTCTTTGCTTCCAAACATAGTTGTTTCCCTGTTTTATTCAGACTTTCCCTTATTTTTCTTTTTTGCTTCTTCCCTAGAAGATGGCTATAATTGCAGCTTCCTTTTGTGTTACCTAAGGAAGTTAACAGCTGTTTCCAGAGTTGCTAATGATGATCTGAAAATCCTGTGCCGAGCCAGCCAGAAAACAATGAGTCAATTTTCTTCTCCCTAAAGAATGACTAGATCCATCTTTTGCTGACTTGGAGTATCAACTTTAAGCAGCAGTGAAACATGTTGCCTCTTTTATACAGAATATTATTTTATTTTTTTATTTTTACTTAGCATTTTGGAAATGTTAACTAAATTTCCATCAACCAGTTTTTGCGGCTATGCTGGACAACCATGTGGCTGACATGACATGCTGCTCACTATCTATTACTATCAGTACATAGGAAACTCTGCTTTTATTTTGTTGAGATGTGTTTTAGAAAAGTTAAGTAGATAATGAATTTCTATTCCAGAAAGTTTGTCATCATTAGAGTTTACCAAGGAAGTTATCTTTATATACATAGTCAGTTTAAAAAGAAAAAATGTATTAAGATAATCTTGGTATACCAGAGAGTACAATATACAGCCCTTTTCACACACCTCCCCCTCACTGCACATGTGTATGATGGGGGGGGAGGGGGATGCCAGTGTGAATTCCGCCTGCAGTGAGTGTGCAGTGGGGAGGCATCTGTGGGAATGCTGCCCGTAGTGGGTGTGGGTGCGTGTGCACTCCCACGCTTCACCCATCTCCACCCATCACCCATACATGGAGCAACAGGCTCCAATGCCAGTTGCTCCATGTGTGGAGGTGGGTGTGCATCTGTGGGAATGGCTGCACACCCACCTCCACCCACCGCGGGTTCACACCCATCCCCACACATCATCCCACCATGGCCCATGTGAAAAGGACGTATGAAAATAGTCTGGGGAGAAAAAACGGGTTAAGTGGTAGGACTTAATTATATGTTCCAAAATACGATTAGTAGAAGATTGTATTAAATCTTTTTTGCTTGCAGTTATGCTTTCTTTTGGAGTCATCTGGCTATAGTTTATAAAATTACTCCTTATCATTTCAGCCATTGGTATCCCTTGGCTATTCTACCTTTCTGCTTACGGCAGACTTAATTATAGGCTGAATTCTGTTGGTGAATTCCTCTGTTGGGAAGGCATACAAATCTTCCTGGGGTGGACTAGAGTGCCACGATGAGACTTCCAAATCATGATTCTATGGATAAAAGCAAGTGTGAAATTATGAACCCGCTCTGGCACACTTTGACTGCCAGGCCACCATCACGTTTGTTACTGGGCTGCCAGATGTTCACCTGGACTGACCCTGGGCATGTTGGCGACTAGCCCAGGCTCTCACGCCAGCAAATGGCTGAAGTCACAGCCCAGCTAATGCTAACCTAATCAGGACAAAGCAGGCTAGAATGTGTTTGCACATATGTTCCTGCTGGCCTGGATTGGATCTTCCATAGCAGCCATCATAGGCTGTCATGGCTGCCCATCATGGTGTGGGATGGGGCCAGACAGCCTCACATTCTTGCCCCCCTCCCCCCACAAAGTCCTGGCTGCATGAACATTTGTTCCACAGCCTGACCCAGTCCAGATCATGTCTGAGAAAGCTTCCTGACCCAAGCCAGATCAGGTTGCCGTCATGGGCATGGTCACTTCTGTTTAACTTACTCTATGATACTTTAACTCACCATTGTCTCATTCCATTTGCAAATTGCCTATGCCCAGCCTCCTATCATCTCACAATAAATCCTTATCAAATAATAAAATGGAGGTTAATTTTAGCTGTTCTGAAAAAGAATAATCTGTTTTTTGTGTGTTTTGGCTTTTTGCAAGGAAGCCATTATCTTAGTGAAAATATGGACAATGACACAAATTTGTTTCAATGATAGCTCTTGGTTAGAGTAAAATATTCAATTAGAGATGTTAGCATCAATCACTTTCAATGGTAGACTATGAAAGCATAAAGTATACCACCACAAATGTCACTTTGCCTCTCAAATTAAGAATGAAACCTAGAAAGATACTGTGTGCAAACCAGCAGTATTAAAATCCATCATCTCAACAGCAGTGAAAGACAGCTAGAATGCTTAACATGACCATTCATACCGTAATGGAAAACCACATGACAACCTCACTTGTGAAACATCATCCATTTGCTGTCTTTCAACTTACTATCCAATTAATGGAAATGCCAAACATTCTAACAACCAACCAATCCGAGATGCTAAACTGGAAGCTAACGTACACAATTAATCACTACTTGTCAATGCCATGAGCTCAGCTTTTCAAATACTTGAGGTCTCTTTTTTTATTCCTCAAAGTTAAAATTCTTTACAACCTGGATAAAAATCAGTCACTGGAATGTGACCTCCTATGCTTTACTTCAGCAAGACAGAGGAAGGCAGCTGCGTAGGGCAGCAACTGTAAGAAGGTATCAAAATGCCACTCCTCTCACCTGTCTCTACAACAAGGGTGGAGTAAGATTCTGCAGCAAGTAGGGAGTTGGAGAGGCAGGACCTACAAACCAACACTCAGGGAAATACCTACTAAAATGGTTTCAAAAATATTCATACCCAAATGAATCTCAAATAAATGCCCATGAATATTAAACAGTAAGAGTGCAATCCAGCAAGCTCTGGCTCAGGGGAAAGTTGTGCAGGCAAAAGACATTGGGGCACCAGCAGCTTCTGCACCTCATCCAGCTCTAGGCCAGGCAATGCTGAGGATGGAGGGAGGAGGTGGTGCAGCCCTGTCAAAACAGGCACCCACCTCCCGGAGACTCAGGAGCAACCTGACGAAGCAGCAGGAAGTGGGGCAGACAGTAGGGATGGGTGAACAGATCACGGTTCAGGTTCGGCCATTCGGTTTGGCTGCATTCGTTTCATCCGTTCGGTTCGCCTGTTTGGTTCAGCTGTGTTCAGTTCGTCGGTTCAGATATTCGGCCGTTCAGTGGTTTGGATCGAATTCTTAGTTCAGATTTGGTATTCAGTTGTGTCAAGCTTGATTGGGTCTTTAGTTTGCTGCAATCAGGAATTGAAAATGACATTTGGTTTTTGAAATAAAAGGAAAAAGCTAAAGTATATATTTCTGACCATAACATTTTTGTTTCTTATTACTTTTTGATAAAATTTAGGGAGATTGTATCCCCAATGGAGGTCACTAAGTATACCAAAATTAGGAATGATTAGATAAAGGAAACCGATTTCAGAAGCAATTGAATGTTGTGATTTTAAGAAAAGCTCCATACACATTCATGGCTACAACTTCTTTATCTTGCATCCAATGTTCATGAACCATGTACATATTACATGGCTCCATATGCTTAATATTTCTGCCAATTTTAGGAAAGAGTGGAGAAAGGGTTCCAAGGGTATAAGACATTAACCTGAAAATACATTTCCAGTTGTTACATTTTGATATTCCATTCTGTTTACAGGATATTTGACAAGAATGTATCAAAGACCTTTCCTGATATTTCAGCAAATGTACAGGAGATTTTGATAAAGGGACCCAATTATATAAGCAATTGATGTCCCTGTGAAAATCATTAATCAGATGAATATCAGCATATTCAGTGTCAGACAGAGGCAGGCACCCTGCATGGCAGGGGGAGAGACACTGTAGGAGGAAGGATGTGGAGCAACCCCAAAGACTGACAGACACATTCACTGGCCAAACACATTACTGCAAGCTTCTAGCTTTACAGGACCAATTGGTAGTGGCTTTGAGGTGGGCATAGGGGGTGGCCCTGTGGTGGGCATAAGCAACATAACTGGGACTTCTGAGATAGCATCCCAGCAGTCAGGAGACATAGTTTAAACACATCCAGGCTGGCCAACTATCAATCACATCCTGCAGCACTGAGACAGAGGACGTAAGAGAATTTCTATTGACTCTTTCCTAAACAGATGCTTCTGACTTCCCAGAAACAAGTGGGGGAGATATGTTGGGATGGTCCCAGCACAGAATAACGATATTTGGTTGACATTTCTGTTGGCCAATTTGCATCACAAACTGATCTTATACCACAGTGATATAAGAGAATCCCAGGCATAGGCCTCTTTTCTACATATGTTGTACAGGCATATAAAATTGGGACCCTTTATAATATTTTTCTGATATTTGGTAGAGATGATCATGAAAGTGAAATATATAGTCCTGCCAAATTTCTTATACACTGGTTTGACTACAAAGATGGTATAGTCAGACATAAATTTATATGTTAATTGCTTATACCACCAAGACCTTTTGTCCAATACTTCTGAAATTCAGTAAAGATAGTTAATGTGGGAAGGGATATAAACTGAAAAAGTTTCACCTAAATTAGATATGAGGCAAAGAAGTTACAACTAAGAATGTAGATGTAGAATTTTGCAAAATACAATAATTCAACTGCTTCTAAAATCGGATTGCTTTATTCAATTGTTTTGAAATTTGGTACACATAATGATTTCTATTGGAGGTAGATTCACCCCCAATTTTCAGCCACATAGCATAAAAAACAGCCGATAATGTGTTTTCCATTGAAACCAATGAAAATTCAATTCCGAACTCACCGAACGCATCCGAACTGAACGTTCGAATTCGAGTTCGGTTCGAACATTCGGTTCAGTTGACTGAACTATTCGAGTTCGGTCCGAACTCCGAACTTCCGAATTCGAGTTTGGTTCGAACGTTCGGTTTGGTCGACCAAACTATTCGAGTTCGGTCCGAACTCCGAACTTCTGAACCGCGTTCGCCCATCCCTAGCAGACAGAGGGGAGATATCCAGGCACAGGGAACAGTCCAGGGAAGGCTACAGAGTACCTGGGGGCTGGATACACCTGTCACCTGGAGTCTCAGAAACTGTGGCACTCCCAGATGGCCTGGCATGTTCCGTCCCTGAATCCGTGGGACCTGGGTCCCATCCCACCACCACAGCACATAGAGAGGTGTGGGAGGGGCAGTGTTATGCAGAGGACTCTCCAGGGCTTGCAACACTCTGGAGTGAGTGCTGTGGCTCGGGGGAGGAAGAGGACAGGCTGGCCGGGCAGGGGTGGCACGGCTTCTGAGACTCCGGGAGGTGGGTGCCTGTTTTGACAGGGCTTCACCAGCCTTACTCTTCCAAGGAGGTGTACTTCGCCACTAGAGTAGCTGCTTAATTTGCTTTGGGGTACTGGTGGGCTTTCCCACAGCAGGGTTACCCCAGTGAAGGATCTGCTGCCCCTTTGGGGCTTGTCCAGTGGGTCAGGTACCACCTGCATGGGCTGTGCTCCCCACTCCTACGCTGGCAGAGGGAGCATGTCCTCCACGGGTTTAGGGGTGTGTGTGGCCACCCAGCCAGTGGAGCTCTGCAACAGGCTGTGCCTGCACACCCTTGCTTCTTTCCAATTGAGTGTCCTCATCCCTCCACGAGGGCAAGCCCCCTTGCACTGTTGTTGGAGCTTAGCTGGATCACGCTGTATATGTAATGGGTTATATTTAATTGTTGTTTTACATGTATAAAATATATATTCAAATTTCATTCATTCAATTTATTATAGCATTTAACTTGCACCATAGCCAACAAAACAACATCAACAAAAATACAATACAATACAAACAACAATACAAATTAAAAACAAATAATAAGAGTAACCAACATCATTATCAAAAATCATATAACAACCACCATTACATTCTAAAAATATGACCTCTGGTTCTCTCGTTCACCAGCAACGACCTATCAATCTTTTACAGAGCCATTATAGGATAAGTAATCCTGATCGCCACTTCCTGGGAGGCAAATATAGCTATGTTCATAACAACCTCAGGGACAAACTGCTGATGTAGCCATATCAATTTTTCTCTTTTAGAGAAAAAATTGATCTGTTTCATCATGGGAGCAAGAAAACGAGCCCTAATATCTATAAAATATAAACACTGCAGAAGATAATGTATGCAATCCTCAGTCATCCCCATCCCACATGGGCAGATCCTTTTCTCTGCAGGGATACTCAATCTACATCCCACAGTTACCGCCAACACCATCTGCTCTACACGTAATCTAGCCAGCAGTATACGAAGGGCAGGCTTTAGATTGAACTGTCTAGCTCTCCCTTCTGGTTTCCAAAGATAATAAGGGGCCATTCGACTACACCTTAAGACTGCAAAGTCTGAATGCAGTTGCTCTATGTCCCTCAATCTTTGGTATATCCTATCCTTTTCTCCTTGCAGGAAAAACACTCTCATCTTTATTTGCCGCTTAACCCAAACCAGTCTCCTTTAAGGTATTTAAGGTAGAGATTACAAATCGTAGCCAGGGGGACTGTGAAGGGCTAACCTGCGAGATATCTTCCAGATAACACATTTTAGCAATACTCAGTGGGCTACAAGACAGAAGTTTGAATCAATAGTTTATAAGCCGCTTCATGCAGGTTAATGATAAGGAATCTATATCCAATTCAGCTCTGATAAACTGAGTCAGTGAAGGAGGAGGAAATCCCAAGAGGGACCAAAAAAATTTGTGCTGCTTACACATGTTTGTCTGCAGCATAACACCATACTTCTGCTCCTTACAAAACTTGAGATATCCCCTTTGCTTGATATGCTCTCAAAACAGCCATAACTGATCTTCCTGCATGAGCAGCATTAAACTTTTTAATGGCAAATAAAGATTGAGCCATTTTAACTTTAGCCATTACAATATGTTTCTCCCGCTTAGTATTTGCTGAAAATGTTACCCCTAATTAAGTTTTTTAAAAACCAACTATTTAAATCCTATGGCTACCAATATTCCAAGAATATTTCCTCGGATGACGTCCACAGCAAAGAATATTAGTTTTAGTGTGGTTAATAGTTAACTTATCCACTGTACACAGATGAGCGAATTCTGTCATGGTACGTTGAAAGACAATAAGAGTTCTTGCTTATAAGGGTAGCATCATCAGCATAGAGAAGTACCACAACATGTGTCACCAAAGTTTTCGGGGGATGAAAGTTAACTTCTTGCATTTCAGAAACAATATTATTAACATAGATATTAAACAACAAAGGTGCGAGAAAACATCCTGTCTTACACCCCTACTTGTTCTAAACTTAGAAGATGCTCGCCCTTACTCCCAAAGTAGACACAGGCCCATGTGTCTGCATAATACAAAATCAGAAGTTTTAGAAGGCAGGGGTCAATACCCAACAGATGCAGTTTATCCCACAAGTGATCTCTAACCACCATATCAAAGACTGAGGAAAGATCCATAAATGCCACATATAAAGAGGCCTTCATAATTTTGTTTTTGTTTTTGTGTTTAAAATTTTATTGTTTCCATGTATAACAAACATCAATGCATTTTTTTCACTGTCACTTTCTTTGACCTACATTTTTCTTACATATATATTTGTTCGACAGCGATGCTTCAATATTGATAACACAACAAACAACAGACCATGTACATACATTTCCTGAACAACAGAATAATATCCATGTCCCTTTCGTCTTTTTTACTTTGCCAAGCGACCATCCTTCCCAGCTTCATGGCTAGTTTCCTTGGGCTGGCTAATTTCCTATTAATTATCAATCAGCTTTAACATGTCTTCGTTTTGTGGAGGTTTGTTTTCTAGGGCACACACAATTGGAGTCCATGCCCTTTTAAATTTTCCATCCTCGTTATGAATCTTTGCATGAAGTTTTTTCAAACTAAACAGGTACCACAGTCTCTGTGTCCATTCCTCTTCTGAAAGTTCCTCCTCTGCTTTCCAATGCTTGGTGATTATATTAAATGCTGCCAGAAACAAAATTTTCATCGAGCTTTGATACCCCCTAATTCTTTCTCCTTCTGGGAAAAGGCCCAACAAACCTATTTCTGGTTTAAACGGGATTAGCTCTCCAGCTTTTTTATTAGCTGTTTTCCAAATATTTCCCCAGAACAAATTGATCTTGCTGCATCTCCACCAGCAATGCATATAGTCTGCTTGCTCCCCACATCCCTTCCAGCAAACACCTTTTCCCCCTGAGCCCCTGTACTTCAATCTCATTGAGGTCAAGTAAAACCTGGTTGTTAGCTTTATTTGTATTTCTTTGATCTCCATTAAGAAAGCACAGTCATGCATGTAATTCCAAATCTTTTTTTCCTCTAATTCCCCCATAGTCAAATTCAAATCTTTTTTCCACCTCTCCATGTATGTTACCCTTTTTTCATAACTGCAGGTCATTCTTTATATATTTTTCCAAGCCTCACTGCCGCTTTGCTCTTTTTAAATACAAGCTCTTCCAGTTTAAATGGTTCTCTACTCCAATCCTTTTTGTCTGTGGAGGTGTATACACTTTTCAGCTGCAGAAATTGGAAGTAATCAACTTTATTTCTTACCAGACTTTCCATTTTTTGTATTGATAGAAATTTCCCCATACCAAAAAGTTCTTGCCCTCTGGTCAGTCCTGCCTATCTTAGGGTATTTTCAGACGTGACGGGGCCAATTGGCCTCGTCACAAAAACAATAAATTCACCCCCCGCCAGGATGACCCCGTCACGCCCTAACAGATGTGCCGGGGGATCCCGGCGGGGAATCGGGGAGGGGGTGGGGCCGTGCGGCACAATGTGCAGCTGCACGGCCCCGCCCCCATGCTCCACCGCCACCCACCCTCTAGGGAGATGGGCGGCTGCCACGGCCAGTGTAGCTGCAGCGCTCACCCAATTTGGCCACGGGCCCGAACCCCTGTGGGGATTCCAGGCTGTGGCCACCGTCCAGAAGTGAAGGCGGGGTTCATCATGGCGGGGAATCGCCTTCACCATGCGACTGCCGCTGGCCCTGCTGCTTTGGCCATTCACGTGGCGAAAGTGATTCCCCGCCATGGTAACATCGGGGGGGGGGCAAACATCCGTTCCCCCCAACAGACGTTACGTGATCGCAGCCACCACAGGGAATTGACTGTGGTTGACTGTGATCTCGTAACGTCTGAAAATAACCTCAATTTCCCTCTTAGCACATTAGCCAGATTCAGATCTCTCATGTACAGTAGGTCAATAGGGGTATATGGCGATATCCCTAACCTGGTTCCTAGTTTTCTTTGGCTTTCATTCCAGGCTTTTAGCAACATACCTGAGAATGGGTGTTCTCCCCTCACCTGTTTACTCAGTTTGCCTTTGTCCACAATCAGATCTTTTAAAGTTTGGACCTGAAGCAGAGTTTTCTCTAACTTCACCTAATGTGATGTTTCTAATTCTTGATACCACCCTGGCAAGGCACAAAGCGCCGCCTTGTGGTATAATTTCATGTCTGGAAAATTAATCCCCCCTTTGTCTTTAGGCCTCAGAATAGCCACCTTCTTAATCCTTGGTTTCCTCCCATTCCAGATTAAGTCCTTGATCAATATATCTATTTCCTTGAAGAATTCTTCAGGGAGGAATATACTATAGGAAGAGCCATCATCTTATCAAGTATTTTAGGTACTATCATCATTTTGAATAGATTAATCCTGCCCATCCAAGATACCAACATATTTTGCCATGGCTTGACTTCTTCCTTTAATTTTTTAACAAGAGGGGCAAAATTGATAGAATACAGTTATTTTAAATTCTTTGGAATAGTGACACCTAAGTATTTTATGCCTGTTTCAGTGACCGGGAAAGGTGATATTCTTTTCAGGTGCTGTTCTTGCTCAGGATTCTGGCCAAAAATCATTGCAAATTATTTATCCCTGTTAACCTTGTATCCTGATATTCCCCCAAAATGGTCAATTACCCACATCCACACCCTACCCTCATAAAAATGAGGCCCATTGGAAGTAGAGAAAAGAGCGTGGCTTGGGGCAGTTGCCCTGGGTTGCCCAGTGGTAAGGCCAGTCCTGCTTCCGAGATTGTTTTCCTCATCCCCCATTGACACCATACAGCCTGCTATGCTGAGATTTTCCATTTCATGCAACTTCCACTGTGTACAGGAAGCAGGTTGACTCCAGTATAACCAGTGTGGTGTAATAACTAAGGGCTTTTTTACACAGACGCTGCTGCAGTGCCGATGGGTAGAGATAGGTGGGTGAATACACCCACCACACATCCACCGGTGCCGAGCAGGGAGACGTGTACATGGACACCGCCGCATGGGGTTGTGGGAAGGAGGGGGAGGGGCTGGCACACACCCATTGGCCAAACACCCACCCCGGGAAACACTGAGCAAACACCCAAGATGTTTACATGGACCGCCAAGACACCAAACAAAAGGGAAAACACGCCCAGCAAAGTGACGTGACAACATGGCTGAGGAAGAGCAAATGAAGCCGCGGAACCAGGCACCGCCCCCAAACCTCCAGACCCCATGAGGGTGGGGGAGGAGGGAGTTGGAATGGCAGGCAACACAAATTAACAGACCCACACAGGTCATGGCACACAGACCAGACAGACAGTCACTGCGGGCCTAAGGGAAAACAGCCCCCACCATGCACAATGAAACACTGGGAAACACAGGATGTAAAGGGACTGGGGGGAGACCACAGCTGGGGGGATGGGACCAGGGAACAAGCATGATCACTGACATGAACAGGCAGGACCAGAAATGGATGGGACCCATTCCTAGAGACCCACAAAGACCCCCAACGTACAACTACACATAGGAAACCCTGGGCAACAGAACAGTGCTCCAGGAACAAGACAGATGGGGTGTCCGGCTAAGGCGCCAAAGGCCATGGAGCAGACAGGAACCAAGGGTAGAGAGTCGAGAGGCAACCCCAAATACAAGGCAAGCGGCCGTAAGCCAACATCCAGCAATGAAGCATCAGCCAGGGATGCAAGCAGCACAGGGGGAGACCAACAACAGTACAGAGAAGGGAGGGGTGGCGTTACCAGACAGGCAATGACCCTGAAGGATGGGCAACTATCCTCCCATGGCCCAAGGGACACAAGGAATAGGTGGGTGTGATGAACGGGATGGGGGGCGGTGGGGGTATCCATGACTTCACCCACACAAGATAGGGGTCAAAGCAACAAAAAGAGGGAAACAGGGTGCCAGAGTCTAGACCATAGGGGATACAGTGCTCAGGGACAGACCCATGCAACCCGCCAACAGCACCAACCCCAGACAGGCAACTGCCCCAGGGAAACCCAACAGGGCACGGAGAGAGGGACACACCACAGGGAAGGACACATGCACAAGGGGTACCAAAACAACCTTTAATAATGGGTAGGGGTGTGCATGTCATTTTCGGTATTGCAATAACGCTAAGGACAATTGTCATTTTCATTATCGTTATTGCAATAACGAAAACGACAACCGAGAATAACGACAATGATAACGAAAATGACAATGCCGTTATCATTGTCGTTATTATTAGTGACAGTTTCAGTTTTGTTTTGGATGGAAATGGAGAGGGGAGGAGGGAGCAGACATCTCGGAGCCCTAAAGAGACTTGAACTCTTGAACTGTGCCTGTTTTGGGAGGGGCAAGCAGCTCTGCAGTATCTGATGGATGCATCGCTGGCCAATGAGCAGCACAATCAAGCCCCAGCAGTCTCATGGCACTCTGTGATTGCTCAATGCCTGCTGCCTCCCAAAACCAATCAGGGCGCTGTGAGGGAGGGCACTGCAACTCTTTATAATGGGTGAACCATGTGTTTGCTCTCTGTTCTGTGAGAGCCGTCTGCTTGTCAGGTTGCGTTTTAGAGAACAGAACATCTATTACCAATTTCTTTCCTTCTCATATACCCTACCTTTTACCTTCTCTCCTTTCCCTGCCCTGTACAATATATATATATATATATATTGTATATTGTACAGGGCAATATACAATATATTCTTTGGAGGACCTGTGGAGGACCAGGGATTCTGCTGGCTACTGGCACTGTTGGCACTGCAGTACCAGCTTCCCTCATGCACCACCTTCAGCAGGCAGGTGGTACCCTCCCTGTACCAGGCAGCCAGGGAGCAGGTTAAGGATTAACTGGCCAAGGCAGGTATGGCAGTTGTGCATTTCACCACAGAAATTTTGGAGCAGCCGAAATGCACAACATGCCTACCTGGCCCTGACTGCTCAATGGTGGTAGCTGCAGGTGGCAGGAGGAGGAGCAGCAGGCAGCAGGGGTGAGGGGACAGGGCTCAGGTGGGCCCTGCTTCATACCCAGATGTTTGATGAAAGACACACTGCCATCAACATAAGGGGAGCCTTGGACACCATAGTGGAGGGGTGGCAAAGGCAGGAAGCCCCATTCGCCAGGAGGTTCGTGGTAACGGATAATGCCACAAACATGAAGAAAGCAGTGCTGGAGGGCAGGTTCCAGCACATCCTCTGCGCTGCCCACACCCTTCACCTGGTGGTAAATGATGCCCTGGCACTGGGGGAGAAGGCAGAAGAGTGCAGCAGCAGCCCCCTTACCCTGTTTAGCCCTTTAAGGATGTGACGGAGAGCCTGAGTGCGGTGACAGCCACCCTGAGCCAGGTAAACCCCCTGGTCCAAAGTCTCATCAGGAGGATGGAAGGCTTCCTGAGGGACCAAGGTGGGGGGGTGGAGCAGATGCTTGTACAAGAGGTGATGGTCCTGGTACAAAAGTTGAAAGAGGGGCTGAGCAGGCATTTTGACCTTCTCATTCATATGGAGGTATATGTACTCTCCACCATGCTGGACCCCAGGGTGAAGGCGACCATGGCAGCTTGCTCTCCAAACTTCACCCTGTGGAAGCATGCTCTGGTAGAGAGGGTGAGGGCAGCCTAGATGGTCATACAGCGGCAGCAGCAGCTGGGAAACCAGATGGAACAAAGCAGCAGTATCAGCAGCAGCAGCAGCAGCAGCAGCAGGAGGAGGAGGGCGGAGATGCAGAGCACTCCCAGGAGCAGCAAGAGCAGAAGCAGAGGCAGAAGCAGCAGCTCCTTGGCCATCAGCCGCCCTTATTGGACCACCCCCAGGGCAGGCAGCGTGGGAACATGCAATTGGGGAGGAGGTTGGCAGCAGCAGCAGGCAAAGGGAGCAGGAGCCTGACACTGTGGAGAGGGCAGTGGCAAAATATCTCAAGGAGCCGGTGGTGGATTTCAGCAGCGATCCCCTTCTGTACTGGGCAGAGAATGGGAAAATATGGCAGGCTCTGACCAGGGCTGCACAGGAATTGGTGTCCTGCCCACCAACCAGCATGCCCAGCGAATGGGTGTTTTCGGCGGCAGGGGACATAGTGAGTCACTACCATTTGAGGCTGACTGTTGGGTTGGTGGAGCAGCTCCTCTTTCTCAAGGTCAACCTGCTGCTTCTGGGTTTCCCTGAGTTGGTCTTGCACCCATAATGAGGGTGGGGGCACCTGAGAGAGAGAGAAAGAGAGAGAGAGAGAGAGAGAGAAGGAGAGAGAGAGGCTCCCCACTAATATAACGAGAGAGAGGGAGACATGCTCCTGCCCATGCTGTCACCTGCCCGCCATATATTATGAGAGAGAGACACAGAAAGTCTCCCTGATGCTAGAATGAGATACAGAGAGAGGCTCTCCACTGCTAGAATGAGAGAGAAGCAGAGTACCTCCCCGCTGCTAGAATGAGAGACAGAGAGAGAGGGGCTGGAGGGAGAGAGAGAGGTGAATCCTGCTCAAGCTCCAACCTGCCTGAATGCCTGCACCTCCGATGCCACATGCCACTGCCCGCTGCCAGAGAGACTCTCTCTCTCTCTTTCTATCTCTCTCTCTCTTTCTCTCTGGCACCACCCCACAGAAACATGCTGTGATGTTGCTGCTGCAAAGCTCTTACCTGCCCAACTGCCTGCTCCTCTGATGTCACATGCTGCCATCCACTGCCAGAGATCCGCTCTCTCTCTCTCTCTCTCTCTCTCTCTCTCTCTCTCTCTCTCACACACACACACACACACACACACACACACACCCCCACAC
>QEPC01009674.1:2003593-2071248 GCA_003113815.1 Sphenodon punctatus
CCCCCTCCCCCATGTGCCTGCACTCGCCCCATGTACCCCCCTCCCCCATGTTCTCACACTCACCCCCCATGTACCCACTGCCCGCACTCACCCCCATGTACCCCCCTGCTCCCCCCTCTACCATGTGCCCGCACTCACTCCTATGTACCCCTGCTCCCCCCTCCCCCATGGGCCCACACTCCCCCGCAATTTACCCACCAACCATGGTGGGGCTGGGTCCTGACCTCTCTCTACTCAGCACCACTGCTGCCGATCTGCATCCAAGGAGGGAGGTCTTCCCAAGTCCCTTCCTCCCTCAGAGCTGCTGATGCACACACAGCTCTTAGTTCATACCGGGGGCACCTCAATGGGGGCCCCAGTATGAACATTAGCCCTGCCTGGCCCCTGCATTGAAAGAGTGTCCCCTGCAGCACTCTTTCATTGCAGGGTCCCTTTGTGTGGAGTGGACGGCACTTCTAGCCACCCACTCTGTATAAAGGGAGAACGCCTCCCTTTTGTCCCTGAAGGCTTTCTTGTTTTTTTAAAGGCAAGCCTCTGCCAGTGGGTCCTGAAGGGATCCTGGGGAGCCAGGAGGGGCATTGCCCCTGCCTTCCTAGGGGGCCCACCGCCCCTGATCCCACTCAGCCTGCCAACTGCCAGAACCAGTGAGAGATCTCATCTGTGTTCATGCTCAGTGCCCACATCCAGCAGCAAACCTACCAGAATGAGATGGAAATAACACACCACATAATTATGTGTCTTCCTGTGTGCCTCCCTGTATCTGCTACCACCTATCACATGATTGAATGAAGTGTGCCCAATCAAGACTAATTCTAGGGACATCATTCAACTCCCATGGGCTGTCATTCCTGAAGCAGCCACTCCAGTCCCAAGAACCGTCAGAAATCTGGGTGATTGAACCGTCAGTCCACTGCATCTGGAAGCAGTGGATAGATGGTCCTATCTATATGCAGATCACATGATGTGTAGGCCTGTGTTAAATAAACAATGGTCTGGGATATATTGGTCAGGGTCTCCTTCTGCCATAAAACTAAGCCACCCTGTAGTGTTTAAGGCAGAAAACTGCTCTGATGGGCTTGAGCTCCTCTCTAGGCTCAAAAGCACTTTCCCCTTTCAGAGTGATAGTTCCATCCAACCCTTTCTACAGATATGAGACAAGCAGGGATGGAACACAGGGTGACGTAGTGAGAATGATGAGAACCAGCGCAAAGATCCTTTATTTACGAGGTAGCAGCCTGCTGCTCATGCCCAAGAAACTTCCCACCACTATGGCATGCGTGTCCTGATTGCCTCAAGCTCCTCTCTAGGCTAAAAAGCACTCTCAACTTTCAGAGTGACAGTTCCACCCAACCCTTTCTAGTGATATGAAACAAGTCCATGTGGGGAAAGAATGCAGGGTGACGTGGTGAGAATGATGAGAAACAGCGCAAAGAACCTTTTTTTATGAGGTAGCAACCTGCTGCTCGTGAAGAGAGAGAAAGTCTCCCTGCTGCTAGGAAACAGACAGAAATGCTCCCACCCATGCCATCACCTGCAGTACATGTCGAGAGAGAGAGGGAGAGATAGGCTCCCCACTGCTAGAATGAGAGAGAGGGGTGGGGTTTAAGAGGTGCATCCAGCTCAAGTTGCCACCTGCCAGAACCAGTGGGAGATCTCATCTGTGCTCATGCTCAATGCCCACGTCCAACGGCAAACCTACTGGAGTGAGATGGAAATAACACACAACGTAATTATGTGCCCCTGCCTGTGTGCCTCCCTGCACGACCTGTACCTCCTGTACCACCTATTGCAATCATTGAATGAAGTGTGCCCAACCAAGCACTAATTCTAGGGACATCATTCAACTACCATAGGCTTTCATTCAGGAACCATCATCAAGATTCTGGGACCATCATTCCAGTCACAGGGGGCTATCATTCCATTCCACTGTATCCATAATCAGTCATTCTAGTCCCAAGAACCATCATCTGGGTGGTGGTGCTGTTCGTGCCTGACTGGCCAGTGGTAGGGATGTATGAACACCTGGGGGTTTGGTGTCGGCCCGTTTGGGGTTGCCCCCCCCCAAAAAAAAACCATTTGGATTCGGGCTCTTCAGCCCAAACCTCTTTGGTTTCACTGAACCTGTTCGGGGAGGCAGGGGGGGGGAAACCTGGTTTTCCCTCCCCCCTCTAGGCTGTGCAGGTGGAAGGGGCACCAGGGCTCACCTCCCTCCCACCCTGCTCAGCCTGCTAATTTTTTTTTAAAACCTCCCCACCCCAGGGATTGACCTACCTGGTGGTGCCGGGGCTCTAACTCTGGCTCCAGTGGCGGCAACGTCAGAGGTGGTGGGTGCAGATCCAGTGGCACTCCGGAGAGCTTCAGGCCTCTTCTAGGCCTTCTGGGAACTGAAGGAGGGCTCTCAGCCCCTCCCTTTCAGTGGTCAAATTTTTCAGCAGGCTGGGCAGGGTGGGGGGGGAGGTGAGCCCCGGTGCCCCTTCCACCTGCACAGTCTGGAGGGGGGAGGGAAAACCGGGTTCCCCCCCACCCCCCGCCAAATGGGTTTGAAACCCGAACTTTGTTCGACCAGTTCAGGTGGGGGAAGTTCGGGTTTGGGGTGTTCGCGAATGGCCCGAACACCCTGAGTTCAGGCCAAACATTGAAGCCCCGAACTCTGTTCGCACATCCCTAGCCAGTGGACACCGGCACCCTACCACCAGCCTGCCACCCCCACCAGCCTACTCCACTGATGCCCACTGTGGCTGCTGAAAGAGCCCCTCTTCCCACCAGCACCTGCTGCCTGCTGCCCACTGCCAAAGAGGCTCTTTCTCTTTCTCTCAGGCACCCACAAACAAAATATATTATATCCCTGGCAGTGGTTGCTGCTCTACCTGGGTTGCTGTCTGCAAGTCTACCCCCGCCTCCAGGGCAATCTTTCTATGAGCTGAACACACTTCTCCACTTGAGGGCTTCAAAGGGACCAACCAACAAATGTAACCAAGTATTATATATCACAACTCAGCTTCCCAAGGCTTCCCCCCATGCGGCGATCTCTCTGTGAGTGAAGTCAGTGCACCTGCCGATGCCCGCTTATGCCACTGCCAGACTTCCACAGTCTCTCTCTCTCTCTGGAACACCCACACAAACACAAGCCCTGCCCTTCCTGGGGGGCTGTCTGCAAGTTGAGACCCTGCTGGCACATCTTGAGGCTAATATGCTACATGTGCTGCTGCTGTCAGGTAGGGATCTGAAAAGTTGTATATACTATGAGATTCTGCCACCTGCCAGAAGATGCACAGAGGAATAAAAGATTGGAAAGTTCAAACTCAGCTGGTAGCAAATATAACTTTTATAACAACTTTTGGAAAAACATTTTAACTTTTGAATTAAAAAAAACAAAAAACATTAACAATATAAAAAGAGATAGAAAAATAACTTAGGGGTCTGTGGGCCTGTCCCCCAGAATGTTGGGAAAAGGGGAAGAGGGGACAATGGTGCGCGGGACCAAGGTGCAGGCACATCTTCCACCTCCGCTCCATGTCCCCTTGCAACATCTAGGACCCCCTCCATGGATACCTTCCATGCCACCAGGGACTGGCAGAAAGATTTCAGTGCATTCTTTTCAGTCCTGAGGTACTCTTTGTATGCCTCAGCCTAGCAGTCCATTATTTGGAGCTCCTCAAAATGCTCCACCAGTCTGTCCCTCATATTTTGATGACTTCTGAAGCGAAGTCCAAAATGCCCTCGATTTGGGGGTCTCCTTTTGCCGGGGGAACTGGAGGGGGAAGGACTGTCACGGTGCCTCTTCTGCCATGCCTTCCTCCCTTCCTCCGCCTGGTGTTCCTCCCTGATCCTGCCACTTCGAAACATATCCCGCATCACCTGAATTAGGTGGATGGTCTGCACATGGGCATTCAGCCCCAGTGTGGTCCCCTGTGTCCCCCTTTTGATTTTGTCATAGATCTAAAGAACATAAAAAGATAGGAACATAAGAAGTGCCATACTGTGTCAGACCAATGGTCTATCAAGACCTGCCTACATTCTGTCTCCACAAATGGGTGACTGGTCAATCTTTCTCTCTGCGGGGGACTTTCGAACAGGTCATAGGGCAATCCATTCCTTGTTGTTCCAGCTCCTGTACCTTGCATTCTGCGAATCCACCTTTTGGGGTATGGAAATATTTCCATACCACGGACCTTGTTGGTCTAGTTTGTTCCCGAGACATCTGTCTTGATGGGCCTGGAGCAGCGGCATCCTCAGCATCACCATCTCTTAAACAGGAACACACAACCCCCTACATAATATCTTGAATTAATGGTGATGCCTCTAGTCCTTCCCAGATCAATACCCATTCTCCCACACCAAGTGGATGGATGGTGCTGCAGTGCTGCCTACTTGCCTCTTTCCCTTTCTCCCATGTACACGGGGTGCTGTGGTGTATGCAAGTTGAGACCCTGGCTGCTGCTGCTGCTGAAAGAGCCTCTCTCTCTCTCTCTCTCTCTCTCTCTCTCTCTCTCTCTCTCTCTCTCTCTCTCCCTCCCTCCCTCTCTGGCAGACCCATAAATAAGACGTGCAAATCCTGCCCTTCTTGGGGTGCTAGTGTTGGCAAGTTGAGACCCTGGCTGGCACGTGTCTGGGTGGGTGCTGCGGCTCCGGCTCGTGCCTGACTGCTGGAAGAGCTCCCCCCACCCCTCTGGCAGACCCAGAAATAAGACACGTGCAAATCCTGCTCCTCCACTGCCACCTGCTGATGCCCGTTGTTTGTGCCTGACTGCCCACAACCGACACGCCAGTGAGCTCACTCTAAAGGATAGTATTCTTCTTTTCCTGAAAGTTATATAGAAAAATAAACAAAGATAAATTTTACAAACCTGGCAGAAGTGGCACCTCTTCTCCCCTCTTCCTCCTCTGGTGAGGAGTTCACCTCCACCACCTCACCAGATGGTCCAGGTTGGCCCTCCACTTCTTCCTCTTCCACCTTGACCTTCCTCCTCATCTTCATTTTTCTTTTTCCACCACCCCTGCTTCCTTCACCTTCCATCCTCACTCACAAACTAAACCACACACACACAGCTACAACACACACACACACAAGCTCACAGCCAATTTTTCACATAACTTCACTTCACACAAGCCAGACACCACACCACCGCACACAACAACACATGTGATCGAAATACCGTTTCCAGTTTTTGGTCTCCAAGATCACGAGACCAAACGATATTGATAACGATGACAAAAATAAAATCTCCATTTGAAATCGGTATTGAAAATGACAATAATGAAAACGACATTGCCATTAGAATGATGACAATTAAATGACACATTTTGATAACGACAACAATAACGAAAACGAAAAATGACATGGGGCTCTGGTGCACATCCCTAATAATGAAATCTAAAGTGCAACATTCACTGGGAGCTCCAACTGACAGGTGCGGTGTCTAGGAGCTGCAGCCTCAGAAGGGCCAGTGACCCCACACCCTGTGCCAGCGAGCCACCTTCTTGCAGTCCAGTTCATGCACCCGCTGCAGCAAATGGATCAGGAGTTGCACCACCTCCTCCTGCTCCCTGGTGCTTACGTTGATCAGCACCTGCACTACAGGAGAGAGGTAGAGGGAGGGCACCACAGCAGACCACAGGCCTCCACAACCACGGAGTCCCACACCAAAGAGGGGGGGAACCAAAAATGGGGTAACACTGGTATATGCCCTGCCCAGAGCTCGGATATCGCCCTCTGGAGCTGTCCCACCATCTCCCCATGGCGCAGGACAGTCAGGATGACTATAACCAAAGCTAGAAGGAAGGAGGAAGTGAGAGATATTAATGGGGAGCAGGAAACCAAGGGGAGAAGGAGGGGGAACCCACAACATGGGTAAAGCACACTCGACCCCACCCCCTGGGGCACCCAAGCAACATACCACAGGGCGCTCCATCAGGGGTGGCCGTGCAGGTGGTAAGAGGTCCATAAGCTGTCCGAACCTACTGTCAGGAGAACCGCCTCCACGTCACCCATCCATGCTCGATGGGGTATGCAATGGCGAAACGAAAGGGGTAGCCCATGGCAACGCACCCCAGGGGGCGGAACAGCACAGTGGATGGACCAATATGAAGAACAAGGTGCACACTGGAAGACACAGTGGCAAAGCCTCGGGCAGCATGCACACACGTCCAATCTGGGGGGGGGGCGGACCTGAGAGCTCAGAACGTAGTACGGGTAGCTGGAAAACACGGGGGCAGCTATAAGCAAGCTGCCAGAGCCCTGCATGATAGCTACCATCCACAGAATGCCCTTGTGCGGCCACAGGAATGGTAGGGAATGAACAGCTATGGTAGGGAATGAACAGCTATCCCCTGAGGTGGCCAAACACACACCCTGGGGTGATGGAACACCTTGAGCACACACACCCTTATGTGACAGGAGGGTAACATTAGGAGCACCCACACCCTACACCCACACTGCCATGATGTACATGAAGGCAACACACCCCACCTCCCCCCAACTGACAGCCATCCAGGACCCCTGTGCTCTCTGATGAGCCGACTCCACACCGTTCAGAGGCCCCCTCTGGCACATGGCTGAACGCACATTGCCCACACACAGGTGAACTGTCACAGCCCCTGGAGGTGGCAGCGGAAGGGTCCCAAATGAAAGGACTGACAGCACTCAGACCCTACACAGCATTTCTTTTATTGCAAGCCTCCTAGGTCCATTGCAGCACAGGCAGGGGAACCCCACCGCACATGTGCGTTCATAGCAATTCCGACAGCTGGGCCAGTAGGGCAAGCAAGCGGGAGGGAGAGGGGATAGAACACCACATCATACAGGGGGTCCAGACAACCCATTGAGGCTGAATGTCCCACGGCAAGCATGTGGATGTGAATAGAGGGCAAACGGAAAAAAGCATCCGCACGATGTGGACAAGGTCACAGGCATACATAAGCTCCTGTCCATCACAGGCATGGGGACAATGCAATGCTAGAAGCAGGATACGAGGTGTCAGGGGGCGCCTGCAGGCTTCTTCAGGAACAAAAGCCCATTAACGAGACCCTCCCAGGTGAAGCGCCCCATGATAGCGACGCGCACGCATATGGGCGTCCAGCAGGGAGTGGGGCAGGAGGGGATGACCCATTGCTGCAGCAGCTCTGACATTGGTTCGGCTCAGCACAGCTCTCAGGGCAAACATCTCCCATGGGGTGGGTGTCCTGCTATGGAGTGGGCCTCCCACATCAGGGGGCAGCAGGCAAAGTTCATCAAGGCAGGTGGAGCAGAGTGTGGGAGCTCAAATCCACGAGCACACAGGAGAACACCGACATAGCTGGTCGTGACATGGGAACCACCAGCCTGAAGGCCCTCTTTGGATGCCAGCAGGCCTCCACCAGCCGCTCCATAGAAAGTAGGGTATCTCCAACCTGTGAGAGGGTTACATTGCAGTGTGGTTAGCTGTCCCCCCGTACTCGTGTGCTCTCGCTGGTGGCCCAGTGCATGGATGATGCTTGTCCCTGGCAACATGCTGTGCTCCCTTGCATACCCTCCCTCTGGCCCATGGCCTCTGAGTACTCTCAGGCCACTCCCATTTTACAGGTAGCTCTCTGCACAGGCTATTACCTGCTCCTGTGGGGTGGCCGGGCCTGGCGGTGGGGTTGCTCGGAGTGCAGGGCTATTGTTGACATGATTGTGGCCCGGATGGGGGTGGTGTTGAGGGCTGCTCGAGGGGAACCGGGAGGGGAGGGAAACGGGAATGGCGGGACCCATCCGGGGGGGGGCCTTGGCATTTTATGGGGCCCATGGGGAGGAGGGTGCCCCCATGGGCCAGGCCAGAGTAGGGCACCTGCTGGGGAAACCAGAGTTGGCAGAAGGGGCACCTGTACCTGTTGGAGGGCACCTTGCTGTTCTAGAGTTGCCAGTCCTCCTACCACAGCTTGGGGGCCCATATCATGCTGGGGTTGCTGCCTCAGGGCCTTCAGTGTGGCATCTATGTGCCTCAAGGCCCTTTCTGTGGTTTGTTCCAGCATGACACAGGGCCTCTCTCTCTCCAGCCTTTCCAGGCGCTGATCTCATAGGAGGTCGGTAGCCTGGTGCCTGTCCCACAGGTGCTCGGATGCAGGACCGGGTGAGGAGGGAGGTTATTATTGCCTGGTCCCGTTTCCCCTCCCACTGCAGTACCTCCTTGGTTCTTCCTTGTTCTGCGAGCTTGGCTTCTGCAAACCTTTTGTTTTCCACCAGCACCTCCCTCCCTAGGTCCTCCCTCCTCCACTAGTTGCAAGCCCGGATCTCCAGATTTCTCTCTGCACTGCCGGCAACTGCAACCTAAGCATGAGCCAGAGGCTTGTCTGTGTGTGTGTGTGGCGGGGGGGGGGATAGTATAGATTAGCAGGGCTACCCGTACCTTCCTCTGTGACTATTCCTGCCCCGTGCCTGTGTGCATGTACCCCCCACCCTCCCTTGCTGGCCCATTGGCCGTCCCATGCATGTCCTTGTCTGTTTAGGGTCTGGGGAGGTGGCTGTACCCCCCTGTCCCCTCAGTGTGACCCAGGCACCTCCCACCACCGTTGCCTTGTCGTTGACCTACCATCGGTATCCTGGTTGCATGGAGTCCTTGCAAGACACACAGTTTTCTGCAGCTCTGCCTACGGAGAGCGACCCTAGGGCGAATGATCTCAACAAGAGAGGTGCCGGGGGAGCTGTGGGCAAAGATCCAGAGGTGTGTTGGGGGTTCACATATCCAGGAAGGTGTGAATCACTCTAGTTTCCTGGTTCCCGGTGGTGGCAGTGATTTTTAGACGTAACCCAGTAAGGTGGATGGCTTCGCTCTATAGCGCCCCATACTGCATTGCATCACGCATCGTGGCAGCGGTGGTCAAATCCACAAATGGCCAGGCTTAATACACACAGATAGGGAATCTGCATTCCCCAAGCAGGGTTTTTTTTTGTGGCATACAAGGCAAAGGAGGTTTTCAAAGATAAGCTGGAAATAACTGAGTCCTTTTAATTTGGCTGCGGGTCAACGTGACACGGCTTAGAGAAATGGCAGAGCAGTACAGCAAGATGACTAAGAAGGAGATAGGGGATCTACTTACCACTTGTGCAGGGTTGGGGGCGTGGGTAGAAGAGCTCTCTCTGCCACAGGGCATTTCCCCCAGGGACAAGGACAGGCTGCTGGGAGTCTTGAAGGACTTTGAGACTGTGTTCTCCAATAGGACAGGGAGAACAGAGCTTGTGGTACATTGCATAGACACGGGCTCGCATTCCCCTGTCCGCCTCCTCCTCCCAAATCTCCATGTACCCTTGGGCTGTTTGAGGGAGCAACAGTTGGTCAGTTCACCTATTCCTCCCTGTTGGTGCCCTGGCTGACATGGGCCAGGACACTACCTGTATTGGATTCCTCAGGCTCCTTGGGGGCCTCCCTGGGGTTGGGCCTCTCCACAAGCAACCCTTGTCCCTGTGGGGTCTGCCCATGTGGGTTTTGGGTGTGCAAGCGGAGGGTGATGTTCCCGCTTTTTGCCTCCAGGGATGCCTCCTCCACCTCTAGGATGGGGTTGTCACCTCCCGCATCCTGACTGGCCTCGCCAAGAGCCGAGGGCTCCCCCTGCGCTGTGGGATCAGGCGGGGGGGATTGTCTTTGCCGTCTTTCTGCCCCTGGAGAAGGCGGTGCCATGGATATGGAAGGCCATGATGTCCATGCAGAGGAACCAATCCTGCTCCTCCTGGTACTCCTGTGTGCACATTGTACAGCCGAATCTGAGATTGTTGTCCTTGATACATTTATATCCGGACCTCAGATCCTTTGCCAGATGCATGCACTGGATTACATCCCTGTTGTACCCCAACTGCTGCATCTCCTGGGCGATGCTTTCATAGACCTGTTTGGTCTTATAGTTCCACACTAGGTCATGCTGGACCTTTTTGGTCCCCCACATTTGAATGAATGCCTCCCTGGGCCCTGTGGTAGTGGCTTGGGTTGGGGATGTGGGTGGAGCCGGAGCCGCGTTGTGCCCTCTGCCCTGTGTGGGGAAGGGGTGAATGGTCAGTTGCTTTCCTTTCTCCTCTCCCCAGCCCCCGGGGTCCCCTCTGCTTACCCTGCCCCATCCTGAACGTGTTTCAGCACTGGCTCCCTTGGTTTTGTCTGTGGCTTTTCTGCCTGACATTTTGGGAGCCAGCGCACCAGTATCCTGTTCTGTTTCTCCTTTAAGGGCTCCCAGCCAGGGGTGGGACATCTTTCCTGGTGGGTGTGTCTGCTTGCAGGGTCCTGTGGAGCATCTCTAGCCATGTCTCTGTGGTTTCGGTAGACCCTTTCTGTGGGTGTTTTTGGTTTGTCCTTTACACGAACGTTTGGGTGTTGGACACTCATCTCTACCCATCTCCTCCCATCTCAACCCACAGGGCTTTCTGGATCCCTCCTGGCTTCTCTGTGGGTGTTATTGGGTGTTGGTGGGTGGGTCGGGAACATGCACCCACACACTTGTGGGCGTTTACATGGACTCTCCCCCACCCATCTGATGGGTGTGCGCAGGTGGGTCCTGTCTGTGTAAAAATGGCCTAAGTGTGAAGTACTTGGACCAGGAGGGGGGACCCTGGTTTTAGTCTCACCTTAGTCAGAAATTCCCTAGGTAAGCTTGGTCCAGTTGTGCTATTCTCTTAGCCTAGCCTACCTCAGAGTGTTGTTGTGAGGATTAAAAGTTGTGTTAAACTGTTGTATGTAAAGTTCTCCAAGTCCAATGGCAGGAGGGTGCTATATAAAAATAAAGATCATTATTATTATTATTATTATTATTATTATTATTATTAGGGCCCTGGTTATGGTTACAGCTCCAAGGATAATGTAATCATGGGGTGTACAACACATGATCTGTATGATTATACATTTTTTAGGGAAGTGCGAACGCGGTTTGGAAGTTTGGAGTTCGGCCCGAACTCGGTCCGTTTGGACGACCGAATCTGAACCCGAACCTGAACCTGAGCTGACCAAACTGAATCCGATACCGAACTCCGAAAGGACCGAACAGTTTGGTCGGTTCAGATTGAGTTCAAATGAGTTCAGCCGGGAGAAAAACAAAAAACAGTAAAACACCAGTAAAACATGAACCCTGCCTGACACAAGGGGGGGGGGGAGCAGCTGACTTCCATGCACCAGGGGTGGAGAGGTTTGAAGTACCAGCCAGCCTGCTCAATCACCATCCCTTTTCTCCTCAGACCACTGGCTTTGCAGGCTGTGATTGGCCATGAGCTAGGCTGCATGGAGCCAATGGGGCTGGCGGTGAGGCGGGCACAGCAAGTAACAAACTCACTGCCGTCCCCTCTTCCAACATCTTCTGAGCTAGTCACTGTTCCTGACAGCAGGCGTTTTCAGAAGGCTCCCTCTCCCAGCAGTTAGTGTACCTCACAGCTCCCCAGTTCATTGCCATCCTCCTCCTATTTCACCCATCCAACCCACTTACCTCCATATTATCATTTATTTAGATTATATTAAATAGATTTAGGCGTTATTTTTATTTTTTACCCCTCCGTGTGTTCTTCCTCCCCCCTCCATTGAATCCTTTCCCTCTCCCTCTATATATTCCATCCCTGATTCCCTTCCTCTGTTTTTGGATATAAATTTATAGGAGGATTATTAGAATGATTGAGGGTTCATTTCAGTTTTGTACCCCTTCCTGTATTATTTGTGTTTTTTCCCCACATCCGTGTGTAATATTGTATATATAGATGGATAGATAGTTATTAGTTATAGTTACTATAGATAGATATATAGTTGTAGTAGAAGTTAGCATAGTTATAGAGATAGATATAGTGTTAGTGTGTAGTTATTCAGTTTTGATATTTTAGAGTGTGTTTGTAGGACTAGGCCTTTAGATATAATATTTACTTACATAGATTTTAGAATAGTTTATACTATAGTTAGAGTTAGTGTAGAAAATATTAGAAAAAAATGGGGCACGTGGCAGAGGTGGTAGGGGTAGGGACCTTGCCAGAGGAGTGGCAGCAGCATCCAGAGCCCATCACCACGCCCCAAGCTTCGCAGGAATGCTTTGGGGAGACAGGGTTCAGAGGCTGCCAGCAGCAGTGGCACTAGTCTGGGGGTGGTTCAGCGGTGCCTCCTGCCAGCGTCCTCCAGTGCCATGCAGGGCACTGGAAGGCCTGCAGGACATGAGGCTGTAGCTGTCTCTGCTGCTGCAGGAGCATGTTCTTTTATTGTTCCTCCAGGTCCACCAATGTCCTCTATTGGTGAGGTGATCCCCAGCAGTCCAGGGCTGGTGGATCCCACCCTGGCTGCTAGAGGCAGGACCTGATCCCCGGGCAATGGCAGCAAGGAGAGGAGGAGTAGCAGCAGCAGAAGCAGCTCTAGGGGGCAGAGGGAGGAGAGTGGCACTAGCATGGTGGGCAGTCAAGTCTCAGGATCCCATTACTCCCCTTCATGGGACATCACAGTGATTGAGGACAGTGAGGTATAAGAAGACACTAGTCCTGCAGAGGAGATGTTTGGAGCTGAGGCGATGACTGTCCCTCCTCCCAGAGCTGTGTCACCACCAAGTTCTGCCCCTTCCAGCAGCGCTGGCAGCAGCAGTGCATCACCTGAGGGGGGGTATCCTCTGTCTGGGCACATTTCAAGCTGGTGCAGGTGGATGATACCAGGGAGGTGCAGTGCACTGTGTGCAATAAGCTGGTGAAGTGTGGGCAGGTGCTCGACAACCTTGGGACAATTGCCATGGTGAGGCACCTGAAATCATGCCAAAGCACTCTGCTGCTAAGCGGGAAGGCAGGGGAAGTGGATGCCAGCAGGTTCCTGACTGCAGCGGTCAGTTGCCCACCTCCTTCAGACGGCAAGCGTCCTGCACCAACTGCTGCCTCTAGCAGCAGGAGCAGTATTCCTGCTAGGCGTGAAGAACAGCAGGAGGAGCATCGCCAACAGCATCAGTCCACCATGGAGGAGCTGAGGTGGGGGCAGTTGCCAAGGCCATCGGTGGCTGGTGGGTGATGTGACTTTCAAGAGAAAGCCAGGCGCCTGTTGGGTGAAATGATTGCGCTGGATGGGCAGCCCTTCTCCATTGTAGAGGACATGGGCTTCCAGCGGCTGATTGGGTTCCTGGCCTCCCAGTTTAAGCTGCCGTTCCACACCACACTGAGTCAGAATGTGGTGCCAAATCTGTACAGGGCTTTGAAGGAGCAGGTGAGGGAGCAGCTGGCAGGGGCTGGGGGTGCCACCATACACTTCAACACAGATGTGTGGTACAGTAGAAACACGCAGCATGCCTAGCTGGCGGTGACAGTGCACTGGTGGCAGGGCCCGGAGGCAGCATTGGGGAGTGGTAGGAGGGGCCATGAAGCAGGGTATAGTGGGACCTGCTTCAGGCACAAGTAATGGACAGCCCCCACACCACTAGGAACATCGAGGCAGCCCTGACCATCATGGTGAGGGAGTGGATCATGCCCGGGGTGTGTGGTGACAGACAACGTGGCCAATATATTGAAGGCAGTCCGTGATGGGGGCTTCACCTGCATCCGTAGCGCCACACACACCCTTCACCTGGTGGTCAGGGATGCTATGGGTTTGGAGGAGAAGGGGATTGGGGCAG
The DNA here is from genome assembly GCA_003113815.1 of Sphenodon punctatus. Classification (NCBI taxonomy): domain Eukaryota; kingdom Metazoa; phylum Chordata; class Lepidosauria; order Sphenodontia; family Sphenodontidae; genus Sphenodon; species Sphenodon punctatus. Next base: position 2,017,142 of record QEPC01009674.1, read on the forward strand.
GCACCGTTAGCTCCCTGATTGAACAGGGGAGGAAGCTGGCGGGGTTCTTTAACCAGAGCGTGAAGGGCAGCGAGCTCCTCCGGGAGAAACAGGCCAAGCAAGGCTCCCCAGTGCACCAGTCCATCCAGGATGTCTCCACATGGTGGAATTCCACCTTCTTGATACTCGAGTGGCTTCTTGAGCAGAAAGCTGCCCTGTATCAGGTTCAACTGGTGACGAACAGTGGGGCACCTCCATGGTACTATGGGCAGAATGGGAGATCCTGGCTCACATGGTCTTCATCCTGAGATCATTTCTGGCCATGATGGAGACCGTGAGCAGATCCACTGCCACTCTCAGCCAGGTGACCCCTCTGGTCCAGAGTCTCTACAGGAGGCTGGAAGAGATTCTCAGGGAGCGGGATTGTGGTCCTCAGGGCAGGAAGCTGGCCGATGAGGTGCTTGACCTGACGCGGAAGCTGAAGGCAGGGCTTGGGGCACATTTTGATGAGCTTCTGCGGCAGGAGGAATATGTCCTGGCAACAGTACTGTACCCCAGGGACAAGGGCAGCTTGGTACACCAGACAGCACTCTATGGCCACTGGAAGGGTGTGCTGGTGGAGAGTGTCCACAAGGCCAAGCGGGCTGTGCAGCAGGACTCCTCTGGGGATGGTAGAAGCAGTCACCCCTTTCAGCCAGCTGGGTTTATCCCTGCCTCCAGCCCTAGCGGTAGCAGCACAAGCAGAAGCAGCAGCAGCAGCAGCACTTGTATTGCCAGCAGCATCAGAAGCAACTCGGCCTATGTGCAGACCACTCTGGGGAGCATGGCACCCTCCACAATAGGACAAGCAGCATGGCTGAGGGCAGTGGTGGAGATGCTGCCCCAGAAAAGCTACCAGAGAGAGTACGATGGTGCCTCAACAGTTGTGGAGACCTACCTGGAGGAGGAGCCATCCATCGTTCCCAGCAGTGAACCCTTGGCCTACTGGGTCAGCAAGGTCAACATGTGTCCGGCCCTGTCAAAAGTGGCCAAGGGTATCCTGTCCTGCCCACCAACGAGTGTCATCAGCGAGCAGGTGTTCTCTATGGTGGGGGACATTTGCTCCCCGCACTGCCTGAGAATGGGGGCCAAGATGGTGGAGCAGTTGTTGTTCACCAAGGTGAATCTTCCACTGCTGGGATTCCCCGAGCTGCCCCTGGACAAAGATTGATGGTGCAGTGGCACACGCCATCCCATGCTAGGGGAAGGCTTGGGATGGGGCTCGTCCTCCACAATCTGGGCTAGGGCTACTGCTGCTGTGCTGCTGAGGTGCTGTCCCTCCCTCCCAATGCCCGGCGCCCTCCCTTCCCTCCTCCTCTCTCTCTCTCACTCATACTAGATGGACTCGGCTGGCTTATCTGACTGACCACATGATGCAGGGTGGAAGCATTTTGGGAAATAAACTGTAAGCCTGTCAGCCGGCATCTGGCTAGATGATCTTGGCCCACTTATCTGATTGGCTCTCTCTCTCCATGCACAGTCTTTGCCAGCCTATCTGAGTGCCCTGCCAAGGTTCCAGCCTGCCTTCCCTACTGCCTTACATGCCACGTTGCCTGTCTGCTTGCCCAGGTTGCCACCAAGTTCTAAGCCTGCCCAACCCCTCCAGCCTGCCTCTCATGCCACACTGCCTGTCTGCTCACCCAGGTTGCTACCAAACTCAAAGCCTGCCTCAGTCCACCTGCCTGCTTCTCATGCCAAGGTGCCTGTCTGCCCACCCAGGTTATTATTTATTATTATTATTATAAACATTTATATAGCGTCGATCATGTACCTGGTGCTTTACAGAACATAGACATAGACATGGTCCCTGCCTGTGGCCTCCAAGCTCTAAGCCTGCCCCAGCCCGCCTGCCTGCCTCTCATGGCAAGGTGCCTGTCTGCTGCCCAGGTTGCTGCCAAGCTCTAAGCCTGCCCCAGCCCTCCTCATGCCATGCTGCCTGTCTGCCCACCCAGGATGCCACTGAGCTCAAAGCCTGCCTCAGCCCACCTGCCTGCCTTTCATGCCAAGGTCCCTGTCTGCCCGCCCTGTCAACCCTGGGTGATGTGCCCCACTTTCCTGGTATTCCTGCTGCTGCTGTCTGCTGGTCCGTGGGCGCTCTGCTCTGGCAAATCTAAATGTGCCCACGCAATCCTGCTGCTGCTATCTGCTTCTGTATGGGAGATATTCCCTGGCAAATCCTACCATCCTGGCTCAGCTCCATGGGTGCAGCACACAGGAAAATCCTGCCAATGCCGTCTCTGCTGTTCCCAAGGTTCTGTGCCTGGGCAATGTAATGTCTGCTCCTGCTGCCAATGCTGTCTCTGGGCAACCCAATGTCTGCTGTTCCTGTCAATGCTACCTCTGCTGTGCCACTGCATCTAGCTCTAGGACCCACCCTCGGGGTTACGGGGATGTCATTCTGCTCAAAGATAGCCGTCATTCCACGGCATCAAGAAACAGCCATTCCAGCCCCGGCACCCACCGTCAGGATTCTTGGGCTTACGTTACTGGCAGGGAGGGCTAGTAGCTGCCGCTCTACCATCCAGGACACACCCTCAGGGTTCATGGGTCCGCTATTCCACGGCATCAAGAAACAGCCACTCCAGCCCCGGGACCTACTGTCAGGTTCTGGGGCCTACATTACTGGTGGGGAGGGCTGTGTACAATATCTAGAAGTTTCTGCCACTCTAGTCCTAGGACCCACGCTCAGGGTTATGGGAATGTCATTCCGCTCAAAGAGAGCCATCAATCAACAGCATTAAGAAACAGCCACTGCAGCCCCGTGACCCACCATCAGGATTCTGGGGCCTACGTTACCGACAGGGAGACCTGTCCATATCCAGAACTGCTACTCTACTCCCAGGACCCACCCTCAGGGTTCCTAGCCTGTTATTCCGCTCACAGGGACTTGTCATTCCACTGTCTAAAGAAGCAGCCACTCCAGCCCCAGGACCCACCTTCAGGATTCTGGGGCCAAGTTACCAATAGGGAGGGCTGTGTCCAATATCTAGAAGCTGACTGTCACTCTAGCCCCAGGCCAGGACTCACCCTCAGGGTTCTTGGGCGTGTCATTCCACAGCATCAAGAAACAGCCACTCCAGCCCCGGGACCCACCATCAGGGTTCTGGGTCCTATGTTACTGGGTCCTATGTTACTGGATTGTTACTGTCCAATATCTAGAAGCTGCCACCCTACCCCCAGGACCCACCCTCAGGGTTCTAATCTGAGGCTCGTCATTCAACAGCATCAAGAAACAGCAACCACTCCAGCCCCAGGACCCACCATCAGGGTTCTGGGGGCTAAGTTACTGGCAAGGAGGGCTGTGTCCAATATCTAGAAGCTGCTGCCACTCTAGCCCCAGGACAGGACCCACCCTCAGGGTTCTTGTGCCCTGTCATTCTGCTCACGGGGCGCTGTCATTCCATCTTTTCTTTATGAGTTAGCAACCTGCTGTTCATAGTGAGAGAGAGAGAGAGAGAGAGAGAGAGAGAGAGAGAGAGTGAGAGAGAGAGAGAGAGAGAGAGAGAGAGAGAGAAAGTCTCCCCACTGCTAGAACCCATGCTGTCACCTGCATTATATGGGCCAGACAGGGGGGGGGGAGAGAGGCTCCCCACTAGAATGAGAGAGATGGGGTGAAGGGGGAGAGGTCTATCCAGCTCAAGCTACCACCTGCCAGAACCAGTGAGAGCTGTCATCTGTGCCGACATCCACCAGCAAACCTACCAGAATTAGGTGGAAAAAATAATAACATACAACATATATGTGCCTGCCTGCCTGTGTGCATTACTTTACCCTCTACCACCTATCGCATGATTGGATGAACTGTGCCCAACCATGCACTAATTCTAGGGACATCATTTAACTCCCATAGGCTGTCATTCCACTGTACCTGAAGCAGTCATACCTGCCCATCCCAGGAACCATCAACGAGATTCTGGGACCATCATTCCAATAACTGGGGGCTTTCATTCCATTCCACTGAATCCATAAGCCTGGTGCCCGCTTGCCGGCCTTCCCCACCCCCCAGCCTACTCCTCCTCACCCACCTGCGGATGCCCGCTGAAGCTAGCTGTTAAAAAAAAGTCCCTCTGACCACCAGCACCCGCTACCTGCTGCCCTTTGCCAAGGAGCCTATCTCTCTTTCTCTCTGGCACACCCACACAGACACAAGCCCTGCCCACCTGGGGGGCTGTCTGCAAGTTGAGACCCTGCTGCTGGCACATCTTTGGGTTAATACCTGCTATGCTACATGTGGTGTCAGATGCTGCTGGCAGGAATCGACAAGCTGTATGAGATTCTGCCACCTGCCAGAACTTCAGCACAGAGGGATAAAAGATTGGAAGGTCAAATAAAGCTCGTAACAACAAATATAACTTTTATGAACACTCTTTAAACAACAACAACATCATTATAAAACCAAAACCAAACATATATAAAAAGAAAGGAAACTTTTAACTTAGGGGTCTACGAGTCTTTGGATCTGTCCCCCGGAACTTGTGGGAAAGGCAAAAGCTGTGGCGCAGTACAGGACCGAGGGGTGGGCACCCTGTGCTCCGACATTTCGTAGCCATGGGCCAAGGCGAACTCCACGGCCCCTGCCATGAATGCATACCACCTGGAGACTGACTGGTGGTACAGTTCCAGGTTGTCCATTTCTGCAGAGACGTACTGGGAGTACGCCTCCACCTTCTTTTTCTCCTGAAACCTTTCCACCAGGTGTTTCTCCATGGTGACTGCATGCAACTGTAGGCCATCTACAAAGTCCTGGGTAAGCCTCCCCACTTTGGCCCGAAAGGCCCTTGCCGCTGCAGATGCCCGGGGGACTCCTCATCAGAGCAGGAGGAGAGGGAAGGGCTTTGATGACAGCACTTTTGGGTTGCCTTCCCCCCTTCTTCTGGTGATGGCGCTCCCCCACGGCCACTCCAGAGTCCTGCCGCCTAGTCACCGTCTCCCCATGAAGTTTTTAAATATGGGCTATCAGCTCTGATGTGGTCCCCTGGTTGGTCCTTTTAAATGTTTTTCTGAATACCTAAAGAACATAAAAGATAGGAAAAAACATAAGAAGTGCCATACTGTGTCAAACTAATGGTCTGTCAAGCCCTGTCTGCATTCTATCTCCACAAGTGGGTGGACTGGGTGGCCAATCTCTCTCTGCAGGGGACTTCCTAACAGGTCATAGGGCAATCCATTCCCTGTTGTTCCAGCCCCCGTGCCTTACCTTGCAGACAGCGAATCCATTTTGCTTCTTAAACCACCACCAGACATCGTACATCATGCGCCCTCTGTCTGGCAATGGCGACCTCTGCCTTGATGGGGTTCTGGTGGTCCAGCGAGCACCAGCAGGGGGAGAGGCATCCTCACCCTCTTTGAAACAGGAACACCTAAGTAAATAATATCATGCATTTAATCATGCCTCTAGTCCTCCCTCCTTGGGGTGCTATGCTAGGGATGGCAAATGGAGAAACCCCCACTGGCATGTGCAAATCCTGCCCTTCTTGTGGTACTAGGGATGGCAATGTGATACCCTTGCTAGGGTTGGGCTGGCATGTGTTTGGGTGGGTGCTTCCTTTGACTTGTGCCTGACTCCTAGAAGAGCCCCCCACACCCTCTCTCTCTGTGGCAGACATTCACTGCCACCTGCTGATGCACACTGTTTGTGCCTGACTGCCCACCACTCACGCACCCACCAGCACGCCAGTGAGCTAGCTCTAAAGGATATTCTTCTTCTTGTCCTCAAAGTAAAAACAAAGTTTACAAACCTAGTAGCACCTCCTGTGCCCAGCTTTTGCTTATCTGAGGAACCGAACTCCACCAGCGAAGGTCCAGGGGCAGCAACCTCCTCCACCAGCTCCGCCACCTTGGTCTTCTTCCACTCCCCCCTGTTGAGCTTCACCCTCTTCATTTTTTTTGGCCCACCACACACAAACAAACAGCCAAACAAAACACCCACCAACTCACACAATCAACCAGCCAAACCAACACAGCCAAACCAAACCAGAAACCACACCAAACACCACCACACAGCCAGCCAGCCACACCACACATGCTCTCTCTCCATACAAGGTCCGCATGCACTTGAATTTCTGGTTTCCGGTTTCTGACACGATCACAGGACCAGCCACACGATACCTAGACCGAAACTGATTTCCGAACGGCCGAACTGAACCAAACGCCACTGAACTGTACGACCGAACCCAAAACCGGCCTCCGAACTTAACGACGAAACCCACACTCGGCTCCCTAACTGAACGACAGAACAACTGAACCGCAATCTGTTCGCACATCCCTAACATTTTTTAAAACTGACATTTGAAGGTGGTCCATTTCCTACCACTGCCGTGGTTCCATGACAACCAGAAGAAAGAGGAGGCCACTTGACCCCGATCTCTACCACCACTGCCACAAAAAGTTAAAACTACCTACCAGACCTCAACCCACATCACAACCAAAGGGAAAGCCACAGCTCCCAACACCAAGAGGTGAGGCCAGTGACCACTGGAGAACTCCTGTTGTTTCAGGCATGGAGCCAACCTGGGTTTTAAGTAGGGGTGTACAATTCATTTTTGATACATTTTAAAGAAAAAATACTTTTTCTGTATTCATTTTCGTTACAAAGTCAACTCAAACTAAATACATTTGAAACAAAAGCTGTTCAAAAATTCATTTTTCAGGCAGCACCGTGACAGACAAAGAGAACTCCCATTATAGGTCTTTCTTCAGTGCTGCTATCAACTTGGCAGTGCCAATCAGGGAAGCACTGGGAAGCCTATATAACCCCCTCAGCATCCCTGTCAGTGCCTGCTGCTCCTCTGCCTGCCTGCCTGCCTGCCTGCCTGCCTTCTTGCTTTTTGCCAGTGCCTGCTGCTGCTGTGCCTACCTGCTGCCTGTCTGTCTCTTTCTCATATTCTGCTACCCTGTGGTACTCACTGCAAGTTTGGGGAAAGTGTCAGAGAACCAAAGTAAAAACACTATTTAAATGAATGCAAGATCTGCAAAGTGATGCCCCTTGAAAATAATGGAAAACAAATTTAATTACTAAAACCAAGTTAAATTACAAACAAAAACAAATACATACTTAAAAATTGGAAACAAAAATGAATCCAAAAATGAAAATGAAGCTGGTTCCTTCTGCACACCTCTAGTTTTGGGTCTTAGTAAGTAAGTATTAATTTTTATTATTATTATTATTATTATTATTATTATTATTATTAGCAAACATTTATATAGCACAAGCAATGTACCTGGAGCTTTACAAAGTAATGGAATACACACGGTCCCTGCCCTCGGGCTTACAATCTGAGAGATGGGGAGGGGGGAGATGAAAGAAGGGGAACAGAGGGAGAGACAATGGGTGCAACATTCACAAAGATGCAAGGTCTCAGGTGCATGTGCTTGGCTTGGTTACATCAAGAATGATGACTGGCTGGCCTATGTGGTGAGGATATAAGTATGCAGACCTCAGGTAACAGATTGTACTGGATGGTAGGAATTAGAAGAGCAAGGAGTTGGGTAGGGCAGCAGAGTGGAAGAGGTGGATCTTGAGGAGGGATCTTTATTGTACTGGCAAATAGTCATGACAACTTTACACATCACAAAATATACAACAATTCATAGTAATTAAACAGATATAAGTAAAAAATTGTGCTACCACAAATCACAAAGGGGCAAAAATAAGGGTAAATGGATACTTCAAAAATATGGCCACTTAACGGGCAAGGCCCTCTTGCAGTTTCACCTGCTGTAACCTGTCTATTGGCGGCTACTCCGAAAGCAGCTACAGCGTTAGTCACCTCCGCTCTCTTATTGAAAAGGAAAAATACCAACAATTGGAGAGGAGGCCACACAGGTCCAGCATTAGTCAACTTAAACAATTGTTTGTGAGGACATCATATAAGGGGCACAATAAAAAGTAATGAACCAAATCTTACACTTGTTCTGAACCACAAATAGTTTTTACTCTTGACACTAACAAGGGGAAACTACAGCTAGAGGAACCAAAGCTATCCACTAGACCCCAGTCATTGCTAATTCCTCCATCAAGAAGGGGTTTGTGCCACGGATCCAGCTGTTGCCAAAGCTGCTAACAGTAACAATCAGAACCCTCTATCTTGTCTCCAGAAAGACAAACTGGAGTCTCTCATGACATCTCAGTCATTTGTGCCCAAGAGTTCTGGACTCAGATGCTTCCCCAGTAGGAGCAGAAACTGTGGGAACCAACTCTGCACCCAGCAGCAGCCTCAGGAGATGTAGTAGGACATAACCAGCGATGAAATGACTACAAGTTGGGGGAAATTTGAATATATTTGAGATATGTTGCCCATACTGTGTGAACGTAGAGAATGCATTGCTTTCTCTCTGTCCTGTAACACAATGCAGTGTTTCCCTTGCATGCTCTGTAGTAGCTGCAATAGTCAGTATTTTGTTTGCCTCCAGTGAGTCATCTGGTTGTGGTCTGAACTGACACATAGTTGTTGCTTTTTACAACAGCAGGTTGTAAACAGTATGTTTGTCAGTGTGACGAAAATAGACAAGGACAAGCGCGTGAAGGAAAAGAAAACAGAGCATTCATGCAGGCAATTCAAGGTAGACTGGATGGATATATTTCTTCATTGCAAGCACTCAAAATATCTGACTGATTTGTTGCAATATTGCTCTTCAAAAAATTTTTAAAAATAAAAAATACATGGTAAGATGAGGCAAAAAACCAAGCCAATATTATGAAAGTCAAAGAAAACTAAAGTTTGAGCAATGGAAGTGCAGGCTTAGCTTAGTTACAAATAGTGTTGAATCAAGCAATTGCAGTGAAATCTGTTTCCATCAGAAACAGGCCATTCGCCTGTGCTCATGCAATGAGGAAACTTAACAGCTTTTTAATTAATTTATTTATTTATTATTAAAATTTATATGCCGCCCCTTCTGCCATAAGTATCTCGGGGCGGCTAACAACATTTTAAAATACATAACTAAAATAGAATTAAAACAACATAAAAGCCCCAGAGTAAAATAACCCATACCCAAACCCTCCATAACCCAACCCATCGCCCTCAGTAAAGGCCCGGCGGCACAGCCAGGTCTTACACTGTCTACGGAAAAAGGGGAGGTCAGTGGTCAAGCAGACCTCCAACAGGAGGGAATTCCACAGCTACAGCACAGCCACAGAAAACGCCCTCCTCATGGTCGATACCAAGGAAACCCTGGGGGAACTCGAAGAGGGTGCGCCCAGCCGACTGCAGGGGCCAATCCAGAATCTGGAGGGTGAGGCAATCCTGCAGGTTGGTGGGGCCCAAGCCATTTAGGGCTTTAAAGGTCAACACCAACACCTTGAATTGGGCCTGGAAAACTATTGACAGACAATGCAGAGAGCAAAGCATTAATGTAATGTGCTCATGTCGGCACATCCCCTTCAGGAGATGGGCTGCCGCATTCTGCACCAGCTGCAGTCTCCGAACCAGCAGCAATGGTAGCCCCACATAGAGTGTGTTACAGTAGTCCAGTCTTGAGGTAATTAAAGCATGGACGATTGTGGCCAGATACAAGTCCAAGACATATGGCCTAAGCCGACGTACCAGATGTAACTGGCGGAATGCCCCCGTTACCACAGCCGTCATCTAGACATCCAATAACTTTGATTCCTCCGGACCCCCCCGAGGAAACCCAGGTGACTCTAGCCAGAATGTAGATGTAACAAGCAGCTCCCAGGTGTACCTATGCATATAATGTTTGTTGATTTTTATTATAATTGTATTTATTATTGTGTGTTTAACTTTAAGTACCCTGGCCTGAACTATCTTGTATTTTCCTTATTATTCCTGTTTCTTCCCACTCACCTCCATTGGTGGCCCCTTCCGTAACCTGGAATGCTCCACCCCCACCGCCTCGTGGTATGTTGACCCAACCCCATACCTTTCCACAATAATGAAAGAGAAGGGGATCTTGCTGAACTGGGGTTCTAGGTATCAATGTGCTAGGAAGAGACTCCAACAGACCACATTGGTCATAGTTCTTCTGGCGTCTGATGTTTTTACATGTTCTGAGCCAACGTATTGGGCTAGGTAGGCTACGGTTCAAATGTGGCCCATTCCATATTGTGAGGACCATTTTAATAAGATTAAAAGGTCCCCAATGGGGGGAAATGTTAGCCAGGATCCCTGGTTCCCCCCAGAATGGCTGTCCCCCCCCCTTTGTGGTGATAGCCAACTAACTTGGACCCGGGGGTCGGCAAAGCCCCCAGGGGTAACCAAGGGCAAGGAGGCTTGGGGAAAAGATAGTCTCCCCACACTGGATGCAAGAGGAGGGGGGGGGAGAAGCATGGAAAATAAGGATCGGGCCCAACCACCCTAACTCCTAGCCAAAAGGGACCACTCATGGAAAAATACCAGCCTAACATTGAGAAAAAGACTGGAACGGAGAGCCCTCAGAGTAAAGAATGGAGTCATTAATGGCAGTAGGTGAAGAGCGCGGGGGGGAGGAGGTCCCGTCTGGTCCAGTTTCGTGGGGAGAGTTTCAGGAAGTGACGCCGGCCGATGCGGTGGATGTCCTGGGGTCTGTGAGGGCCACGTGTTGTGAACTCGATCCGTGCCCGTCCTGGTTGGTAAAAGCTTCCAGGGAGACATTGGGGACGGTGCTGGCGAGGGTAGTGAACGCGTTCTTTCGGCAGGGGAGGTTGCTGCCTTGCCTTAAAGAGGCTATGGTGCGCCCCCTGTTGAAAAAACCATCTTTGGACATGGATGCGCTTGCCAGCTACCGACCTGTCTCTAACCTTCCCTTTTTAGGGAAGGTTAGAGCGGGCAGTGGCGCTCCAGCTCCAGGTGCATCTGGATAGTATCGGCTTCCTAGACCCTTTTCAATCTGGGTTCCGCCCCGGCTATGGCACCGAGACGGCGTTGGTGGCCTTGGTAGACGACCTCCGCCGGGAGATGGATGCAGGATGTTCAACATTTCTCATCCTGCTAGATCTCTCGGCCGCTTTTGACACCGTGGACCATGGGCTGCTGCTGAGGCGACTGCGTGACCTGGGGGGTCTGGGCGGGACCGTTCTTGAATGGTTCCGCTCATTCCTCTCGGGGAGGAGCCAACGGGTAGTGTTGGGGGAGGAAACATCGTGCCCCCGCGCTTTACCGTGTGGTGTTCCGCAGGGTTCGATCTTGTCTCCGCTGTTGTTTAACATCTATATGCAGCCCTTGGGGGAGGTCGTGAGAAGGTTCGGGGTGCGATGTCACCAGTATGCTGATGATACTCAGCTGTACCTCTCTTTTTCTACTGACCCAGACCCTGCTATCTCGTTGCTTTCCCAATGTTTGGAGGCCGTGGCGGAGTGGATGCGGCTGAGCAGACTGAAGCTTAACCCCGAAAAATGGAGGTGATGTTGGTGGGGAGAGCGAAGGGGGGGTGGCCCCCCTGGTTGGGGGGTTCACCCTCCTGTAGCTCTGCAGGTTCAGAGTCTGGGGGTGATATTGGATGCAGATCTGCGTCAGGAGCAGCAGGTGGAGGCAGTCGCTAAGGCTGCCTTCCGCCATCTATATCTAGTACGTAGGCTGCGTCCGTTTGTCTCCGGCCCGGACCTGGCCTCCCTCATCCATGCCTTCGTCACCTCAAGGCTCGACTACTGCAACGCGCTCTACGTGGGGCTTCCCTTGATCTTGGTTTGGAGGCTTCAGCTAGTGCAGAATGTGGCGGCTCGTCTTCTTATGGGACGGGCCGCCGGGAGCATATTACACCGGTGCTCCGAGCTCTGCACTGGCTGCCGATAGCGTGCCGAGCCAAGTTCAAGGTGTTGGTGACGCAGCTGTGGAACTCCCTTCCGGAGGAAGCTCGCCTGGCCCCTAGCCTGTTAACATTCCGGTGGAACTGTTATACCTGGCTGTTCACCCAGGCCTTTGGGAGGGAGGGTGGGTAGGGTAGGGGTTTTAGTTCCCCCACCTATTTTTGGTTTTTAGATTGGTTTGCTAGCCCTGTTTTTATAATATTTATGATTATTTTAACTGTTCTTATTGGATTTTAAGATGTTGGAAGCCGCCCCGAGCTGCATGGCAGGAAGGGCGGGGTAGAAGTTTATAAAATAATAAAAATAATAATAATTAAGGAGAAGGGGCTCACCCTGTTGTGACAAAGCACTGGTAGCCATGACTCAGAACAGCAACATCCTATCTCCGTATTCCCCAAGAGAAACCAGACACACACTTATTGTATCCTGAAGTCTGTCATTCGCCCTTCCTTCCCTCTCTTCACTTTTTGTTTGCAGTTTCCCTGTGTGTCAAAGAGATCTTTTGTATATCTTGGAGTCACCTTTGTAATGGAAGTAAAAGTTGTGACTTCTCCCTTCGTTAACCCATTGAGTACCCCCAACGACCCTTCATAGCCTCCCAAAACCCTTTGTTTAGCACCCAATAACTGCCCCTTGTTTTCCCCTCAACTGCTGAAAAATCTTGGGACCCAGATACATGCAGGTCACTCTGCGTGTCTGAATTGAGAGATCTCCCAGACTCTGGTCTGCCCCTTCTTTACCTCCATCCCCCAAACGCTGCTGTATCCATGGGCCAGCTATCCCATCTCAACAGGCAAGGAAAAGTAACCACAGGTCCAGACATTCCCAGCAAACTGGTGAAGCCCCCCTCTCTCTCTCCCCCCTCGTTTGCGTTCTCTCACTCCCCATCATTGAGCCAACACTGGAACCTCCCCTTCCTCCTTCTCCTACCATACACTAATTTCCCCCACAAATCCGCTTGTGTTTTCTACTTTTAAATCCCACCAGCCAGACTGGGGCTGTGTTTCTCTGTTCTGTGTAGCAATAAACTTGTTGTTATTTGACACCTCTCTCTCTCTCTCTCTCTCTCTCTCTCTCTCTCTTTATATTTGGGGAGGGTACATAAACTGCCTGTAGAGCATACTGTCCTCAGCCTGATCCTTTTGATCATGTGGAGACCCCGGTTTAAATGATTAAGCTAATTCCCCCTGTAGTTGAGGAACAGTGATTATTGGGGTACATTGCCCCCGAAGGTCACGAGTGGGAGGGGGTCTCCTGTTAACACAACCAGACATGTTTATTTGTCTCAAGAAATGTATGCATCTGGACTCTGCATATTAACTAAGTGGTGAAACTCGGTCCTCCGTTTTCCTCAAAAAATACTGAGGACCTAGGGTGATTTCAGACGTTACGAGATCACGGTGAACCACACTGAACCACGCTCAACCCCCCCCGCGGGGCCAAAGGGCCCGGAACGTCTGAACGGCGTGCGCCAGATGTTCATCACGCTCAATACCCACATGGGGTCAGTTTCAACCACGCTTCCCGGGCTAGCCGGGGGAAGGTCTCGGGAAGCGTGGTCAAACCAACCCCCACAGGGAACCAAGCAAAAGTAACGTCTGGACGCCAATCCCCCAGCGGAACCAAAAAAATGGAGCCCCGGCCGGGGACGAGGCACGCAGCGTCGCTGCCAGGCAACCAGCACCAACACAAACACCGGAGGGAGATTTAAAGCGAGAGCAGCAGCAAGCAAGCGTGGCGGGATGGAGCGAGGAGGGAAGCGGAAGAGACCGGAGGCACGAGCAGCGACAGCGGCGGCACAGGAGGCGGAGGACGTGCAGCCAGGCCCAGCGATGCAGGCGGAGGGGGCACAGGTGCAGGAAGGGGGCACACGGGAGCACCCGACCAGGGAGGCGCCCCGGGAACACCAACCACAGCTGCAGCCGGGTCGCGCCGCCCCGGGGACAGCGGCCGGAACAGGCCCACAGGAGGCACCCAGGAAACGGGTAAGGGCACCCACTGGGAGGGGAACAGGGGGCACAGGGGAACCCCCTGTGGAGGGGGCCGGGGGGACCCCGGGCGGAAGGCAGGGGGGCAGGGGGACCCCGGGCGGAGGGCAGGGGGGCAGGGGGCCCCCGAGAGGGCCCACACCCTCACCCAGCAACCAACCACCCCCCTTCCCCCCCCCAGACACGAAAGTCGGCCCGGGCGGACGAGCCCCAGGAGGAGCCCGGCCCCCGGCCCCTGGAGGCGCACCCCCAGGAGGAGGTGGAGGAGGAGCACAGGCAGGTGCAGCAGGAGCTGCACCGGGAGGAGGAACAGCAGGGGCCCAGCCGGAGGAAGGCCTATCACAGAGGGGGACAGTGGGGCCTCCAGGAGACCCGGGACTTCATACGGATCTGGGGGACCCTCGAGTACCAGGTGGAGCTCGCAATAAACCAGCGCAACGAGCATGTCTACCGGGACATCGTGCGCGACATGGAGGCGGCGGGGCACGAGCGCACTGTCAACCAGTGTCGCTCGAAGGCCAAGGAGCTCAAGAGGGGGTACAAGGCCCTCAAGGACAATAACAGCCGCTCCGGCCACGGGGCCCGCACCGCCCCCTACTACGATGCCCTGGACCGCATCCTTCACATGAAGGGCTCCATAGTTGCCCCACGCCTGGTGGGCAGCGCTGTGGTCCAGGGCAGGGAGCGGGCCGAGGTACCCCCTCCCCTCGCCGCCCGCCCGGTAGACACGAGCTCAGGGGACCCCCACCCCCAGGAGGACCACCCGGGACCCGCAGAAGCCCCAAGGCCCCCCCCCAGCAGCAGCCCGGAGACATCCCAACGCCGGGCCGGCCAGGCGGAGTCGGAGGTCGGCACCTTCACCACCCTCAGCCAGTGGTCCCAGGGGGAGCACTCCCAGGGTGAGGCGCCGGGCTCCGAAGGCTCGGAGACGGACATAGAGGGTAAGCGGGCCCCCAGGGCAGGGGGGGGCACGACCAGGGGGCCGGTGGCAGGGGCGGGGGTGGGGGCCCTGCTGCAGGGGCCACAACCAGCCCCCTTCACCCGCTCCCCCCTCTCCCGCCCGCAGGACATGGGGAGCCCCAGGACCGGGCCAGCGAGACGGTGCAGGCCCCCGCGGAGGGCACAGGAGAGCAGGTGCCGGACCCAGGTAAGGCGGGAGGGCTGGGATTGCGGGAGGGCCCCCCGGGCGCCAGCCCAGGGGGGCCTCTGGCCTCAGTGGGGGAGGGGGGGCAGGGGGCCCCGGGACCCGACCCCGCTAGGGGACAGGGCCCTGCACTGACCCACCCGCCCATTTCCACAGGGCAGCCCCCGCGCGCGGCGCCTCCGCCGGCCGCAGCCCCAGCCCAGCGGATGCGGGAGTACCGGGCGCGGGTCCGCAGGCGCAGGGAGGAGCAAGCGGAGGACATCGTCCGCAGGGCGGAGGAACAGGGGGAGCGCATGATCGCCTCCGTGGACCGCATGGAGGCGGCCATAGAGCGGTCCATGGAGAAGGCCCTGGAGACAGACCGCCGGCTGGAGGCGGAGGTGCGCCTGGAGCGGAGGCGGGAGCGCCGGGAGCACCAGCGGCAGCAGGGGCTGCTCAGGGGCCTCCGGCAGGACATACAGGGCATGGTGCGGGAGCACAGTGCCAAGATGGACAGGTCCCACGACATTGGGACCTCCCTGCTCCTGCATGCGGGCACCATGTGTGCCTACGTGATGGCCGGCGCACCTCCGGGCGCCCTGCCCGCCCAGGTCCCCATGCCGGGCCCCTCGGCGCCCCCGGGCCCAGCCCTGCCGCCCCTGGCGCCCCCCCGGCCCCAGGGCCCTCGCATGCGCCTCCCAGTGCCCCCGGGCCTCCGGAGGGTCCAGCCCCCCCGGGGCGCGACCGGGGCACCGGGCACAGCTGCCCATCCGCCGCCCGGCCCCCTGCCGGGGCCGGGACCGGCCCAGGACACGGCAGGGGACACGGACAGTGGGGGGGAGGGGAGCTCCCAGAGCTCGGTGGGCCCAAGCGGCCGCACGAGGGGTCGGCCCAGGAAACGCGGGGGGATGGTGGGAAGGGGGGGGAGGGGGAGGGCCACATGAGGGCGGGTGGTGGACGGGGTCACGGGGACGGGGGTGGGGAGGGGGCACAGGGTGATTGTGTGCACTGTGTGGGCAATAAAGTGTTGTAAAGAGACAGTTGTCCCCGGCCCGTTTGTGGGGGGGACAGGGCTGTGGGACCGCGTGTACAGGGGCATGGGCACGGAACGGGGGGTGGGGCCCCCAGGGGCGGGAAGGCCCTCACAGCGGGCCCCCCCGGGCGATGTGGGTTGCAAGGGCGTTCCGGATCCTTTTGGCATACCGGTACTCCCGGGGGTTCCCTGCGTTCACGTACAGGGGAACAGGACCGGGGGGCCGGTGGGGCTCGGGGTACTCCAGGGCCGCCCCCTCGGTCTCGCACACATTGTGCAGAACGCAGCAGGCACCGATCACCAGGGCGGAGGTGGGGACGGTGAAGTCCAGGCGGCCAGCTAGACTCCTCCAGCGCTGCTTCAGGGCCCCGAAGGCACGCTCCACCACGGTCCGGCTCGCACACAGGTGGGTATTGTATACCTGCTCCGCAGGGGGGCTCGGGACAGGGTAGACCTTCATCAGCCAGCGGGTCAGGGGGTAGGCGGGGTCCCCCAGGATGCAGGGGGGCATGGGAACACCCTCGATCCACCTCATGCCCATGTCCGCGAAGTCCCCCCGGTACATGCGGGCATAGAAGGGGGAGATGGTCATGATCCTGGCGTCGTGACTCCGGCCGGAGTTGCCCGTGTAGATGTCTATGAAGCGGGCCCGGTGGTCCACCACCCCCTGCAGGTGCAGGGAGTAGTATCCGTGCCGGTTCACATACTCCAGGGCCTCCCCCGCGGCCGGGCGCAGGATCTCGATGTGTGTGCCGTCCACGGCTCCGATGCAGTTCGGGAAGCCCCCGGCCGCGAAGCCAGCCATCACAGCGCCCTGGTCCAGGAGCTGGATGGTCCTGTCGAGGAGCACGCCCTCCACAGCCTCGCACACATCCCGCACGATGCAGGCGACCGTGCTGAGCCCCACCCCGAAGTGCTGGGACACGGAGCGGCAGGAGTCGGGCGTTGCGAGGGCCCAGACCCCTATGGCCACCCGCTGGACCATGGGGATGGGCTCCCGCATGGAGGTGTGCTGCCGCTCCAGCCAGGGCGCGAGGAGCTCCGCTAGGCGCAGCAGGGTGGCCTTGCCCATCCGGAAGTGGGACCCCCACTCGGCCTCCCCCCAGTGGGCCTGGGCCCGCTCCCACCAGGCCTGGGGCCGCTCCGTGACCCATAGGCTCCGCGCTATGGGCATAGCCAGCAGCGCTGCCCGGCGGAGGGTCTGCGTTGCCCAGCGGAACCGCCTCGCGGCCCCTCGGAGCGCAGCGGGCCGGGTGAGGCTCCGGCAGGCGGCCAGCCACGCCCCCCAGGCCCGGCGCCGAGCCCTGAGCCGGCCACGGACTCTCCTGCGGGCCTGCTGGCCCCGGAGGCGCACGCCAGCCCGCAGGGCCAGGACATAGCGCAGGCGGACGGCCAGGTGCACCCTCTCGGTCAGGAGGCACAGCTGCTCAGTGTGGTCACGGTGCCACTCAGCCGCGAGCGCGAGGAACATCCAGTTCCCACCTGCCCTATCGCGCTCCATGGTGCTGGGGCCCCGGTGGGGGCTGGGAGCGCTTATGGCGGCCCGGTGCTGGTGGCTCCGCCCGGGGGTCGGCCTCGCGGGCCTGCGCGCGCCCTGTGCCGGTGCGTTCCGGCTGCTCCCGCCCCCAGCACCCCGGGCCCCCTCCCCTCGCTGTTTGTAGCGGGATGGCCTTGAAGGTGCGATTAGGCAGACAGAGAGCTCGCTGTTGTTCTCTGCAGCTGTGCCGGGCCCGCACCCCACGCCTCGCTCTGTTGTGCTACAATGTTGCGGTGCGGGCCCGTGTTCCCTGTCCCGGGGGCCGGGCCGAGCCTCTCCCGGCCCTGGGCAGTCTGTGTGCCCTCCGGGCTCCGTGTCCCATTCCCTGTTGTGCTGGACCATGGCTGGCTGCCCATCCATGGGGCTCCCGCTGTCCGGCCCCCAAGGGGCCCCCCATATCTGGGCCTTCCGCGAGACCATGTCTCTGTGCGACCTGTGGCACACCCCTGCCGTGCAGCTGCTCCTGGCCGGGCCGGGGAGCCGTGCAGGTGCCTACGAGAGCCTGAGCTCCGGGCTCCGTTACTTTGGCCATGTGGTGAGCGCCCGTGATTGCCGGCTGCATGCGGAGGCCCTGGGGCTGGCTCGTTTCCCCGAGGGGCGCATCCCGGAGGTGCTGTGCGCCCATGTGCCCTGGAGCGCCTCGGAGACCGTGTCAGCGCTGGTGGTGTGTGGTCTGGGCGCCTACTCGGAGTGCCTGGCCGAGGGTGGCCCTGCCTTGGCCGTGACCTACTTCTCCTGTGTTCACGGGGCCCGTGGGTACCAGCGCACCCGTGGGGCGGCGTTCCAGCGGCTTCTGGAGCTGGGGCATCTTCCGTGGCCCCCTTCTGCTGCCTGCTGTGTGCCGGAGCCCTCCGCGGTGGAGATGTCATCCCTGTTGGCGGTGTGGGCGCGTGTGGATGTGCAGCTGGCCCTCACCATGCCCGATCCCTTCGAGGCCTACTACCTGATCGCCCACTACATGTCCTTGCAGGGGTACCGCCGGGGCATGCTGCACTGGCCCCACCTGGTCCACCGGGCGGGCCACCCGGGCCCTGGGGCCAGCGGGGCCCCCGGCAGCGGCCCGTGAGCCCCGCGTCGCTGGCCTGCCCCCCCCGGCGTGGTGCCCCCGTGTGGGCTCCCGCCCCGGCCCGGGGGGGGGCCTGGTCCCCGCTGGCCGCTCCCGACCTGCGGACCCCACCTCGGTGAGCTCCCGCCCGCCTCGCTGCTTGCTGCTGCCCCTGGCCGTGGTCCTGGGCCCCCTCCATCCCCGTGACTCCGTGGGTGCTGCCTGAGCGT
The DNA here is from genome assembly GCA_003113815.1 of Sphenodon punctatus. NCBI lineage: Eukaryota > Metazoa > Chordata > Lepidosauria > Sphenodontia > Sphenodontidae > Sphenodon > Sphenodon punctatus. Next base: position 2,035,859 of record QEPC01009674.1, read on the forward strand.
CGCTGGTGCTGCGGAGGAGCACCGCTGGACCCGGCTGCCCTGCCTGTGCCAGCCTTTGACTGTGGGGCCCCCTTCCTCCTCCTCCTGGCGCCCCTCCGCCGGCCTCGCTGTGCTTTGGGGGCCCCCAACGTGCCTTGCTCCGGGGGTCCCCCCCCCCCTCCGAGACTGCCTCTGTTCCTGTGGGGGCACCTCCTTGGACTGGACTGGACTGGGGTGGCGTGGGGGTGGGGGTTGCTGCTGTCTGTGCCTTGCCCCGTGGTGGTGCCCCCCCCTCCCTGCCGGTGTTCCGGGTGGGGCGTTCCGGGCGCCCCTTCCCCCCTTCCCGGCCTTTCCCTGGTGTGTGTGTGAGTGTGTGTGTGTGTGTGCCCGGGCGTGTGGCCGTGCATTGTGCCCCGCTGCGGGACCGCTGTGTGAGCCGGCTGTCAGCCTGTTCTCGCTCTTCCCCCCTCCCTTCCCGTTTCCCTTGTGTGGGCGTTCCCTTGTGTGCCTTGTGGCTTCGTTTGCCCTCAGTCGGCCATGTCTGTGTCCCGCCCCTGCCCGGTGCCTTGTGGGGGTTTAGCGCCCGCCGGGGGTTCGGCTGCACGTCTGTTGTGCTGCCACGGGCCGCGATGGTGCGGCCCGGTTCCGGCCCGTGGTCCCGTTCCCGGCACGTCTGTTTGGGCCGTTTTCCAACCCCCGGGCGTGGTTGCGCTGTTCGCCCCCCCTGGTGGTTCGCTGTGGTGAACCGGCCGCCCGTAACGTCTGAAAGTACCCCTAGATAAATGACTTAATTTTTTGAGTTCCGAAGTTTCATGGACTTACCCCTGAAACTTCAGAACTCAGAAAATATTTGACTGAGTGCAAGGAAGGAGGCTGGAGGCCTGAGCTAGGTCCCTTCTCTCCCTTCCCTGGCCCTTGATGTCCAGGGAGAGATTACACCAGCGGGGGCCAGAGGGTGGTGTACTTAAGGCGTTAGGGGCCTAGTGGGGGCTGAAGGGTAGAGTACTCACCCTCTGGAAGTGGTCCAACGATGTATGACTTCCTAAAGGTCAGGTAAGTTTTAAAAAAGAGGGCAAAAAGCTGGACATGCTCAGAGCTTTCCAAGATGACACTGGTAGCATCAGCACACTGTGACTGAACTGGAAACACAGTTGCTGGATCATAGTTCAGGAGCAGAAGGTGAGATGAGAATACAGAAGGTGGAGCAAGTTGTGGGGACAGAGACTGAAGTAGGAACTATAGTAAACCAGAGCAAGAGATCTGTACAGTTAGCAAGCCAATGATGGAATAGCTACCTTCATTTAATATAGGGTAGAGGAAGTTTTGTTTCCTGGTCCTCTTCCTTTAGCCCAGGAATGTCTCCTTATTGGCCATGGCCAAAGCACATGGTGTTGTGTTAGTGCTAACTGTTGACAGGTGCTATTCTGGCATATGGGCAGGTGTTGCATCTCAGTGTCCAGCGCTAACTGTTGCTGGGTGCTATTCCAGCTGGTCTATGGTGTCTCAGTGTATGGCACTAATTATGGCCTGATGCCATCCTGGCAGGTTAGATGGCATCCCAGATCTTTTCTGGGAACTATGAGCAGAGGCATAACCACAATGGTGGTCAGCATAGGAGACACAAAGGAGCTGAATCCACAGCAATAACAGAAAGACTGAGGATACAACTCACAGCAGGCTATCAGCTACTCATTAGGGATGGGCAAACAGAACCAAGTTCGGAAATTCATTTCGGTCAGGTTTGGAAATGCAGTTTTGTTTGGAAGTTCAGTTCGGTCAATCCAACTATTCGAGTTCGGTCTGAACTCCGAACTAAGTTTGGAAATTCAAACCCCACTGAACTAAATGGAATATTATCTTTTAGGGATGGATGAACAGAGCCGAGTTTGGAAATTCGTTTTGGTTTGGTTCGAAAATCAAGTTCAGTTCGGAGGTTTGATTCAGTCGACTGAACTGGTCAAGTTCGGTCCGAACTCCAAAATTCCGAAACGCGTTTTCCCATCCCTACTACTTATAGATTCTTATAATCACTTGAAAAGTCTCGTACCACATTCACATCTGACACCTTGCGCTGTTAAAATGATGCGCAGGCAACTGGATTCTGTTGCTGCTTTGCTTGCGCATGACAGGGCTTGATTTTGTGCACAGTGATGCATGAACAAAGCCACAACAGAACCACATTTGCACCAGAATCAGTCTCCTCCCCACTGCCACGTCTTTGCCTGTGCATCATTTTAACAGCGCAAGGTGTCAGGTGTGAATGTGATATAAGTCTGACTCCATTATTGTTAGTATCCAATCAAGTTATTAATTTTAATTCCCTGGACATATTTTAAAGGTGTGCATCCATCTGAGGATGGGGACCAAAAGATCAGAGATGGAGTGGACTTTCTGGGAAGGGCCCACTGCAAGAAACGATCAGAAACAATCCCTATCCTTCAGCATCTCCCCTTAGAGCATTTTCACACAAGACACTCTCCACTCACTCCCCATCATTGTACATGTTGCAGGGCTACAATGTTGCCCTATGGGTGTCCTGTAACATGTATAGTGAGTTGGAGGTGGGCAAATAGTGGGTACAGAGTGTCTTGTGTGAAAATGCCTTTTGTATGCTGGAAAGCTAAACCTTGTAAAGAGAGACCATTCTGAACATTCAAGCAGATTTTATTCTACTTTTTACCAGTGGTTCCTGTCTCAGTCATAGGTCTTTACTATCAGTGCAAGAGAGAGGAGATGCCTCATAATAAAGATATCACCAACCAAAGCCCTATATGATATTGCCTATCCCCTAAAAGTCTTTTTTATTTTAGTTTATTTTAGTTTTTTAAAATCTGAAGCTTAAAGTTTTGTCTTTCATACTGCAAGAAGCAGAGCAAGACAGAAAATGGAATGGAACAAGAGGAACAAAAAATGAAGAGTAAAAAAAAGGTAGTAATGCAAATTTTGAGAACATGTGACTAATCCTTTAAAATGTTGGGCACAATGGGTGATTTCAGACGTTATTCACCACAATGGATTCACCACAATGGATTCCATGTGGTGGTGAACCGAGCAACCACCGCCCATGGCCAAAAGAAGCCCCAAACAGACGTTACGGGACCGGGACCATGGCAGGGAATCGGGCTGACAGATCACGGACTGGGGCAGCACAACAGACTGATTCCCGGCCATGGTCAAAACATCCACAAGGCGCCGGGCAGGGGCGGGACACAGACATGGCCACCTGAGGGCAAATAAAGCCAGAAGGCACAAAAGGGAATGCCCACACAAGGGAAACGGGAAGGGAAGGGGAAAAGGGAGAAGAGCTGGCCAGGTACCACACACAACAGGCACACAGGCAACGGGGGCACAGTGGAACACACAGCACAAACACACACCCGGGCGCACACACACACCCAGAAGGGAAAGGAAGGGAAGGGGGGACACAGGCGGCTGGACAACACACAAGGCACAACGGGCACAGGGGAGGGGGGTGCAGAACAGTGGAGAGGGGGGAAATGGCACAGGGGCACAGCTGGACACAGGCAATGGCAACCACAACCCCCACAGCAAAACTGTCTGCATGGGTGCCCCCACAGCAACACAGGCAATCCCGGAATGGGGGGCCCCAGGAGCTCAGGCCCACGGCATAGCAGGAGCCCACACAGCACAGGAAGCGGCCCGGGAACAGTCCAGGAGGCGCACTCAGACCCCACACGCCGGCGAGGGGGCAATGGAGGGCAGGCAGGAGAGTAGGTACAGTGCAGCAGGTCCAAAGACACAGATACCCCCCTAGGAGGAAGCCGGGAGGGGCAGTCCAGGACACCCAGAACCCCAAGGTCACAGAGGCACCCAAGAGGGGGGGCTGGGGCCACGGGAGGGAGCACTGGCAGGTGAGGACAGGCAACTGGACCCAGGTGAGTCGGGGAGACCGTGCATAGAGGGCACCTGGGAAGGCAACCATGGAGGGGAACACCAGGTGCAGAAGCAGACAGGGGGTCCCAGAGGGGGCCCGGGGTCACAGGAAGGGACAGCAGCACCCTGGGAAGCAAGCATCACAGCAGCACGGCAGGGACATCGAGGAGGGAGTTGGCAGCGGAACACAGTCCCTGGGCGAGGGCAGGAGCCCACATGGAGGCAGGCAACCGGGGGCTGGGAGGCACACCAGGACACACAGCCAGCTGCTGGGGGCCACAATGGGCCCAGGGGCTGGGTGCCCCGCCCAGTGAACTTGGTGGGTCCAATGGATCATGCCCCGGTGGTACCCCAACAATGACATGTGGTGGGTGATCAGGTAGTAGGCCTCGAAAGGATCCTGCATGGACAGCCCCAACTGCACATCCAAATGGGACCACACACCTGACAGCGCCAACAGCTCCACCGTGGTAGGGTCAGACATGCAGCAGTCCACAGCAGGGGGCCACGGAAGCTGACCCAGCTCCAACAGCCAGTGATACACCGCCCCATGAGAGTGCTGGTACCTACGGACCCCGTGAACACAGCCAAAGTAGGACACGACTAAGGCAGGGTCCCCCTCCGCAAGACAGATTGTGTAGGCAGCCAAGCTGCACACAAACAGGGTAGACATGGTCTCAGCCATGGACCAGGCCACATGAGAGCACCTCATCTCTGGGATGCACCCATCGGGGAAGGGAACCAGCCCCAGCATCTCCGCATGCAGCCGGCAATCCCAGGTGCTCGCCTCATAGCCGAAGTAGTGAAGCCCGAGTGCATGGCCGCGCGTGCCCATCCGTGTGTCAGGCCCCATGCACGGACAGCAGGTGCACCCAACAGCGTGCCCAGGGCTGCCTGCACTGCCGTGGGAGACCCGGCCAGCTGGGGGCAGGGCACCGGCTGACCCAGGGCATTGCCGGGCCGGCATATCCCACCCCCAACCCCTTGGGCTGCCAACACCATGGATCGGGACAGGGCGGCCGCCTACTGGATGCATCTCACACTCTCAGCTGAGTAGTATCATGCCTACACTGATCAGCTGCACATCCTTACCACAGAGGTGCACCTGGGCACCCGTCTGCAGGTTTCTGTGGCCTGGAGCACTGCACGGTCCTGCAGGGCCCACCACAGCTGCAGGCGTGCCCTGGTCCGGCTCAGGGCTCAGAGGGTGGCCTGGGCTGACCAGCAAGCTGTGAGCCAGGACAGGAGCAGGGCAGCGATGATCTGTGAGGCGGCTGGGCACCTCCAATGGGGCAGGTAGACCTCACACTGGGCCACCCTGCTCGCTATGCCCATTGCCCAGCAGATATGGGTCACAGAGCGGGCACAGTGGTGGTGGTCCAGGGCGCTGGCCCAGTGGGACGAGGCAGTCTGGAGGGCCCACTTTAGGATGGACATGCTCACCTTACTGCGGCTCTCTGAGCTCCTCATGCCCTGGCTGGAGCAGCAACACACCCCCATGTGGACCTCCATCCCCATGGTCCAGCAGGTGCCCATTGGGGTCTGGGCCCTGGCAATGCCTGACTCCTGCCGGTCCGTCTCCCAGTACTTCGGGGTCATCCTGAGCACCATTGCCTGCATCCTCCGGGATGTCTGCGAGGCTGTGGAGGGTGTTCTTCTGGAAAGAGCAATCCAGCTGGTGGACCAAGGGGCCGTGATGGCCGGATTCATGGCCGGAGGCTTCCCCAAATGCATGGGTGCCATGGACGGCACCCACATTGAGATACTCTGATCCTACGCAGGGGAGGCCACAGAGTATGTCAACAGGCACGGGTATCACTCACTGCAGATGCAGGCAGTTGTAGATCACCGAGGGAGGTTCATCGACATCTTCACGGGCAACTCCAGCCGCAGTCACGATGCCCGGATAATGACTATCTCCCCCTTATATACCTGGATGTTCCAGGGGGACTTTTCTGACATGGGGATGACCCAAATCAAGGGGGTACCGATGCCCCCCTGTATCCTGGGGGACCCGGCCTATCCCCTCACCCGGTGGCTAATAAAGGTGTACCTGGTCACCTGCACCCCTGTGGAGGTGCTGAACAATTCCCACCTGTGTTTCAGCAGGACCGGGGTGGAGCGGGCCTTCAGGGCCCTCAAGCAGCGCAGGAGGATCCTCGTTGGGCAGCTGGACTACAATGTGGAGACCTCGGCCCTGGTGATTGGTGCCTGCTATGTGCTGCACAAAGTGTGCGAGACCAAGGAGGTAGCCCTGGAATAACCCGAGCCCATCCTCCCCCCCCGGCCCTGTGCCACTGTACGTGAACACGGGCAACCCGAGGGAGTACTATTATGCCAAGCGCATCCGTGCCATCCTGATGAGGCATATCAGCCAGGAGGCCAAAGCGTGAGGGCGATCACCACCCGGCCCACCCGTGTGGTCGCCCCGGGGGATCCCAGGGCCAGCCCCTACATGGGCTGTGACCTCAAACCCCCCAACCCCTGTTGGCCAGAAACGGTCACAGGAAGCAATACAGTTGCCAAAGCATTTATTTCACCCCCTATGTACAGGTGCCATCCCCATTCTGGTGCCAACCCCACCCCCTCCATCCCCACCAGTCCCCACCCCCATAGTTCCACCACCCAGACCACCCTCCCCCTTCCCTCCATCCCCCCATCCCGCACGTTTCTGGGGATGTGCCCTCGAGCACACAGTGGTCACCACGGAGCTCTGGGAGCTCACCTCCTCCCTCTGTCCATGTCCCCATCAGTGTCCTGGGATGCCTCGTGGGCCGGCGGGGCGGCTGGTGGTTGGGGGGAGGGAGGACCCGGCCCGGGACCCGGGGAGTCTCCCGGAGCAGCTGCACCCTCCGGAGGGCTGGGGGGGGGGGTCCAGGAGGCAGATGAACAGCCCCTGTGGGTGTAGGGATGGCTGGGGCAGTTGGGGAGGGGGTTAGGGTGCCGAGGTGCCTGGCATGGGGCCCTGGGCAGACAGGGTGTGTGGAGGGGCAGCTGCCATTACATATGCACACATGGTGCCCACGTGCAGGAGCAGGGAGGTCTCAATAACATGGGACCTATCCATTTTGGCTGAGTGCTCCAGCACCATCCCTGTGATGGCCTTCTCCAGCTGCCCAAACGCTTCCACCTGCCTGCTGTGCTCCAGGCACTCCTGTCTCAGCTCCAGGTGCACCTCTGCCTGGAGCCTCATGTCCTGAACCTCCGCCTGCTCCAGGGAGTGCTCAATGGCCACCTCCATCTGATCCACGGCTGCTATCATCCACTCCCCCTGTTCAGCCAAGGTGCGGACAATGTCCTCCGCTTGCTCCTCCCTCCGGTGGTGGACCGGTGCCCGGTACTTCTCTATGCACTGTGCTGGGGGCATGGGTCCGGGTGACCGTGGCTGTTCAGGTTGCCCTGTAGGTTACACAAAGGTGAGTCGCCTGCCGCCCCAGGCACCCACCCCCAGCCCTGAAATGGGCCTGGGGCTCTGGGGCCCCCCGGGGGTGTTGCCCGTCCCCTTCTCCCCCTCCCCAGTGCCCCGCCCCCTCTCATCAGCTCTGCGTGTCCCGTGTCCCCCTCCCGCCCACCACGGGGGCCTCCTCACCTGGTCCATGTGCCTCACCTGGTTCCTCCGCCTGCTGCCTGGGCTTCTCGGCACCGGCCTCCTCGCCTACCTGACTCTGGTGCCAAGGTGTCCTGTGCACTGTGGGCGAATGGGGGTGTATTGGTGTATGGGTGTCCAGATGTCCGGGAGGGGCCCCAGACCCCCTTTCCACCTTGTCGGGGGGCTGGGGCTTCCCCCAGCCCATGCATCCCCCCCTTCCCTGTGATCCCAGGCCCCCGGTCCCTCTCCCCTCCAGGCCACTTGCTTACCCTCTATGTCTGTCTCTGATCCCTCCGAGGCTGGCCCCCTTGTGTTGGTGTGCTCCCCCTGGGACCACTGGCTGAGGGTGATGAGGGTGCCAGCCTCAGACTCCGCCTGTCCGGCCTGGGGGTGGGGGCTCTCTGAGATGCTGTCTGGGGAGTGCCTGCAGGTTCCGAAGGTCCTGGGACATTCCTCCTGGGGGTCCGGGTCCCTGGAGCGTGTGCCTTCATGGGGGGCGGCGAGCGTAGGGGGTGTTTCCTTCCCTGTACCATGGCACTCCCCACAAGGTGTGGGGTGACAATTGAGCCCTTCATATGCAGTATGCAGTCCAAGGCATCATAGAAGGGGGTGGTCTGGGCTCTGTGTCCAAACTGCAGATTGTTGTTCCGTATGGCCCTGTACCCCCTCTTCAGCTCCTTGGCCTTTGAGTGGCACTGGGCCATGGTCCAGTGGTGCCCCGCTGCCCCCATTTCCAGCACTATGTCCTCATAGACATGTTCATTTCGCTGGTTGAGCGCTAGCTCCAGCTGGTACTCCAGGGTCCCCCAGATCCGGATGAAGTCTCGGGTCTCCTGCAACCCCCACTGGCCCCCTCAGTGGTAGGCCCTTCTCCCCCATCTCCCCTGTGGGTCCTCCTCCTCCTCCTCCTCCACCACCATCTCCTCCTCCACCTTGGCTGGGCCGTTGTCCTCCGGGGACTCAGCCACCCGGGCCCATTTCCATGTGTCCGGGATGCAGGGGGGTTATGGTTGGGTGCTGTTCTTCCCCCTTCATCCCACAGCCCACCCCCTTTCCCCCCTCCCTTCAGGGTGCCTGGCCGGTACCCCTGCCCCCCTTTGCTGTCCCTGTGCCACCTGTTCCCCTCCCCTTGCTTCCCCTTACCCATTTCCAGGGTGCCTCCTCCCCCGGTCCAGCTGATGTCCCCGGGGCGGCCTGTCCCAGCTGCTGCTGCTGCTATTGTCCCTCCACCTCCTCCATCCGCAGCACAACCACTGCCTTCCCCTCCTCTGTCTGTGCTTCCTCCACCACTACCACTGCCTCCTCCTCTCTCACTCTCTCTCCCACCACTCTCCTCTGCCTCCCTCCTCGCTCCATCCCGCCACGTTTCCCTGTTGCGGTTTGCCCTTTAAATCTCCCTCCAGTGTGGTGCATGTGTTGTTGCTGGTTGCCTGGCAGTGACGTTGCATGCTTTGTCCTCAGCTGGGAATCATTTCCTTTGATTCCAACTGGTGGTTGCCATCCAGATATTACTTTTTGTTGTTTCCAGCTGGGAATCTCTTTGACCACGCTTTCGGATATGGGGTATTTTCAGACGTTACGAGATCACGGTGAACCACGGTGAATACCCACCTGTGGTCACCGTGTTTCGAACGTCTGTTTGGAGGCCGCCAGATGTTCACCATGGTGAATCCCCACATGGGGTCAATTTGAACCACGCTTCCCGGGCTAGCCGGGGGAATGTCCCGGGAAGCGTGGTCAAAAAGATCCCCAGCGGGGACCAACAAAAAGTAACGTCTGGCCCGTTGCCACGGCCCGGGATCCCCAGAGGGATCCCGGGCCATGGCGCTTCCAGTCCAACGCGGTGGCCGCAGTGGCCCCGCTGCCCGCCCGTCTCCCTGGAGGGCGGGTGGCGGGGTGCGTGTAGGGGGCAGGGCCGTGCAGCTGCACGTTGCGCCGCGCGGCCCTGCCCCCTCCCACATTCCCCGCCGGGATCCCCCCGGCACGTTTGTTGTGGCGTTACTGGGTGACCCCGGTGGGGAATGAATAGGGTGATTTCGGTACGGGGCCAAAGGGCCCCGTAACGTCTGAAATCACCCATGGTCTGGGGGGGAGCTCCTGAAGTGTGGGTGATTTTGACCCCATGAGGGTATTGACTGTGGTGAACATCTGGCGGCCACCGAACAGACATTCAGGGTGCTTTGGCCCCGCTGCGGGATTGAGCGTGGTTCACCGTGGTTGAGCGTGATCTCGTCACGTCTGAAAATACCCATTGAAATCTTTTGGGGGGGGCTGGACTTTAGCATTCAATATGAGTACTCTTATACAAGAGTGCAAACTCTTTAAAAAGTCCCTCATGATCTACACATTGCATCTGACTATAATGCTGTAATAGTGCTTTATAAAACATTGAACTAAATATTGACTTTATATTTATTCACTTCATACTGCTGATTTAGCCTCGAGTATAAAAATAGATTTAAATATTTATATTTTCTTCCCTGAATTAAAGATTAAAGGTACAGAATAATAAAGTTTAAAACCCTCTCTGTCAGAAATTACAAGATGTAAAGGGTAAACTAGAAACAAAAAGAAAAAAAACTAGAGCTGAAATGGGTAATAGATTTTAGCTGAAGTCTGAAATAAGAATAATAGTCATATTGGAAGCCGCCCCGAGCTGTTTACAGGAGGGGCGGGGTATAAATGTTTTAAATGAATAATAATATATTTTCAGGTATCCCTCCAAATATCTAAATGGTACCTGAGTTGACAAGTGGAGTCTGCTTAAGTCAATTTCTCTGGCCATGTAAAAAACTCCAGCTAAAACTTTTCAGAAATTGTACTGAAGCACACCTTAAGAAAATGGACCAGTGATGAAACTCGGTATTCGAAATTACTTTTTTTTTTACTGAGTATCATGGTATTCAGTTTTACTGAGTACCAAGTAACCGAGGAATTGACTTGGTACTCAGAATTCTGTACTTGGTCCAGTACTCAGCCTAACATACAGGGATTTTCCTGCTCCTATGGCCTTTTTTACATGGACGCCACCGCCAGCCCAGTGGGTGGAGCTGGGTGGATGAGTTTACCCAGTGAACACCCAGTGCTGCCGAGTCGGGAGACGTTTACACGGACAGCGCTGTGGGGAGTTGTGGGATGGAAGGGGAGGGGCCAGCACACACGCATCGGGAAAAGAAAACACTGTGCAGACACCCATGACATTTACATGGACAGCCGTGACACTGACCAGTGGGGAATCCTCGCCCAGCACAGCGACGTGACAACAGGGTCAACAGGTCAAATGAAGCTCTGCCCCTGAACTTCCAGACCCCATGAAGGTGGGGTAGGAGGGAGCAGGGATGACAGGAGACACAAAGTAGCAGTCCCCAGTGGCCCCCAGCCAGTCCTGAAACAGAGGCCAGACAGCCGGGCGCCAGGGTCCCCCCACAGACCAGAACCCAACCACACACAACAGCAAACACAACCACATAGGGAACGGCTGAATGCCCAAGGAGGCAAGGGAACCCCTACGTGGGGGCAGGAAATGGCACTGGGGGGAAAGGCAGTGCCCCAAAACAACAGGGGGCTCCACCACAACCCCTTAACCCCCCAGGCAACCCCCTCTACACACACACACTATCCCAAGGCCCAGATACAACGAGCCTGTAGTGGGACACATGCGATCACTGTGGCAGGCACGGATGCTCACACCACAGCCGGGTTGGCAGGGCACATTAGAGGGGGAGAAAGGAACCCCAATCCACACCAACTGGCAGCGAAGTCCCTGCTTCCCACCAAACACCATCCACAGATGTGAATGGCCGATGGGGAGACCAACACCAAGGCAGGAAGGGGGGAAGGCACATACACAATGGACCAGGGGATGGGCCCCCAGTCCAAGGGACCGCAGGGAAGGTGGTGGACAGTGAGACAGGACCGGAGGGGGCAAAAGGAAGGCAAGTCATACAGCCGAGAGTCCGCAACCCACAGTAACAGGGAAAGATGGCAAACCCCAAGGACTCAGGCAATGCTGCAGCACAACCACCTGGAGAGGGGGGTGGGGCAGGAGCCCTGTTTCTGCCAGGCAACCATGGCACAACCACCATAAGGCGCCCACACAATATACTGGTACCAAGCTAGAGAGAAGGCACACAACCCAACAAGGGACCGAATACACTTTATTAGAAAAGGGAACCAGAGCGGAACACAACACAGTTACAAAGGCAGATGAGGGGTCAGCATGGAGTGGGCTGGTTGGGCGGATCCCCACCTTCAATATGAATGCCGACACCATACCCAGCTCCAGTGATCCGCCTGGGTGCAGTCGAGCTGGTAGTAAGTAAATCTTTATTGTTGACTCTAGGCCATAACAATACATTGCATAAATACAAAGAGTAATACGGAACATAAAATAAATAGGACAAACAAAATTAAAAAGTGAGAACCTTAACAAGGTTACACTTTACAAAAATAACAAGTAGTACTACTTGCCAATGAAAATTCAATCAAACATCAGGAGCAATTCCAGATCTTTGCTTATAAAACATAGTACAAGCACATAGAGCAGCCACAGCCCTAGAGCATGCTGAATCACCCCTGTCCAGCAAAATCTTCAGTTTAAGCTCATCGGGCACCCCAGCCGGTAAGTTATCAGTAAAAACCCTGATCCAGGATTATGTGCTTAGCTGTTTCAGGGACCGCTAGGTCACAAGATAAACACAATCTGAGCTCTTTAGGGATAATATAATATCTGCCAGCGAGAACTGTGGAGGGAAACCCATTCAGGTGAATTAAGGTGAATGCCCTCCTATGGGCCCAAGATGGCCAGTTAATTAGGTATTGTGATGGAAAGACAGGAGGGCCATAGAAGTCATAGCCCAGCACAACCTTCTGGATAGACCATGCTATGTTTTCCGTCTGCAATTCTTGGTCCGCAATCCTTTACTTAATTAACCTCATGCCCCCCTTTTGGCCCACAGCTATCAAATGCTCTCTTGACAGGACCAGTTTGGAGAGCTCCGCTCCAAAAGAGCAGGAACAAGAATCTTCCTTACTTACACTATGCAAGTGTTCCAGGAGGGAGCCCAAGGCAGGAGGGAAAATAGCCACCTTCAGCCATAGATTAAAGGTAACCACTAAAGCTTGGAACCTGATTGTTCTCATTGCTGTTTCAGCCCTCAAAGCCACCGAAGGGACAACCCTGGGAACCCCCAGAATTGTACGCAAAAAGGAGTTCTGGGTTCCTTCCAGTCTGTCCAGGACAGCGAGGCCCCATATAGCCACCGCATATAAATATTGTGGTACCACCTTTGCCTTAAACAGTCAGAGGGCCGGCCCCACCAATCTCCCACCCTGAGTATAAAAAAAGCTGGTTATCATACTTGATGTCTTTTGGGCCTGGAGCATAGCTGCATCCACATGCAATATCCATCCCCCTGAGGCTGAAAAGACTACCCCCAGATACTTAAAAGTCCGGACCTGCTCCATCAGGAGACCATCCACTTGCCATCTATGCTGTGGCTGCTTATGGCCTATCACCAAGACTTTAGTCTTGGAATGGTTAATAGTCAGATTTTATTGAGCGCAATACAAAGCAAAACTCGGAAGCTTTGGTGTAGACCGCTTGCCTTAAAGAGAGCAAGACCGTGTCGTTCACATATAGTAAAAAGGGTAGTCTTTGATCGCCCAGCTTAGGAGCATGAGTATCTTGCGCAGCCATAAAGGAGGATAAATCATTTACATAAAAATTGAATAGGACCGGTGCTAAAATACAACCCTGCCTCACACCACTTTCCAGTGGTAAGAGCCTGGTCCAAAGCGGAGTGAACTTGGAGGGTATTATCGTGGTGCAATTTAATTATTAAATAAAGCAAGTGCCCATCTATTGGAGAATTGCTACGTTTTAGCCAGAGCCGTTCCCTATCTATGGCGTCGAATGCGGCTTTCAGATCCACAAAGCAGCAATACAGAGGGATGCCAGACTGAGATAAGGCATACTTGGTTGTTAAGTGCTTAAGAACCAACCGCAGAGTGGCCAGACCTGAAGCCCGCTTGTTCTGGGAAAATGACTTCGTTCTCCTCTAGTCATTCCTGAAATTTGCCGAGAAGATATCTCACATATATCTTCCCAATCACCTATAGGAGACTTATCAGTCTATAATTAAAGTGATCACTTGAATCCCCTTTTTTGAAAATTGGGACCACCACGCTCTTGAGACAATGTTCAGGGATTACCCCTGCCTTATTTATCAGTGTAAACAATGGGGCCAAAAGGGCCTCCCAGCAGCTGGCTTCATGTTTTAACAGGTATGGGGGGATAAAGTTGATTCCGGGTACCTTACCACTCTTCAACTTAGCTATTAGTTCCAGAAGATCAGCTGTGGTGACTGGGGGCCATTCTGGGAACCTATTTATTGGACAAATATCAATAGGTCTAAAGATGGTCTTTGGCTTAGAGAACAACCTCTCAAAGTGCAGCTGCCAAGTTGATGTGAGAATTGAGCCAAATGGGTCATGTGGGCGTGCAGATCTCACTTGGGTTATGAGGGACCAAAATAAACTTGAGTCATATACCAGGGTTGCTTGATGTAGCTGCTACCACTTGGCTACTTGAAATTCAAATTTCTTTCTTTTTAAGAAAGCCTATAAGCCTTCCTATTGCTAGCCACCCTCCTCCTGTTACCCTCTGACGGAGAGTACTTCATCCTATGTACATCCAACTGCAGAAGTTTCCTTGCCCTAACACAGTCAGCATCAAACCAACCTAAACTAGCTAGGAGCCGTGGCCCGCCCTGATTGTTGACTGACAAAACGGGAACCAGCAGGTTGGTCAAGGTCTCAAAAGCCACAATTGCGTCCGAGGATGATGTATAAATCCAACTGCATAGGTCCCGCACGAGTTGGGAGCCAGTGAACGTTAAAAAGGCTTCACCCAATTTCATAGACCATTTTATTCGGGCTCAGCAAGACTGCCCTTTAGTCTGAGGCTGCTCCACAAAAGTTGGGCCAGAAGTCACACCAGTTAAAAAATCCGCGGCTCCAATCAATAAAGCCAAGAGGGAATATTCAGTTTCTACACCCGTAAGAACTTTCAATTCAATTGCATCAGCCAGTAAATTTGTATCTCTGAACAGAGTGGAAAGTAAACTGGCTTTCTAAATTACCTGGAAGTAAACCATTAAAAACTATTAAATCAAGGGCCTCCTGGAGATGAGACAATCTATAGGTCCTAGGGCCTTTTACCTTATCTCTTGATACACGAACATTATTGTATGAGTGCATAATTGCTTCCTCCGACTCCAGTGACACCAAATTTGTAGCTGGATTCCCTGTCCGGATGTTCATATCGCCACCCATTATTAACTTTGCATCAGGGTATTTTAAATAGGCTGCCTGTATTACCCTGATAGCAAATGGCCAGATCTCATCTGAGTAATAAGGGGACACAAAAGGTGGAGCATATATATTGGCCAGCAGAAACTCCGATCCCTGGCACAGGGCACAGTGCCATAAGGCAAAATAAGATCTAAAAGAGTCTACCATGGTAATCTTAGCTTGCATGGCCTGGCAGATTAACAAAGCAACCCCCCCCTCCCCCCAGTCTACCTCTACTACATCTAGAGATGGTGGAGACTGCTTTAAGATTATAAACATCAAATCCTTGGAGGGAGAGTGCCCCCTCAGCCCATGTCTCTTGCAAAAGAAAAATGTCATAGGAACCAAGCAGGGTTTTAAAGCCTGGGTCTACAATTCGGTATCTCCATCCTGCGATATTCCAGCTAATAAAGCTTATATGACCCCTGCCCTTTGATTCCAGTCATCTCCTGTCCACCGCACCTGAGTCACCATTGGTATTTATCACATAAATTGCGTCTCCTTCCTCAGGAAAAGAGGCTTGTGCTACAGGCCGGCTATAATCCACTACCTGAGATAAAGTGTTAGAGGCATTTACTGGGGGGGCACATCCTGCCTATGGAGACTACTGGAAAAAGCAGACTGAGATACCGACTGTCCTCGCAGAGGCACAGCCTGATCTATGGTAGAAGAAAAAGTCCTTGAGGAGGTGCCAACGATTATGCCATCTTCTGAAAGCTAACATGCGGGCCATCTCCTGTGCATGCAGGAAAGGGCGGAGTCTCGTAGTTAAGAGCCTGGCCCTCAATCTTTTGAAGGTGCCCTTCAAGGTGTAGAGCTGTAGGATTGTTTAAAATTACCATCCCCCTAGAACTCCCAGTAAGATCCTGCAACCCCCGCACCTTCACAGGGTTACCCAGTGAAATAACAGTGCTGGCTGTGTTATCCAGGGGAAGAAGGGCAGAGGTATCGTGTCCCCTTGGGGAGGTCTGAATAGGATCTTGAATAGAGGTGTACACCAGTAAAGAAGAATTTAAGGGGACTGATTGCTGGAAAGTTAAACACTCAGTAGAGAAACACATCCCTAGTCCATTGCCACCCTGCCCTATGTTATACTTCTACAACTGTGAGTGAAGCACATTCATCTGTGCAATAAGTTTTCCCTGCACTTCGGGCCCCATGGTAGCTTGAGGCTGTACAGTTAACCCCCCCAATGGGCCGTGGGGGGAGGTCCCTAACACCTCGGTCAACCTCCATCTCTATCTCCTTTGTTAAATCTATAAGGTTTCCAGAACCTCTGGGAGGCAGCGGGATTGCTGGATTCCCCTTGGTCTGCACTAAGCCGGGGTTATAAGCTGGGATCCTAGAGAGATAAGGAGAGTCTGGGGGATAGTGGTCAAGAGAAGAAGTTAGGATGGAATCTCCAGATTTTCCCCAGTATACTTTTGACACAAGTATATTCATGGCCCTTAAGCTTTTAGCCCGGTGAAGTATGCTACTCACCACAGGCTGGGAATTAAATAAAACATTTATTACCCAGCGGTCCCCGGCTGTACAGAGATGGTCAAGATTTATGATATCACGGCTTGTCACCCTTACCCTTAATAACACTCTTAGATGTTCGGCAACGTCCAAATCCGTATTCCAGAAGGGAAGACGCCCAGAGGGTAATGGGAGAATCGTGAAAATAACATCCAATGGCAAAAAATGCCAAATTTGCAGTATTAAACACCCCCACTTCTTGAGAGGGGACATCTAACTGGACGCCAGGCTGGGATTTGAGCAGTGGCAAAGGTCCCAAGTTACCGGGAACCTGAGATAATTGAGAATTACTGGCAATCACTGCCCATTTTTCTTCCAGCTGGGCCGGCTTTATCTCAGATTTTAAGGTGTTAAATTGGCTAAATAGATATTGCCAATTGTTAGCTGTTAATGCCACATGATCTACCAGAAAGGACACAAGCTTTGAATTTTCTAGGCCCTGGCCTGCCCTGACTGAATTTGGAGAAACATGATAATCCTGTGGAGCTTTATCTAAAATGGGAGCTAGATAGTGGACTGGGCTTGGCTCGGCACTAGGGTAAGAGCGGTATCTGTTTGACACTGGGATATTATATAATATAAGCTCAGAAACCGGAGCAGTGCCTGTTACGGGGAACAAAAAAATCTTGATTTTCTGCCGTTTCGGGCTATTTAGTAAAGGGGGAGAAAGGATAGAGGCTAGTCTGCTTCATTTTAGGCATAATAGCAGAGGGCACTGCAACAAACATAGATCAGACACTTGCCTTCCTCCCTACCCTTACAGATGTTCCCAATTTAAACAGAAATACTTAAACCTTTCCCTGCACCTACCTCAAAATGTGGGCGCCCAAAGTTAAAGTAGTCTCCTAAGGTCAATAACAGAGGCTGGGTGCAACCAATTTGAGGCACTAACAACCCACCAGTATTTCAAATAGGGCAATGCACATGCAGGAAGAAGCCCAGCCACCACCAGTCCGGCGCCTAAGGCCACTTGCACAAGGGCACACCCTTGTGCGTGCAGCCCTTAGGCGCACATGCCGAGGGCAAGCTGGCTTATAAGTCCTCACTGGGGCGGCGGTTGCCTCCCAGCCAATCAGAGTCAGCAGCATCCAGTGGCAATCAGGAAGACAAGGGATCCTCAGGCGGTATGTCCTTGAGGTGCTCCAAAAAGCAAAGTCACAATGCAGGGCTCACACTGGTAAGGCAGCTAGCCGCTGCAAGTCCAACCAGCAACACTATTCTCCCCAGAAACTCACCCACCATTAGGAATGCGTGAACAGAACAGAGTTCAGAAATTTGGTTCGGTTCAGTTTGGTTCGAAATTCGAGTTTGGAAATTCGGTTCGGTTTAAAATTTGAGTTCGGTTTGGAAGTTCGGTTCGGTCGACTGAACAGACCAAGTTCGGTCGAATTCTGAACTTTTAAACCAAGTTCAGCCATTCAAAATCAGGGTTTTTTGGTGTGTGTTGCCACTAGGGATGGCAGAACGGAGTTCGGAAATTCTGTTCGGTTCGGTTTTAAATTCGAGTTTGGTTCGGAAGTTTGGTTTGGTCAACCGAACAGACCGAGTTTGTTCCGAACTCTGAACTTCCGAACCACGTTCACCCATTCCTACCCACCATGGTCGAGCTCGTGCACCTGTTGTAGGATATGCAGAAGGAGCTGAAGTACCTCTTCCTGCTCCCTGGTCCGCTCAGCTATCATGCACTAAGAGAGAGAGGGAAAAGGGGAGAGCCATTAGAATGGTCCAACAGCCCCAACCACGATGAGTCCCACACAGACATCAGGGAAGAGGGCCCAGGATATGCGCAGTACACTCACTGATCTACTCATGGAGCTGTGCCCCATGGCAGAGCCATGGGAACACCCTTGATCACATACTATAGTCAGAAGACATGTAGATTTTTGGAAAAATTATGAGAAAACTTCTAAAAGACTGTAGGAATCCCGGCTGAGGAGTCTCAAGGACTCCCAGAAATTTTTTAAAAAATAATAATTGAAAACTCAAATTAAGATGCTGAAGAATCAAAATAAATCTAGTACACCCAGTGCTCCACTTGTTCCAATGTATCCTCAACTTAAACCTCTTGAGGACAGTTTCAGAACAAGAAACACATGAGATTTAATGGATCTTTTTAGTACTGTATCTCCACTATCAGATCCTGTTAATGCAGGGGTACCCTCACCGCAACAGCCTCCAGTCCAGGTGGCATCTTTGTCTAGCAGATTTTATACCAGTCTGATCAGGGAGCAGCTTCAATAGCTTCAGCACAGAGCCAAAATATGGCACAACTAAGCTCCAATGAGATTACCTCTACTATGAGCTCAGCCACTATTAGTCCTGTTTCCAGCCGTACCAGACTTGTCCAGGGAAGAGAAGTTGTTTTAGCCTCACTCTGTCAATTGCCGGGGGCAGTTGGGGGTGGTTTGGTGACTGTCCATGCTCCCTGGACACCAACAGACTTTAAAAAATGTAGTCAAAGAATTTTCTAATATTAGAGAAAAACCACAGAAATGTAAAGAAGAATTGAAAACTATCATAAACTGTTATAAACCAAATTGGGCAGACTTGGATCAATTAATGAGAGCCTTTCTCCCCACGGAACTACACCAGAGATTAGTACAAGAAGTAATTGGCCAGCAGCTGAGCCTCACCCTCAGGATTTACAAGCAGCTTTAGAGCTTGTTACCATTGCAGATCATTGTGTTACTTGTCAAGTAAAGAAAAATAAATTTCTGAACCTAAATTAATGGCTCTCCAGCTGCAACATTTTGATCCCAATTTGACTCGAGGGAGGGAAGGAAGAGGGGCCCTGTTAACTTGTGTGTGTGTGTGTGTGTGTGTGTGTGTGTGTATGTTATGCCATGGCTGTTTGTCACTCAGTGCTGTACATCTATTTATGTGTCTATCTATGTGATATCACTAAACCTATGTGAGAAAAGGGGAACAGGTGGCAGGATGTAAGAAAAGTAAACACAGAGTAAAATTAAACACGCAGTGTTGTCCACATTGTTCTGCACTCTCATGTTCATAGTTAGTGCAGAATAATGCGATGCAACTACAATGGTCTTCCATGATTATTCAAAAGGTAGATTTTCAGTTAACGTCTTCATCACCACTTGTTTACCTATGCTTTGTAGTTTTTTCTCTTTTTTTTACAGTTTTGTTCCTAAGCATCTTTCCAGCTAGGTCATGACATCACTCACACTATATGCACAAAGGGGCAGTGGCAAAGACTAGCCCCCACGTTGGGTCGAGTGCTATTAACCTTTGACCCTATGAACAGTATAGCTCTAGGACTTACCCAACAAATTGCTTTGCTTGGCAGTCAATGTCCACAAACTCTGAAATGTTTATAGCCACTGGACATCCCTGTGTTTGCGTGCATACTCAATGTGAAAATGCAACCATTGTTAGTCATTTTGATTTTATGTTAAAATATATATTATCATTAATACTGTTATTGGATGTTGGGCTAAACGTTTGATAGCCCTGCTTCAACAAAGAGCTATTTTATTCCAACTAGGTAAAATTGATACGGAAGCAGCTTTCTGGAGAAGGCAGAGCTCCCCTTCCCTCAGAAACCATAACCATTTTGGGCCCTCAAAAGTTCTTTGTGTGTAATATAACTAAAATGTTTATTAATAATGTCACTTCGAGATTGCATGCTAATAAGTGGAAGCAATTATGGGACAAAGATAGCTTCCAGCTTTGGAACATGTCATTTGCATACTCAGCAGCCCCAATTCACCAAGCTTTGCAAAACACTATGATCTTTGGGGGAAAGGTACAGCATTTAGCTAAAACAGTAGGCCATGCAGCTCTGGTTCTCAAATCAGAAGGAAATAAGATAACTCACGTTCTAACTGAAGTAGAATATGCTACCAAACATTATTTTTATTAAGTTTATTTGGGTGGTCACCAACTGCCATGGGTGTAGTCAGTCTTATAATGCATCCCATTGTTATTATTTTAGCTATTCAATGTATTTTAATTGTTGTTGTAATCTGGATTGCATATTGGGCAAAGAGAACAATACTAGCCTTGCAGGCCAGGGCCATTCATGCTCCATTGGCACAAAGGACCATAGACCCTCTGACTGGGAATTGAGCTCCCTCACAGCCAAACAAGTCATATGAAACAAAAGCCTCAAGAACTTCAGAAGCAAACAAGATGCCGCCATATAGCAAAATGGCGACACAGTGGGGACTGTTACGTTATAATAATATATTTACTTGGCCACATCTTTATTTTTGTCCACATCACACCAGTATCCTATGGCAACTCTTGCAGCTGTTGCTCTCCTGCAAGATCAGGCCCCAGAAAGTAAAAAGTGCTATTGGAGACTGGTGGGTTGCCTTTTGCACCCAGACCATTTTGGGGCATTCCCCGGACGCCTGCCTGGTCGCACCAATGGTCTTTTTTCCCTACCTTGCTTGTGTGCACCACGGTGTGATCCACTTGAGTAAAGGGTGGATAACTAAAGCAGTTAAACATGACTGGCATGCTCCAAATTTCCCTACTGTGGCTCAACAATATTTCCAGACCTGCCCCATTTGTCAGACTCACAATGTAGGCAAACCTGTCAGGACAAAAAGGGCAGCACACACCCCACCATGGAGGCTGTTTGTAAATATTCAGATTGAATTTATTCAGTTACCAAAATGTTTATCATATAAATATGCATTAGTGCTTGTTTGTATGTTTTCTGGATGGATAGAAGTTATGACCCATGTACAAAAGCTGACACTATTACAGTCAGTAAGAAACTTTTGAAAGTATTTATCCCTCAATTTGGGATTCCTTTGTCTATCAGCAGTGACAGAGAAACTCATTTCAAGGGCCTAGTTATGAAGGAAATTTGCAAGGCCTTGAAGATTCGGCAGAACTTTCATCGCTCGTATCACCCTCAGTCTGCAGGGGCAGTGGAAAGACAGAATGGTATCTTGAAAAATAAAATGGCTAAAATTTGCCATGAAACAAGTGGCCAGACACTTTGCCCTTAGCCCTCATGAGCATGAGATCATCATGCAACAGAAGGACTGGCCTATCACCACATGAGATTTTAATGGGAAGGCCCATGAGGCTCCCTAGTTCCCTACCCGTATCAGCCCATGTAATGAACATTGATTTGGTTGATAAAACTGTTTTAACCTATTGTCACGTGCTTATGAAGTGTGTCAAGGCTTTTCATTCACAGGTCCAAGAAGCCCTTCCCCAGGAGCCTCGTGCAGCGTGTTACAACTTACAGCCAGAAGACTGGGTCCATATCAAGGTTCACCATAGGAAGACAGCCTTGGAACCCCGTTGGAAAGGCCCTTTCCAGGTACTTCTTACCACCAACACTGCTGTAAAGTGCCAGGGCCGTCCATCCTGGGTTCATGCCTCACATTGTAAAAAGACCTCTGCACCTGTAAAAAATAAGGTCAGAGGAGCAGTGCTGGTAATCTCTCCCCTGCAGCAGAAGAGGATTTGCCACTCCAGAGCGAAGAGGATGTATCACCACGACACCTCTACCACCTTAGAGGGAAGAGAAAAGATTCTTCCAAACAGCTGGTTCCCTAAACGGGTTTGGTTCATTGCCTTCTGGATAGGCTGCACTGCCATTATCTGCATAATTCTGTTCTGGCCTGCCCAAGACACAGAAGGAACTTTGACTGTTTACATGCCAGTAAAAACACACCTGACACCAAGAACAAACTACCCTATGCAGATTGAAAATACATTCTTATTAACCATTGAACAACTTCATAGGGATCTGAATAAGTCTAATTATTGGAGTTGTGCTCACATTCCTGTACATGACCATGGAGGTATCCCTATGTATGCCTACCCGCTTAATAGTACTAAGCTTGAAGCCCCATATATGTCTGAGTTACCTCCACACTCCTCCTGGGCAGTGGTACAGTGTAATGTTTCTAAATTTATATATATAATTGCTTCTCAACATGTCCCAATTTGCTTGCAATGCAATGGCACTGGGTATTTTGTAGGTAATTCCACTTGTAATGTCACCATTATCAAAATTGGAGCAGTACAAAACAGTGTCTTTCTTCCTGATTACACCCCTACACATTATAATATAACAGGATATTACAGTCAGGTTTTCATGTATACTCATACCTGTTCTTGTGGGGTCACAGCCCTGCTAGGACACTACTTTGTTTGTGGTAACAAAGCTTACAAACACTTCCTTGCATGTTTTAGTGACTCGTGTTTCAGCGCTGCCCTCGCTCCCACCATAATATTCATGTCTACACTTCCTGAGGGCAAACTCCAAAATCGAAGGGAAATCACTGAAGCCCAAAGGTTTTGGGGTATCACTCTTCCTGGACTTGGAGTTGCATACTCTGTTAGAGAAATAAAACGGGTTGCTGGGGTACTGGAGAAAGTAGCCAATGCAACAACCCAAGGCTTTGAGACCATAGCCACCGAAATGGGTAGCATTAGGCAAATGGTTTTGTAGAAGTGAATAGCTTTGGGTTTCATTTTGGCCAGCAAGGGAGGGGTATGTGCCCTAATAGGAAAAGAGTGTTGTGTATATATACCAGATAATTCTAATTCCATTTTAGAACAAGCCACACATATTAGAGAAGCAGTTGTTAAACTCCATGAAACAGACCAATGGAGTCTTTGGTCTTGGTTAGGAGGATGGGGATCAAAGCTCTTTTATACTGTCTTAATTGTATTTGGAGCTATTATTGGCTTATTTGTTTGCATACAATTATTAATGTCGCTTATAAAATGCTGCTTGCACCATTCTGTTAAACAAATAACATATGACTTAAACTTGGAGCAAAGGAAAGAAATATTTAACATGTATACAGAAATACAGAATGTTAGAGACATGAAACAAGCAGAGATTCATGGGTTAATGGCTATAAGGGTTTGAACAAAGATTGTGCCAAATAGGCACAAAAGGAGGGGATTGTGGAAGCCATGCTATTGTCTCTATGGAAGCTCATGTGCTGAGGCCTGAAAACTTGGGACAGTAAAGACAGAGATGAGATGAGTTTTTACAAAGCTCCAAGTACTTAGTACAGATAATTACAATAGATAGAGATTGCTCTTTACACATAGCTGCAAGTTTGTTTTCACTTTCTGCAAGCTTGTTTTCCTAGCCTTGAAGATGTTCCTCTCTAATATAAACTGTCTGTGTAGCAGTTTTGTGTCTAACACAACTCCAAACTGGTTTTCTAACTGATAAGAAATGCCTCTTTGCCTGTAACCTGAAAAGTCTATTAAAAGGTTTTATAATTCTGCCTAGGGAGGGACTCTAGATCTATAGGGGAAGCCCTGTGGAGCTAGAACCCTCCTAAGAGTTGTTAGTAGTAGAAATAAAGTTTCTCTTATAGATTCCTTCCATACACAGAGTGTGTATAGATTTCTTCAACACACCCCTGAGCGCAGGCTCTTCAATGAGCGCTTATCGTCTGCTCGGAGCATAGTGGAGCAGACATTCAGCCAGCTAAAGATGTGCTGGCGCCTACTGATGAACAGGAGCCAGTTTTATCTGGAGCACACCCCCATCCTTGTCCTGGCAGCCTGCATACTTCAAGACCAGCAGAGCTGCCCTTGACAACCCCCCACAGGTGCAGAGAGTGAGCCCTGTGCCCCTGTACCAACATGTCCAGGGTGGGGCTTTCTGACAGATCTTGGAGGAAAACAGGAATGCTCTCTGTAGGTGCATTGTTGCCCAGATGACAGGCAACTAACCCATGCATCTGAATGCCCCCCCCCCTTCCAGGGCCTGTGTAACCCTAACAAATAAACAAAGCTATGAACCAACTACATACTCTATGCATCATATTGGTTTGGTACTAGGGGTTCCCCAGTCCTGTATGAGCTGTGTCCTACAGAGCAGGGTCACATAATTGCTGCCATCCATGGCATTAGTCAAATGTATGGCTTACGACTGTCACTGGCTGGTGGTAAGCATAGGCAGTGCAACTGTGGTATCACTGTGAAGGCCTGTATACTTTCATGGGTGGTTTGTCACTTCCCAGCTGCCTTCTGGCAGACAGGAGCGGTATAGGTCCAACACCTGTATTGCACTTGGTACGACCCCTTATGCACGCTTCTAACCCCCTCCCAATGAATGCAGCCCCCTTAACATGAAGATAAATATAGAGGTAAAGTATACATTTTCTTCATTTGGGAATATTTACAAGGGATTGGGTCCAGTTTTTTCAGGGCACCAGGTCATGCTGACCTTTTTGGCTCCCCACACGCGTATGAAGTCCTGCATCTCCTTCTTCAACCAGGGCTCCCCCTTTTGGGTACCATGCATGTGTGGGGGCTTCCATCTTGGTGGCTTGGGGCCCACCCAGTAGCTGTGGTAACAGTGGAGCTGATCATCTCCTGTTGGGGGTATTGCATGAGGGTTAGCATCTGTTTCACAGCCCCCCTGTTGCTCCCATTGGGAGATCATTCCCCCATTCCCCCAGGGGGGTACGTTAGGGTTACCTGACTGTCACAGAGAACCTCCTTGACTGTCTCCCTGGTTGTGCATTTCTCCTGCATATGAGTGCTCTCCTGGGGCGGTGGTGGTAATGGTTGGCTGTCAGGTGCCCGCACTGTGTTCCCTTGGAATGGTTTTCGGTATTGGCATGTGGGACCCCCCTTCCCATGTTGTTGGGGTACCCTCGCTCTTACCTCACTGTCAGTTGTGCTCCCTTCCCCATTCCCCATGGTTGTGGTGGACTGGGGGGATGCAGGCAGAGTGGGTGCTGTGGTATGCCCTTGGCCCTGTGATGGGACAGATGTGCTGTGATTAGCCATCTTTCCTTTCTCCCCATTCCGTTGGTCTGGGGCATCCCAGGGTCCCTTGGCTTATCCTGGCCTATCCTGTGCGTGTCTCGGTGCTGACTTCCTTCATTTGTCTGTTGCTTTCCTTCCAGACATTTTGGGATCTGGCACACTGCTGTCATGTTTCTATTCTTCTTTAAGGGCTCCCAGTCGGCTGGACAGTGTCTCCCCCGGTGGGCGTGTCTGCTTGGGGGCACCTGCATGGCCTCTCTAGCCATCTCTCTGTGGTATTGGCGGAACCATCCCCGTAGGTGTCGGTGTTTTGGTTTTTACACAGACAGGTGAGTGTTGAATGCTCATCTCCACCCACCTCCACCCATCTCCACCCACGGAGCATGCCGGCTCCTTCCCGGATGCTCCGTGGTTGTTGGTGGCTGGGTCAAGAATGTGCACCCACCCACTTGTGGACATTTACATGGATGCCTTCCCACCCATCTGATGGATGTTTATGGGTGTTCGTGGGTGGGTGATGTCAGTGTTAAAAAGGCCTATATAAGGTGACTCTGTACTCGGAAAGTAATCGATACTTGGTTTTATTTTACCAAGTATTTTATAGAGTACTGAGTACCAAGTTTTTGTCCAAGTTTCCGAGGACTAGTTGAACACTAGGAGCAAGTCCTCAGAAACTTGGAAATACTTGCAAATAACTTTTTTACTATTCGCTTCAGCCCTAAAATGCACCTAGAGGTGGAAAAAAAACCAGGCTGTGCACCAATGGGCAATATTTTTTCTCTCTCTCTGCCTGGGTTATTTTAATATTTTATGCTTAATGATTTTATGTGCTTTATTTTAAGATGTTGTTAACCACCCCAAGATGTGTAAGCAGGACGGGGTGGCATTAAAATGTAGATAGATAGATAGATAGATAGATAGATAGATAGATAGATAGATATAACTATGCTGAAATGAGATTTTGAAAAAAAAGGAATTCCAGTCAAAATCCTAGTTCTTGATTTTGTCTCAGTCAAATTGAAAACCTCTCAGTACTTGGGAATGTTTTTTTCAACATTTCATTTCTTGATTTACCAATAATGTGTTTACTGGGATCTCATTTACCACTTTGTCATCAATTTGAAATCCCGAGAGAGAATACTGACTTAATACCACATTTCTTCTGTTATCTCTGCATTCCATTTTCTCTGTACTTCTTTGTCACTCATTGTCTGGCATGCAGACTCCTTTACTATTCTGAAATCCAGATGTAAATCAGTCAAACACCCAAAACAATATAGAACAACAATTCTGATTAGACGAATAGGAATGGAGGTTAAGGGGCACAAGGGGGAGATTATGGGGTGGGTTATTTGTAAAGTTATTGTCTCAGTAATTCAGTACAATGAACAAACAGAGACCTGGAAGTAAAGAAAGCATTTGTTAAGGTTCCACATAAAAGACTCTTGAGAAAATTATAAAGTCACTGGATAGAATGTAGTGTCTTATTATGGATCAGTAACTGGTTAAAGGATAGGAAGCAAAGAGTAGGACTAAATGGTTAGTTTTCACAATGGAGTGATGTAAAAAGTGGTGTGCCCCAGGGATCTGTATTGGGACTGGTGCTGTTTATTGTATTCATTAATGATCTGGAAAAGGGTGTTAAGAGTGAGGTGATCAAATGTGCAGATGACACCAAGTTATTCAAGGTACTTAAAACATGAGCAGACTGTGAAGAACTGCAACAGGATCTTACAAGACTGGCTGCCTGGGTATCTAAATGGCAGATGAGATTTAATGTGGACCAGTGCAAAGAGATGCAGATAGAGAAAAATAATCCAAACTATGAGTACACAATGCTGGGTACTAAGCTAGCAGTTACCACTCAGGAAAAGGATCTGGGAGTGATTGTGGACAATACACTGAAATCCTCAGCCCAGTGTGCAGCAGCAGTCAAAAAAGCAAACAGAATGTTAGGAGTTATTCGCAAAGGGATAAAGAATAAAAAGGAGTATGTCATAATGCCTCTATACAAATCAATGATGCAACCGCACCTGGAATATTGTGTGCAGTTCTGTTCTCCCCATCTCAAAAAAGAGATAGCTCAACTAGAAAAGGTACAGAGAAGGGCAACGAGAATGATAAAGGGTATGGAACGACTTCCGTACAAAGAGAGACTTGACAAGCTGGGTCTCTTCAGCTTAGAGAAGAGAAGAATGAGAGGGGACATGATAGAGGTTTATAAAACTTTGAGTAGTGTGGAACAAGTAGATAGGGAATGGTTATTTACCCTCTCAAATAGTACTAGAACTAGGGGACACTCCATGAAACTAGCTGCTAGCAGATTTAAAACAAATTAAAAAGTACTTTTTCACTCAACGCATAATTAACTTATGGAATTTGATACCAGAGGACGCTGTCAAGACCAGTAGTATAGCTGGGTGTTTAAAAGGCCTAGATAAGTTCTTGGAGAGTAGGTTCATTAATGGCTATAAACCAAGTAGCTTGTGGGATAAATGTCTTACTGTCAGGAGCTGGAAGTGAACAAGGTGAATGGATTGTCCATTGTGACTGTTGGTTCTTCTCCCATGCGATCGAGATTGGCCACTGTCGGAGGACAGGATGCTGGGCTTGATGTGCCATTGGTCTGACTCAGCATAGTACTACGTATGTTTTTAAAACGGTTCCCTCTGCAAAGTGATAAGCAATAAATAAATGGTTCAATGTTCGGAAGTTCGGTCATTCTGTTCGAAACCCGAGTTCAGGTTCGGGTGTTCGGTTCATCCAAACTCGGCCGAACATTCAGAAAAGTGCTATCGGTACCGAAACCGAAACCAATTTTTTGTCGGTATCGGTATTTTTGGCCCTGAAACCACCCCTGGTGTCCACCCCTGGTGCCAGGAAGTCTTCTCCTCAGCTACCTCCCCCTTCCAGTCATGTTTTTCCCGCCCCCAAACTCATCCGAACTCATCTGAACTTTTCTAAACTGTTTGGAAGTTCAAGAGTTTGGTTCGGAAGTTCGGTTCGGTCGTCCAAACAGGCCGAGTTCGGGCCAAACTCCAAACTTCCGAACTGTGTTTGCCCATCCCTAAAAAGTAATTGTATTGTAGCAGTTCCCCTGAGTCCTCCAGCATAATGCTACAATGTTCTAGGCTGTTTTTAGAAGATCTGTTTATACAAACAATTCATATTATGTTTTAATACATATCTAAAATATTTTTGTTATGATACCTTCTTTGCGTGATAATCTAAAAACAAGCTTTGTAGCTATCATGCCAAGAACCCTGGGTCCTAGTCTGCCCTGTATCCTTGTGTTTCCTCTCTATTACTTTCTTAAAAACAAACCCCCCAAAAGGAAGAAAATTCTCTAAAACAAAACTACTGGAAGTCCTTGAAAATTCAGGACAAATCTAACGTTATCTCTGAATGTCCAATAAAATCTGATATCCTTTGTTTTTCCTCCCCATCACTCTCTTTTAAAATTCACAATAAAGTCTTGCCAAATAAACTGCTGAAAGTCCTGGGGAAAAAATTGGGATCAAGTCCCACAATAGTTAGTTGGTACTCCTGGAAGACTTAGAATGTTCATGACAGTCTACAAAATCCAGAACACTTGGGAAATGTGTTTGACGGTAGGGGCTGAAACAAGAATCAATTCTATTATCATCAAAATCTCACAAGAATTGAGAAACATTAGTAAGATTCACCATATCTCACTAACATCTCAAGAGACTTGCTTAAGAAAAGAACTGTGCATGAACAAAATGGCTGCTGGGTCGTCCTTTGGATATGCAGCCTTTTCTAAAAGGGCAGCTGTTCTGTGCATGTGAAAAATAGCCACTGTGCATATGCAGCCCTTTTCCAAAATGGTAGTGACGCTGCTGGTGCCATTTTGGAAAAGGGCTGCATATGCCCAGAACAGGGTGGCCATTTTGCACATGTGCAACTTTTTTTGTTTGTTTTTTTAATCCAGAAAAACATTGGTTGATGAGGAATTGCCAAGATTGGGGCTTTTCTTGATTTTCATTAAAAAAAATTTATTCTCGAGGTGAGAATCGAGAAAAATGAGATTGAGTTTCAGTCCTAGTAATGTTAAGCAGACAGTAGGTAAATCGGGATGGTATCTTGCAGTATCACATCGGTCTCAGGAAATCGTCGGGCAATCGATCCTTGGAGTAATCCTAAAATTCACAACTGGTATATTGACAATCAAGGCACTGAACAGGCCAAATGTTTTCATTATCTAGGAGTATATTTATCTCAGAATGGTGCCTAGCTGCTACATTTCTTGGAAAATTATGAAGACCACTTAAAAACCTATGCTCTCATGCTTTGTTTTACATACATGCATGGCTATAATTTGTTTTCCCCTGCTAGTAAGGTTTTTAAGGCTAAAATTTTATCCCAACTACTACCATATGGTTCTGAATACATATTGATGTCAGAATGTGGAAAAGAGAGCATCAAATACACAAGGGGTGAAACAGTCTTTTATTTTCATCCATTTCTGCCTTTCCCTGTGAGAGTGAGGGAAATTGCCCACTCTTTCTTTCTTTGACTCATATTGACTGCAATAGCAAAACTGACTAAAGTCAGAGAAATGGTCAGCATTCTTGTGGGATAAATGTATCTTCCTTTCCCACATGTTTTTCTCATCGCTTTCCATTGGTTAAAAATGAACACAGCATCTCTGACAAACTGTGCAGCTGTTTTCCAACTGGCAAATCTCTAACAGTGAGCAAGTGAATAATGCTCCTATTTTCTCCTATTTCTGGTACTTTCCCAAGCCTTTTCATATGGCACATATTAGCATAATGGCCCATGGACTCTGTGCTACTGTTTCAAAATAAGTAAGGTTGGGGGAGGGTGGGAAATACAACAAAGTGTACATGAGACACTTTATTCACTGCTTTGAGAAATCAAAATGTTTCATCGAAAAGAAAGTGCCCCAAAAGAAATGTTTGTTTTCACTGAAAGATGGAGACAGAAACGGATAGATGATGGGGTATGATTGATCACCTTTGTTGGTGAGATTATGAGAGTTTTCAAAAGTTGGTCCATCAAACACATTTCCCAAGTGTTCTGGATTTTGTAGAATGTCATGAACATTCTAAGTCTTCCAGGAGTACCAACTAATTATTGTGGGACTTGATCCCAATTTTTTCCCCAGGACTTTCAGCAGTTTATTTGGCAAGACTTTATTGTGAATTTTAAAAGAGAGTGATGGGGAGGAAAAACAAAGGATATCAGATTTTATTGGACATTCAGAGATAACGTTAGATTTGTCCTGAATTTTCAAGGACTTCCAGTAGTTTTGTTTTAGAGAATTTTCTTCCTTTTGGGGGGTTTGTTTTTAAGAAAGTAATAGAGAGGAAACACAAGGATACAGGGCAGACTAGGACCCAGGGTTCTTGGCATGATAGCTACAAAGCTTGTTTTTAGATTATCACGCAAAGAAGGTATCATAACAAAAATATTTTAGATATGTATTAAAACATAATATGAATTGTTTGTATAAACAGATCTTCTAAAAACAGCCTAGAACATTGTAGCATTATGCTGGAGGACTCAGGGGAACTGCTACAATACAATTACTTTTTAGGGATGGGCAAACACAGTTCGGAAGTTTGGAGTTTGGCCCGAACTCGGCCTGTTTGGACGACCGAACCGAACTTCCGAACCAAACTCTTGAACTTCCAAACAGTTTAGAAAAGTTCAGATGAGTTCGGATGAGTTTGGGGGTGGGAAAAACATGACTGGAAGGGGGAGGCAGCTGAGGAGAAGACTTCCTGGCACCAGGGGTGGACACCAGGGGTGGTTTCAGGGCCAAAAATACCGATACCGAAAAAAAATTGGTTTCGGTTTCGGTACCGATAGCATTTTTCTGAATGTTCGGCCGAGTTTGGATGAACCGAACACCCGAACCTGAACTCGGGTTTCGAACAGAATGACCGAACTTCCGAACATTCGAACAGCGTTCTGTTTGCTCATCCCTATTACTTTTAAAGGGCTCTGCAGGCCATTGCTTAGAGGGTCAGTAGCTGCCTGTGCAATCCAGGGTCCCCTTCACAAAATGTTAAAACTGTTTACATGAGTAAAAAGATCAATCTGAAACATTTCCAAATTGAAACATTTCTTTAAAATGGGAGGGGGGTGTTTTTGAAAAATGGATTAAGACTGGGAAGTGTTTTAAAATGCAACATTTTGACCGTTTAAATGATCAGAGTTAAAACATCATAAATTCAACTAAAACATTTAAAATTATTGTCTAAAATCATCCTTAGTATAGTTACCTAGCCACAATGCTGTCACTCTTGTGGTAACATTTAAAACAACAATCTAGCTTATTGAGCAAGATGCAGAGTTCTCCAAGTGGTTAAAAAAAGGTGGTTAAAGGAAACGGCAGAAGCCAGCCCTGTCTCCCAAACTGCTGAAAATAGAACTGGGAAAAGGTGATTGCATGGGTGTGGCTAGGTGGGAATGGCCCCTCATGAACGTGATGGAATGGACCCCCTGCTGGTTCCAGCCATTCCATTGGCATATGAACTTTACATGCATGTGAACCTGTACAGGATCATGGGCCCTGGTGCACCTGCTCCTACTGCACCTATTGTAGCTACACACCTAGATGATTGGTAGGCCATGAGTTCAAACCTGGTTCTTGTAATCAGAAAATGTTGAAATTATTTTATTTATTTATTTATTTATTTTTATATATATTTATTTAGAAAGTTTTATAAAAAAGGGTTGTATGCATAGTGGGGGTCATTTTGGGGAGTGGTGTGATGCAAAGTAGTTGAGGGCACTCCTGTGAGAGAAACTTAAAGTGAAGGGAAGTAAGAACAGGGGTTCAAGTCTGGCTTATGAGAGACGTTAGTATGTAAGATTCCTTTAATTTTAAAGACTTTAAAAAAACAAAAAACAAATCACAAAACTTTTGAACCAATTGGACGATGAGAAATTTTATATTTGCAAATAAAAAATCATGGAAATTGGAGATTAAGACTCACAAGAGAACTACCACACCATTTACACTACGGGATGTTTTCAGACATTACGGGTGGCGGTTCACCACAGTGGATTCCCGGTGGTGGTGAACAGAACAACCACGCCCCGGGGTGAATAAAAGCCCCGAACAGATGTGACGGGACCGGGACCACGGCCGGGAATTGGGCTGCCAGATCACGGCCCAGGGCAGTGCAACAGACGTGACGCCGATTCCCAGACGTGGTCAAAACACCCAAAGCCCACCGGGCAGGGGTGGGACACAGACATGGCCGCCTGAGGGCAAATGAAGCAAAAAGGCACAAAAGGGAATGCCCACACAAGGGAAATGGGAAGGGAGCAGGGAAAGAGAGAAGAGTCGGACAGGTACCACACACAGCAGGCACACAGCCAGCGGAGGCAAAGCGGAACACATAGCACGAGCACATGCCTGGGCACACGCACACACACACACACAAACACACACACACATACACACACACACACACACACACAATGGAAAGGAAGGGAAGGGGGACACGGCTGACCGAACAACACACAAGGCACAACGGGAGCAAGAAGGGAGGGACCAGGACAGGGAGGAGGGGGGGAAACCTGCAATGTGCTAGGCCAGGAGGAAACCCCCCCAGAAGAACTGTCCGCACAGGCACCCCCACAGCAACACAGGCAGTCCCGGAACGGGGGGCCCCAGGAGCTCGGGTCCAAGGCACAGCAGGGGCCCGCAATGCACAGGGAGCCACCCAGGAAGAATCCAGGAGGCACTCGGAGACCCCTCCACCACTGAGGGGCAGGTGTTGGGCAGGCAGGACAGCTGGTGCAGCGCTGCAGGTCCAAGGACACACACACACCCCAGAGGAGGCACCGAGGGCCAGTCCGGGGGTCCCGGAACCCCCAGGTCACACAAGCACACAGGAGAGGGGGGGGTGCGGGCAGCAGGTGGCAGCGCTGGTGGGTGGGGACAGGTCACTGGACACATCCAGGTCATTGAGGCCATGCAAAGCACCGCACCCAGGCACCAGGGAGGGCAACACCGGAGGGGAACCCCAGTTATGCAGGCTGACTGGGGGGTGGGGCCCGGAGGGGGCCTGGGGCCACAGACAGGGGCAGTAGCACCCCGGGAAGCAGGCGAAACCTCGGCAAGGCAGGCACATCAGCGAGGGAGCAGCCAGCAGAGACGGGCCCCCCTGGACAGTGGCGGGAGTCCACACGGGGGCAAGACACTCACAGGCCACTGCTGGGGGCCACCGTGGGCCCTGGGGACAGGTGCCCCACTTGGTGAACCCGGTGGGGCCAATGGATCAAGCCCCGGTGGTACCCCAACACGGACATGTGGTGGGCTATCAGGTAGTAGGCCTCGAAGGGGTCCTACAGGGACAGCCCCAACTGCACATCCGTCCGGGACCATACCCCCAGCAGGGCCGACAGCTACACCGCGGAAGGCTCCGCCACACAGCAGGCAGCAGAAGGGGCCAAGGAAGCTGTCCCAGCTCCAGCAGCTGGTGGTACACTGCCCCACGGGTGCGCTGGTACCCACGTGCCCCGTGAACACAGGCAAAGTAGGACATGGCCAAGGCAGGGCCCCCCTCAGCAAGGCACAGTGTGAAGGCGCCCAGGCCGCACACACCCAGTGCAGACATGGTCTCAGCTCCGGACCAGGGCACATGAGAACACCGCTTGTCCGGGAGGTGCCCATCGGGGAAGCGAACAAGCCCCAGGGTGTCCGCATGCAGCCGGCAATCACGAGTGCTTGCCTCACAGCTGAAGTAGCAAAGTCCAGAACTCAAGCTCACAAAGGCACCTGCATGGCTGGCAGGGCTGCCCAGGAGCAGCTGCATGGCCGGGGTATGCCACAGGTCGCCCAGAGACATGGTCTTGCGGAAGGTCCAGATATGGGGGGCCCCATGGGGGCTGGGAAGCGGGAGCCTGGTGGACGGACAACCAGCCATGGTCCAGAAAGACAGGGAGAATAACACCAAGGACAGGGGGGCCCACATACCCTCATGGCCCGGGGGGGGGGACCCCGGTGGGTGCCAGGGACAGGACAACAGGCCACAGGCAGCATCAGTGTTGCAGAATGGAACGAGGCATGGGGTGCAGACCCGGCACAGCTGCATAACACAATAGCACACAGTCCAGCTAATCAGACCTCCAAGGCCAAGTTGTAGCAAACAGGGGGGGAAGGGGGTGGTGGGGGTGGGGGTGATGCCTGATGGAATGCAGCTGCTCAGGGAGTGCGCAGACCCACACGCCCATGCAGGGGCGAGGCCCAGTGCACTGCCTGCAGGTGTACCCAATTGCACGCAATCATAACCTGGCCCCCCATGGGGGGGATGCCTGGCTAGGGGCCCGCCCCCCAGCCAGCCCTGTCATCAGAGGCCCTGTATAACAATTCATCTCCCCCCTGGGGCCCCACCACCATGCAGCGGGACAGGGCAGCCGCCTATTAGATACACCTCATGGTCGCAGCCGAGTGGATCCGCGACTACACAGAGCAGCTGCGCCTCCTTACCACGGAGGTGCACCTGGCCATCCAGCTGCAGGTTTCCCTGGCCTGGAGAGCTGCAAGGGCCCGCAGGGCACACCATGGGTGCAGGAGAGCCCGTGCTCACCTCAGGGCATAGAGGGTCTCCGGGGAAGATTGGCAGGCTGTGAGCTGGAGCTGGACCTGGCCCGCAGCACTCCGCAAGGCTGACAGACTCCTCCTGTGGGCAAGGGATATCATACGCCGGGCAGCCCTGATCACTATGCCCATTGACAGATGCCTATGGGTCACAGAGCACCCACAGACGTGGTGGGCTAGGGCACTGGCCCAGTGGGAAGAGCCAGCCTGGAAGGCCCACTACAGGATGGACAAGCACACCCTGCTCCGCCTAGCGGAGCTCCTTACACCCTGGCTGGAGTGTCAGCACACCTCCATGCAGACCCCCATCCCCATGGTCCAGCAGGTGGCAATAAGGGTCTGGGCCCTAGCAATGCCCGACTCCTGCCAGTCCATGTCCCAGCACTTCGGGGTAGGGCTCAGCACTGTTGCCTGTATCCTCTGTTATGTGTGTGCGAGGTGGTGGAGGGCGTGCTCCTGGACAGAACTATCCAGCTGGTGGACCAGGGTGCCATGATGGCGGGACTCGCAGCCGGAGGCTTCCCCAACTGTATGGGAGCAATGGACGGCACCCACATAGAGATACTCCACCCCTCCTCCAGGGAGGCGCTAGAGTATGTGAACAGGCACAAGTTTTACTCCCTGCAGCTGCAGGGGGTGGTGGATCACCGGGGCTGGTTCATAGATATCTACACGGGCAACTCCAACCGCAGTCATGATGCCAGGATCATG
>QEPC01009674.1:2085028-2110942 GCA_003113815.1 Sphenodon punctatus
ATCCCTCGAGCGACTGGAGAAGCGGCAGCTGGAGGTTGGGCTGGAGTCCTTCAGTGGTGGCAGCAGCAGCAGTGGCGATCCCGGAGCGGCCGGAGAAGCGGTGGCTGGAGTCGGGTCCCTCGGCGGCAGCAGCGGTCTCAAGTGAATTCTGGACCATAAGTGACATGTGCTGATGTGACTTGCTTTATAAAGGCCACGCAAGCCCCTGATTGGCTTGTGGCCTGAATAAAGCAGGTCCTGGATTGACTCACCGCCAAGGAAGGGAAATTCCGCGGGGATTTCCCCAGTTTCTGCAATAATCCTGCCTAGGGCAGAATTCTGCGAAAATTCCGCGAATCGCAGAAGCGCAGAAGACTCGGGGCCCTGGTGTTGGGTGACTTCCTCAGGGCATCTGCTTGCTTCCCCCAGAGGGTGATTTGCCCTGATGCTGCTCTGCTCATCCCCTTTCTTATCACTTTGTGCTCCCTTTTGACCCTGAGGGTGCACTATTTGGTTAGGGGCTCAAGTTTAATCTAGAGTATAAACTCCGAATTAAGTTGCACATGGTTGTAAGCTACCCCACTTCTGCTGCCCCTGGTAGGTATTGTGGGCTCGAGTGGTGGGAGGATTTTGCTGGGGAGGAGCAGCTGGATCTGGTCACTTTGCTGCTGTGACTCGGCCAGAAATGGTCTATTACACTCCTCAGTGGCAGACTGTTTATCTTGTTTATTTCACTTCCCCACTGCCTCGGCTCCTCCGGATTTGTTACAATCCTCTCTAGGTTATCTGGTGAGTCTGAATGGAGTGATAGCTAGCTCCCTATTTTTATGCTCTGGAGCAATGTGAGAACTGAGGTAGCTGAAAAGTGAAATAAAAAAGACCAGCAGGCTGCCGCTGGGGAGTGAAATAGGCCACAAGGTGCAGCTAGGAACACTGTCCTCATCCAGCTCACACCCCAGCAAAATCCTCTCCCCGTCCGAGTCACCAACACATACCAGGGCCCCACGCAAGCTAAGTCTAAAGAGTAAACCCCACCAGAACCTTTCTTCAAGATGAGGAGCACTTTAAATTGCCCCACCCACTTTCCTTCCCCAGCACAGGTGAAATTAACAAGGTAGCTAGGAGATATTTATAGGCTGCCTTCTTGGTAATGAAAGCACCTCCCTGGCCCCTAGCTGGCAGGATACAAGTGGGTTTGGGGTGACTTCCCAAGAGTAGCTGCTTGGGGAAAGCTCCTCTCTTCTCTGCCTGAGGGTGATCTGCCCTGCTGCTGCTCTGCTCATCCCCTTTCTTATTACTTTGAACTCCCTTTTAACCATGGGATGCACTCTTCAGTTAAGGACTCAAGTTTAGACTTGAGTTTAGACTGCAAGGTTGTAAACTGTCCCACTGCTGCTTCCCCGGGTAGGACTTGGGGTCTCAGGTGGGGGGAGGATTTTTCTGGGGGAGGGAGGCTGGATCAGGACACAGTTCCCTGCTGTACCTCAGGGTCTGTTTAACTCTGCAGGGGCATCGCATTGCTCTTGTTTATTTCACTTCCCAGCTGCCACAGCCCCTCAGGATTTGTTTCAATCCTCTCTAGGTTATCTGCTGAGCCGGAGCAGAATCATAGCTCCCGATCTTTATGCTATGGAAGCACGTGAAAACCAGCTATGTGATGCTCCTTCTGTTTGTCAGTTTGAAAGGCTGCTTCTGACCACCAGAACAAACACTGTATGTGTGACATCAGACAAGCGAAAAACCAATCAGGAAACATTTCTACTTAACCCAGAGGAAAAGTCTCTCTACATTCCACCCATTAAATACACAGAGAAAAATCTCTCAATGTTCCACCCATAGACTATGCTGTATTTTCACTAATCCACCACCACCATCACAAAAGCCAACCATAGGGGTGTGCATGTCATTTTTGTTATTACAATAACAATAACGAAAATTGTTGTTTTCATTTGTGTTATTGCAATAACTAAAATGAAAACCCGGAATTCCTTGACCCTTTTCAATCTGAGTTCCACCCCGGCTATGGTACTGAGACAGCGTTGGTGGCCTTAGTGGATGATCTCCACTGGGAGATGGACGCAGGATATTCGACCTTTTTGATCCTGCTAGATCTCTTGGCCGCTTTTGAAACCATGGACCATGGGCTGCTGTTGAGACAACTGAGAGACCTGGGGGGGTCTGGGTTGGATGGTCCTTGGATGGTTCCGCTCATTCCTCTTGGGTAGAAGTCAGTGGGTGGTGCTGGGAGCTGAAACATCTAGCCCCTGAGCCTTGACCTTCGGCGTTCCGCAGGGTTCTATTCTGTCTCCACTATTATTTAACATGTACATGCAGCTTCTGGGGTAAATCGTGAGAGGGTTCAGGGTGTGATGTCACCAATATGCTGATGATACTCAGCTGTACCTCTCGTTTTCATCTGACCCAGGTCTTGCTGTCTCACTACTTTCCCAATGTTTGGAGGCCATGGCGGATTGGATGTGGCAGAGCAGACTGAAGCTCAATCCCAATAAGACAGAGGTGATGATGGTAGGGAGGGCGGGGGAGGTGCTGGCTCCTCTGATAGGGGGGGTTTGCCCACCTCTTGTTCTTCAGGTTCGAAGTCTGGGGGTGGTTTTGGATTCGGGCCTTCATCTGGATCGGCGGTGGCTAAAGCCACCTTTTGCCAGCTGTATCTGGTACGGCGGCTTCGGCCATACATCTCCGGGCCCGATCTGGCCACTTTCATCCATGCCTTCATCACCTTGATGCTAGGCTACTGCAACACACTCTACATGGGGCTTCCTTTGTTTCTGGTTCAGAGGCTGAAGCTAGTGCAGAATGCGGCGGCCCATCTCCTTATGGGGACGGGGTGGCATGAGCACATAACACCAGTGCTCCATGCTCTGCACTGGCTGCCTATAGTGTACCAGGCCCGATTCAAGGTGTTAGTATTGATCTATAAATCCCTGCACGGTCTGGGCCCCTCATATCTTGGGGACCGCCTCACCCTCCGTGCCTCCATGCGATCCCTTCGGTCCACCGGGGGTGCTTTTTTGGAGGTCCCCCATGTAAAACGGGGGGCCACAATGGAGAGAGCATTCTTGGTAGCCGGGCTGCATTTATGGAATTCCCCCCAGAGGAGGATCGCCTGGCCCCGGGCCTGTTGACTTTCCGACATGTTTGCAAGACTTGGCTGTTCACCCACGTCATCGGAGGGGAGGGTGAGAGGATGGGGTAGGAGGTGGGTTGATTTTATTGATGTTTTATAAATTGTTGTTGGTCTGGTGTTCTTATTGTTGTTGATTTTATTATTATTGCATTTTTATGATGTTGTAAGCTGCCCCGAGATGTCGTAGGCATGAGGGGGCAGCTAACATATGTAATGAATTAAATAAATAAATAAATAAATAACGAAAATGACATCATTATCCTTGTCATTATTAGTGCTGTGGCAGTTGGGGTTTGGAGGGAAAATATGGAGTGGGAAGGAGGGAGCAGACATCTCGGAGCCCTAAACAGAGTTAAAGTCTTGAACTGTGCCTGTGTTGGGAGGGGCAAGCAGTTCAGCAGTATCTGATGGATGTATTGCTGGCCAATGAACAGCACAAGCAGGCCCCAGAAGTCTCATGGTACTCTGTGATTGCTCAATGCCTGCTGCCTCCCACAACCAATCTGGTGGACTCTGGGGGAGGGCACTGCATCTCTTTATAATGGGAGGGTCAGGCTTTTTCTCTCCATTCTTTGGGAGCTCTGCTTATCAGGTTGCATTTACAGAACTGTGGTGCTTGCATGCAAAAAATCCTCCTTAGCCCTCATTGTATTACCAATAGCTTTCCTTCCTCATACCCTATACTTTACCTTCTCCCTTTCTCTGCCCTTCGCCCCCTGTAAATTATATATAGATAGGTACTATAGTTTAGATATAGATATATATTATAGACATATAGATTAGACTAGATTAGAGTAGTTACATAGATAATTGATTAGATAGCAGATAGTTTTCCTTTTCCCTTCCCCTGTCTCCCTTAGATTTAGATAGATATTAGTTGTGTACATATATAGAGAGATTAGATATTATATAGGTATTTAGACTAGTTTGTTTTATTATATATATTAGGATTATAAAATAGGCATATTGTATAAATATTTTCACATGGGAATCGCACAGGAATTGATACCTACTGATAACGATACCGATAACAAAAATAAAATCTTAATTTGAAACTATACTGATACCAATAACAACGATAATGAAAATGACATTGTTGTTAATAATGATAACAAAAATGACATTTTTAATAATGAAAACAAAAATGAAAAATGAAAACATGGAGGACTGGTGCACACCCCTAATAAATGCTCCTAAAACAAACGAAAGCGAACATAGGACCACGGACTTGAATTTATTTTCATGTCTCCAGACAGAACAAACTCAAGAATAGACTGGAAAACAGGCCAATATAAAAGTCGCAAAAATCAAGAAAAATGAACTCTTTTACTGTAGTTTAAACTGCCATAACTTCTTTGTTTTTTAACCGATTCCTACCAAACCACAGTTTCAACACATCAGCAGGGGATCCACCATGCCAAAAACCATGATGATGAGGGAAAGCATGTCAAAATCACACCCCTTCGAATAATCAGGACTTATAATAGGAAGTGCTGCTCGCCTTAACTATAGAGGTGATCTTGCGCCTCTATAATAATGACAGAGATAGTGACACAGCTGCTTGAAATCTACATGGTCTTTGAACGTCCAAAACACAACAAAGGGCCATCCTTTTTCCGTG
Source organism: Sphenodon punctatus (assembly GCA_003113815.1). NCBI lineage: Eukaryota > Metazoa > Chordata > Lepidosauria > Sphenodontia > Sphenodontidae > Sphenodon > Sphenodon punctatus. The sequence continues at coordinate 2,089,777 of QEPC01009674.1, forward strand.
TTGTTTTTGTTTTAATGCTGTAAAGTTAGTCTCCTATCCCCCAAGAACACTAAATAGTAGATCATGTTAATTACAATGACACCTACTTTGGAATGTTTCGTCGCAGGTTACTCATCAGTAAACTCAGTAAGCCAGCTGTTCATGTTGCCAACAGATGCTCACTTTTCCAGTCCTGGTTATCTTACATCTCAATTTCCCATTAAGTCCCATGACCAAACCTATATGATCCACAAACCCTCCCTAAAGACACTCCTACAAACTGAAGGACTTGTTTGGGTATAATTAGAAAGGGAGCGTAATGTAGGGAAAGCATTGCAGTAGATTCAGATAGTTCCCCCTTTGGAAAATCCCTACAGGATATTTGCTTATGTTCAGGAAAATCTAAATATCACTCATCCATAAACAAACAAGTACATACATACAAATCCCTGAGTCATTCTCATTACATCTGTTTTTGTGCTCTTTCATTTAAAGGTGTATGCAAACATTTTCAGAGTGTCAGAATTATTGTTAGCACTTAAAACTTAATAAGTAGCCATCAAAGGTATATTTATTATTACCCTGTGCGACAATATAGCTAATCAACAGGTGAAACTTTTACAACAGCCTGATGCATAGGTTTTGGAAGTAAAGTGAAATCTTCCTTCTAGCTTCAAGGAGCTAAATCCACCTATGAAAGGAGAGTACATATATTATGTGGCTTGGACTAGACAACCCTTGACATCCTTTTCAACCGTACAATTTTAGGAACCTATGATTGTCAGTGATATCACAGTCTAAATAAAACATGACATGACAGATGCAAATTAGATGCCTTGCCAGCTCAGCTGATGTTTAACAATTCTGTATTGACGTGCTCTTCTATTAAAAAATGAATGGTAAGGACAATTCTCAGATCCACACATTTACACACATACACACATCAAATCAATCTTTCATCTTCTTTGCTACTCTTTTTCTCAACTTTGCTTTTCAGAGGCTTGTCTGTAGAGTTGTTCAGTTATTTTCTTTGCTTGGAAAATAAATCTGCTGACTCTATCCCTAAATATTTGCCAATATGAAGCTTTTCATGAAATTAAGAAATCCTCAGACTGAACTCTACTTTTCTAATTCCTCCAATCTTCAAAAATCTTTGCTTTCCATATGGTCACTAGCAAGTTAAGGAATCCACTGAAATTAATAGTGTCAGATAAAGGACATTCCATCTTGCCAGTCTCCTGTGCACTCAAAGGTTCTGTGTGGGTACTTGTCCACATGGATTGGCATCCTGGGCTGTTAGAAGTCACAGTTTTAAAGTTAATCAGGTGCATAAGTCTTTTCAGGGTCATAGGGTGACTTTAGATGTGCTGGCCTCCTTTCTTGACATGGCACATGGTCAATTCGTCGTCCCTGAGTGGAATCAGGCCAGCTGGTCAACAGACGTTCCAGCCTGATTCTGCTCAGGGATCAGGCAGGGGGCAGGGCTGTGTGGCGCAATGTGTGGCCGCACGGCCCAGCCCCCCTACATTCCCCCAGCCGCCCACCCTCTTGGAAATGGGCGGGCGCACCGGCCAATCTGGGCACTGTGCCCAGTCCCGGCTCATGGCTGGGACCACGCTCTGGCCTCGGCGGTGGTAACAGACATTACCAGCCACTGATTCCGGACTGTGGTCCAGGTAACCACCATTCCGGAGTTGAGGCTGGCCTCTCCTCTGCAAGGGTGGTTAATTGGATTCCCACCGGGTGTTCACTGTGGTGAACATCTGGCAGGAACCCCTTCAGACATTATGGGATCTTCCCCACCACAGGTGGTTCACTGTGGTAAAAGGGAGGCCCGTAATGTCTGAAATTACCCATGGGTGTAGTTTGTAGTGGTGACCACAACTTTAATAGCTTTTCAGAGTCCTAAAGAGAAAGCCATAAGAGGGAAGTCAAAGATAGTCTCAAAGGGCATTGCAAAAAATACTTGGATATTGGGATTATTTAGTAGGAAATCATAAAGAATAGAGCTGATTTTTACAAATCCAATTTAATTTCTGCAAAAAATTAAAGAATGAAAAGAATCATTAAAATTTTCCTTTGCCAATGTAAAATTATTTCAAAGTGATATTGTGGATTTAACTTGATTTGAGTTTGCTTTGGGAGTGGAAGGGACTCTCCTTTTCCAAATTAATGCAAACACGGGGGGAGGGGGACTAACATCCACCTTCCCAACAACTCTTGCTCAGGTGCCTGAGGCAGCCTGCCTTGTCTTCACTCATCTGAAGAGCTTCTTTCCCAACACATTGAGAAAAAGCACAAGACAAAGACTCCTCAAACAAATGTCTTACAACTGGCTCTCTCACTCCATCCACATGTGGATTTCAGATGTGACGGGCCTTTCAGTCCACCACGCTGAACCCTGGATCAGGATCCATCTCAAATCCTGGTCCATGATCAGACTGGCCTACCTTTATATGTGCCGGTCTGATCGTGGAGGGGAATCAGGGAAGGGGCGGGGCTACGTGGATTGATGTGCGGCCGCTCAGCCCCATCCCCTGCACTCCACTGGACACCCACCCTCCTGGACATGGGCAGGCACAGCTGCCAATCAGGCTGCTGTGCCCCATCCCATACCGCAGTTCGGACCACAGTCAGGAATGGGGCGAGGTAACAGATGTTAATTTTGCTCCATTTCTGATTGTGGGTCAGCTAACCACAGTTCTGGATATGAGGCAGACCTCACCTCAAGAACTGTGGTTAGCTTTGAACCCCATGAGGAATTCACCATGGTGAACATCTGGGGGGGCTCAAACAGATGTTCATGCAATCAAAGCCACCACCCTTAATCCACTGTGATTCAGGGTGGTTGACTGTGATCCCGTAACATCTGAAATTACCCAAAGTCAGTGACACAATAGCTTGTTCCTGTAACATCCAGCATGTTATACTGCGGAGTCTGCTTAAATCAAATTTAGAGAGCCATCAAAAGAGTTTGAATTATCAGAACTTCAGCTTAAGAACACCTGAAAGAAATGGACCTATCTTTAGTACTTTATTCTGTCCAATATTAAAAGCAAACAACAATAGTACAAATGCTGCTAACAGCCTTTATTAAAGATGAAAACAATACTCAGTCCAATAGAAATTAGTGTGGTGGGTTTCTTGGCATTCAGTAACAATAGTCTACATTTGGCAGCAATACTGTGATCTTGCAGAGGATAAACAATTAGCTGAAAAGTAGAATTTCCCTCACTTGCCCACTCTGCAAGCCCTGTTAAGAGTCTGTTAAGTGGCAGTTAATGTATTTGCTTTTCATCACCATAGCTTAATGGTACTTCAAATATAACAATCAGTCCTAAGTGAAAAGTATACTGGATTTGGGACTTGGCAGGAATGCACCATTCCTTGGTAAATTCCAAAGAAAACCGAGAATGGAGTTACAGCATTACTCTTAATACAACAGAAAAATTTGGTTAGGGTAGACAGATTTATCCCTTGAAAATTTAACATACTTGATTGACTTAGGCTACAGAGAAAAGAAGCAGTTCGACTTAAAGGTAATGTTGAGTTCCCCAAGTTTTATTTATTCAGATCCCACAGTATTAAAGGTCTCCTATGGACCGAGACCAGTCCAAACCTCTTTTAAAGCTAACTTAGATGAAGAAAAAGGCTAAGAATCAGATCCTGGTCTCTGTCAGCCACTGCTGCCATGATCGGCACTGGAGGGGGGGGCTCCAGATCTCCGAAAGATGGCATAGAGGCACACACACACCCCGGCCCCGCTCATGTCATAACGCTACCAGCAGAGGAAAAGGAGGCGGCAGCACAGGCACCTGCGCCGCCGCGTCTGGTCGCCAAGGAAACCAGGTCACCGAGTGCAACAGGACCCAGCCTTCAACCTCACGCCTGGTGAGGTCATTACTGGAGCCCGTGTGGTGTTCTGCATGGCTCAAAGCATGGCAGGGGCGTGATTGGAACCATGGCACACAGCGCCAGTAATCAGAGTGTTGAGAGTCTGGCCAAGAAAGCTAAGTGTGATTTATTTATGACCTTGCCTTTGATTGTCTTGTTCTACCTTGCCCTACCCCCTGAAGTCCTAGCCTTTGTGCATCTTGTCTTACCGTGCCTTGGTTCCTGTATTTTTCTAGTGTGAGAATGAGCATGGTGGTGATTGAATTCCCTGTATTCCATCCCTAAGATTGACTGTGAGTGTGAGGGTTGACTGATAGAAGTGTGAGTCCCCTTCCCCGGGATTCCTCCCCTCCCCTTTGGAGAGTGAAAGACCCTCTACCCTTCCCCACGTGCCTGGGTCCCTGGCTTTCTGAACCCCCACAACCACCCCACTTGCCCACCTCTCCCCCATTGTCAGCAAAAGTGAGTGTTGTGAGGCTGCACGCTCACAAAAAAGCTTTGTGCCCAATGTTGATAGACGCCTGGTCTCTGTGAGACCTCAAGGGCTACCACACTATCCTTCTTTAGGGATTCCTCAACAGAGCATGAACTTGGTGGCCCCGGTGAGTGGTTGTGTTCATTCCTGGTCCAATCCCCCTCCCAGTGACAGTCTCAGAGATACTGGTAAAATTCCAGAGTAATTCTAATGACTTTGATAACATCATTTCATACTTCCACCAATGGGAATGAGGAGAGACTGGTATTAGTTTCACAAGCTCTTTCCAAATTAATTGGTTGTGATATCCACACTCCAAGAAAATCAATTGTATTTTCAAACACAAATGCCTAAGTATGATATTTCTGCTGAATCCAAAGACAACATTATGGTTTGTTTTGTTTATGGACTAGACAACCCTTGATATGGCTTTCAACCTTACAGTTTTAGGATTCTATGATTATCAGTGATATCACAGTCTAAATCAAACATGACATGACATGACATGACAGATGCAAATTAGATGCCTTGCCAGCTCAGTTGATATGGAGGAAGGGTCCCATAACTTTGAGACTTCGCAAAACCTCAGCCGAGTGCAGGAGTGGGAGGGTAGAGGGAAGTAGGCAGTGGTGGTCAGGGAACACATTTATTGTATTTAATTTATTTATTTATATGCTGCCATACCCAAAGACTCAGGGAATAATAAATAATTAAAAAAAATTAAAATACAGAAACTGTAAGACCCCCAACCCTACCATAACCACCCACAAATCCACCCAATCACATCACCCCATTCCCAACACCCCCAAACCATCTCATTTCCCTATGATCCCTGCCGAGCAAATGTCTTTTCAAATAAAAAGGTTTTACACTGCCTCCAGCAGACACCAAGTCTCTTAGTCTTGAGCCCAAGTGAACCTCTGGGGGAAGGGAATTCCAAAGCACTGGGGCAGCAACCAAGAACACCTCTCTGAAAGCTTCTGTTATATGAACAAGGCTAACAGACAGTACTCACAGAGAGGTGCTCCCAGTCAATAGCTGGGGATGTAATGGGGCATGGTAGGACAAGCAGTCTTTCAGATATGTGGGGCCCAGATTGTTTAGGGCTTTAAAGGTCAAAAACAGCACCTTGAAGAACCCAGGGAGAAATTCATCACAGAAATTCTTAGAACATAATTTAATTGACTTCAACCATTAAAATCATTGACTTACACTCATTAAATGTCTGGCCCAATATTGCAGTGTCCCTTGACAGTTTCCACCACTCTGTTTACACCATCCATCCCTGTTCAGTAGCTCTGCAAGGAGAAGTTTAACTTTCAGTGTTCAAAGTGTTTTTACAATCCTTATCAAGTTCACCCTCACAACAGCTCTTGGAGGTAGGTCATTATCATTTCCATTATACAGGTGGGGAATTGAAGCTGATATACAGCAACTTGATCAAGACTACTACCCAGAAAATTCATGGCTAACACAGGATTTGAACCCTTATCTCCCACAGCTATGTTTTACACCTATTCCGCTAATATATACCGACTTCCATACAGCTTTGGAACTCTACTTCAATATAGACTTTATATGGGGATTTAACTTGTAGAAACCCTTGTGCTTGAGCACCTTGCTTGAGCACCTCACAGGAGAAGTGCCTTGCTTCGAAACCACAACTTGTGTTTTTAGTTATTCCCACAGTTCTTTAAGAGGTGTGCTTTTGACCCTCTAGCGTCTCTGAGCTAGGTAACAAAACTTAGTGCCATATATGGTAGAGGGGGGTATGAGAGGGGGCAGTTGAGTGATGGAAAAGCCAGATGGCATGTTTTGATTGGCTGGCAGGGGCAAAATAAAAGTGGCTTTTTCAGCCATTTTCCATTCTCTACTGAATTTGACCATGTGCGCTACCCTGCTGATCTGTAAGTAATTGGCTTATGGGGGGGGGGGGAAGAGGTGCATGGTCTAGGCTGTTCAAGTTACCAGTGCCACACCAATGCCATCCTTTAAAAAAAAAAATAAAAGGTGCCACTTCTGCCTGCTGCTTGCACTGCTTGGCACCATGGTGGCCAGAGGGATCTGCCTAACTCTACTTTCCCTGGCCTGGGCTTTCCATATACGAGTGGCAATACCAGAGGTTGCTACCAGTACCAAATGTACTTAATGTTTGGGGTGCTGTTGCTACTTGCACTGCCTGTTGGCAAGTTGGCAGTACCCTAGAGGCCAGAGAAGGATCACTTTTGCTGTGATTTTTGTGGGCACTATGACTGTACTTTGTCTGTGGGTTCAACTTTGCCAAGATGTTAATGACCACTGGGGCACAGGGGAGATATACTTTATTTCTGGTTAAAATAATATGGTGTGTGGGGAGGGGGCTTGCCTTGCATAGGTAGGTACTGGGCAGGTACAATGGAGGTTTTTGTGTCAGGGGTGTGTGTGGGTAAATGTCTGGCTTCTTTCTTGTGGATGTTATAATTATTTCTGCTGGGATGGCTTTTTTGGCTTTGTGAATGCAGTTGTTGCACTTTTGTGAGTTTGTCTTCTTAAGCAATTGTCCCACTCTTGCTAGTCTACTTTTCTGGGCACTGCTCAGTTGGCATAATGATTTTAAAGTGAGTGCACTGCTGATGGTGGGCCATGCTGTGGGTATTGGTGGGTTGTTGGGGAGTTTTTTGACTTTCTGCATGCAGTTACACTACTTGGGTTTGACTTCTTGAGCGATTGTCTCACTCTTGATAGCCTGCTTTTCTGGGCACTGTTTGACATAATTATTTTAAAGTGGATGCACTTTAAAATCATTAAAGGAAAGAGTTCTGAGTTTCAGGTATTTCCTAGGTCCAGAGTTCCGAGTTACGAATTCCAGTTCCTCAGACAAAGTTCAGAAGTTTGTCCAAGTACCCAGAACAGGCCCTCAGAACTTCAGAATTTAAGCTGAGTACTTGGATGGCCTATTCAGTGCAGCACTAAACAATACATTTCACATGGAAGATGCAGATGTAGAGTCAGGGACTCATTGTTTACTATGAGACCATGAATTACTCCATCCCTCACAGTTTCAGTCATCCCTTATAGTTTCACCAATCCTGCATGGTGATTGGCTATTTTTTGTGGTCACGTGGTCCTAGCTGGGAACAGCTTTAGTGACAGCAAGCAGGCATCATTGCATCAGCAGTAGCAGAGAGAAGCCTCACGTGGGACTTGGATGAGACAAGTTTGGATTCTGAGATTGGGGGGGGCATCACTGGGAAAAGGCTAGGGGAAGGGAAGTGCCAGCAGGAAAGCACCTGGCTAGTGGGTTAGAGCTAGTCCTGGGAGGAGCTGGGGGTCAAGGGGATGAAGAGGGTCTCTTAACAGGCTTATGGGCTGGTCCTGGGAGGAGCTGGGGTTCCGGTGGATAAAGGGGGTCTCTTACTGTATCTTCTCTCCCCTCTGCCTCACTCTCCAGGCACCTGGGTTCCAGCTAGCTACTCAGCCTGGGTAGGAGCCTTGGGAGATTGGGGTACTGGATCTGGGGGACTGGGGGCAAGTCTGGGAGGGTTTGGGTTCATGAACGTGATGCAGAACAGAGTTTCAATGTACATAATTCGATATTTGCACACAACCATAGAAATATGCCACAGAACAGAGTTGGGAGGATGGTATTGTTTACTTTAATATAAATGGTAGGCACGATCCCATGGCCTGTGGATCCTGTGCTGTCAATAGAGATGTGTTATGTTTTCACGCAGTGTGTGTGCACTATGTAGTAGTTTGATTGACCTTGTGTGATGTTTCATTAACAAAATTGTGATTCTGTACAATATTTGACTAAGTTGTGAGTCTATCGGTGATTTTAGACATGCCGGCCTCCCTTGTTACCATGGTCCGGGATCTGTTTTGGATCCCAGACAGGAATCAGGCTGGCCATCCTTTAGATGTGCCGGCCTGATTCCGCTCTGGGATCGGGGAGGAGGTGGGGCTGTGTGGCGCGATGTGTGGCCACACAGTCCCGCCCCTTCACTCTCCCCTGGCTGCCCACCCTCCTGGAGACGGGCAGGCGGGCGCAGCAGCCAATCCGGCCACCGCGCCCGATCCCGGATCATGACCGGGACCATGTTCCGGACTCGGTGGAGGTAACAGACTGTGGTCCAGCTAATCACCATTCTGGAGTTAAGGCCCTCTGGAATGGTGGTTATTCAGATTTCTGCTGGAGGTTCACTGGGGTGAACATCTGGCAGGAACCCCTTTAGACGTTACGGGCCCTCCTCCACCACAGGGGATTGACTGTGGTAAAAAGGAGGCCCGTAATGTCTAAAATCACTCTATGTCAAACTCATTTGAAAAGCATGCTGGGAAGCACACTTACATGTATATTTTTTTCATAATTATGAAAATCAAGCTAGTTATACTAATTTTAATTCTCATAGTGAATTTGCAGAATTTGGCTTCACTGGTTGCAGAATTTAAGATTTCTTTGGCAGAATGAACACAGGTCCCTGGTTATAGTGGCAAAACATAAGTTTAACTTCATTTGCAATGGTCCAGAGAGAAAGAAGAATCAAAGAAGAGAAAATATGGCATGAAATGTCACATCTGAATATCCTTACTACAATGTTAAAATATATTGCACATAAGCTGAAGCTGTCCAGCACAGCTTATTGGATACATTTGTGGGTTTAAAGTTTTATAATAGATATAAAATATAAGTACTGTCTATGCAGTATTTTGTGCTAGTAACTCTTAAGGACAAGCTTCACTGTAACTCCATGAATCAGGAAAGCAACGTCAGTGAAAAGCAGCCGGATGACCGCAATGTGAATACATGAGGATAAAGGAGAATGCAAAGAAACTCTCCTCCAAAGGGATTTACAAAGTAATCTCTTCTTGTGAAGTTGATTTCTTTTTCTATTGCTAAATGAACCTAGCAGCATTATCTAGACTGCCTCAGCATGCAAAGCCCTTTTTGCCATATCAATGTATCATGGTGGGATTTTGTGCATGCGCGGGTAGCCGGGGGAGAGGGGGACCAAAATAGAATTTAACAATTCAATTTACATGCAATCTTCAAAGCACTTTCCAAACTAGTGACTTGATTCTGCTAGCCATTAAATACCAATGGACATTAAGGGCAAAATGAGAAGGTCAGGAGTGGAGTGATCAGAGTGTATCTGTTATGTCTTTATTTGCTAATGCCGTAGTGACTTAAGATGAAACAATAAAATTAATATCTATTTCACGATACTTAAACCATCACATCCCTGCCTGTTTTTTTTTCCTTTCTCTTTTTTACTTTGTCTTGGATTTGGGATAATGCTTTTCTCTAGAGTAAGAATAATAGGTATAACACATTTCTGCCTTTGTAGCCCCAAGAGTGCTATCATAACCGCTATCACTGGTCATGAGATTTTCTTGTGAACCCAAAAAAAAGGATTACTAAATGGTACATCATATAAGAGAAATTCCAGACCACAATGACATGAAATTATAAACATCAAGGAGAAGCATTTGATTTTATTTAAGAACTGTCTCTCTTATAATTATAAAATTGTAAAAATAAAATAAATAAATAAATAAATAAATAAATAAATAGTGTATATTTGTCACATGCACACAAAATGATTCTACAGACACCATAGTTGAGTTAAAATGGCTGCAACTCTTTATTAAAACTGGTTTGTAGTCTTGATTAAAAATGAGGGGGAGAGGGGAAATCAACAACAGCAAGCAGAACTACTTTAACAGAACATAACCTGTCCCCCAACGTGTCCCATGCCCACAGCTCACAAAGCCAGGATGGATCTCTCAGTCCATTCGCCAGCTATCCAGACCCCCCAAACTGGGAGTTTTGGTCATTTAAACCCAACTATGGTGTCTGTAACTTCATTTTGGATGCACATGACAAATATACAAATCACTCCTCATGAGGGAGGAGTGATGGTTCCTGCACCAACTATGGACAGCATGTATCCTACAAAGCCACCCTCCATCCCCCAGAGCTGGGTGAGGCCATGGGTTGTTTCTACCCTGATCAGCTTTCCCTTCCCTCACCTTTGTGAGGTGGCTTTAAGTTGCCATAATAATCCTTTTCCTTTCAAGGTTCAGATCCAATTGTGGGAGCTCTCTATTTACCTTTGGCAGTGGACTACCACCACTAGAGCTAGTTGTGACAATATGTTAAGCACCATTCCATTTGGACGCTCCATAGACAGCACAATTTACGTATCGTAGGGGAAGATACTACAAGGAAGGCAAAAAGAAAGGGAAAGAAAAAAAAACACCCAACCTGTGCTCATCTAATATGCCAGTTCTGGAGTAAAAATTATTATTAATTATTATTATCAAGAATTTATATAGCACCAGCAATGGGGAGAGAGATGAAGGAAAAGGAAAAGAGGGAGAGACAAGGAGTGTAACATTCACGAGGATGCAAGGTCCCAGGTGCACACACTTGGCTTGGTTACATCAAGAATGATGGCTGGTTGGTTCATGTGGTGAGGATATGAGTACACAGACCTCAGGTAATAGATTGTACAGGATGGAGGGTATCAGCAGGAGTTAGGTGAAGGGAACGAGAAGTCGGGGAGGGCAGAGCGGAAGAGGTGGGTCTTGAGGAGGGATTTGAAGGTACGAAGGGAGGGGGCAAGGCAGATGTGGGCAGGGAGTTAGTTCCAGGCATGGGGGGCAGCTAGGGAGAGGGGGCGAAGGCGGTTAGTGGAGCAGGAGAGGCGTGGGAGGGAGACAGAGGGAAGTGGAGTTCATGGACTGGAGTACAGAAGGAAATTAGCACAGAAACGAAGGGGGAAGCAAGATTGTGAAGAGCTTTATAGGTGAAGACTAGGAACTTGTGCAGGATTTGTTCAGGAAGGGGGAGCCAGTGAAGAGAGGAGAGGAGAGGAGAGGAGAGGAGGGGCTGCACGTGTTCAAAGAAGCAGGTGAGGTGGGTGACCCTGGCAGCAGAGTTTTGGATGGAGATAAGGGGAAAGGTGAGAGCGGAGGAGGCCAGAAAATACTTCCTGGCTCCAATTAAGGCATCCAGTTTAAGCCTGTAGTCTCAGACCAAGAGGGCTGGTGAATGGGCTTCACATTCTAATCTTCCTGTCCAGCTGCCAGTAAACCAGTGGAACCAGGTAAGAGAAACCAACTCTGGGCAAGCTCCACCCACTCCTCTTCCCACCACTAAGCTTGCACAGAAATCAACTGTGCACCCTTTTGCGTTTACCCTGCTGCAGCAACATTAATGTTCCCATCGTCACAATGTGGTGCAAATAACCGGGACCTGTAGGTCCCTTGTAAAGCCACCGCAGCCCCATTTCCAAGGATGGTGGCATTGAAAACACCCCTTTCCCACATATACATTATCAGGCGGAAGGGTAGGGTAATTTGTACATTTTGAATTTAGCGCATCTGCCATACCTTCATTCTTAAAAATAGAGAACAATTAGAATTGAAACGACAACATGTAATTGAAAAACACACACTTTCATATGTCCACAGTGTTGTAGAAAAAAAAGATGCAAAGCAATATTATAGAAAGGCATGTATTACAAAATGTTGTGTTGTCTTTTGAAATAATAGCATAACACAATTTATCACACTTTTTTTTTTCTTTTAATGAAAGGATATAGAAAACATTTTTAAATCCCAACGTTAGCAAGAAGAATTTGCTTTTAGACACTCCCAATTGTTATGGTGTATACAGGTGCCTCAGAACTGATCCATTTGTTTTTTTTAAACAATGTCTTGGGAAAGGGGGGGGGAACTTAAATTTCTATCATTTCTTGTTCTATATACTTGCTGAGAATAACTTTCTAGTAACTTAACTCCAAAATGTTTACACAGAAAACCATTTTTATTTTGTGGCTGAAACTGTTTAAAGTCTATCAACTGGAAGAAAAATTTCTAGTAGAGTAAGAAAGCAAAAATCAAAATTAAAAAATGTTTCTTTTTATATACAAAGACTTTGATAATGTGTGCAAAGTTGTACTCCAATAACAAACTTCCTTCTAGTTTCTTTATTGCACTATGCATGTTACATTTTCATATTTCTTTTTAACATTTGCAATATTTTGCTGACTAATGGACCCAATTCTTTAATGTAACAGGATAGGGGCATTTTTAGATGAGATGCTTCACATTAGGTCAATAAACCTAGTAAATTATCTGCACATGTAAACTACTCTCCCACAAGTCTCGTGGAACTTTCCTCATGTTAATGCGCATCCATAAAACCTAGATATCAAGAGTTTCTGAATGCACATTTGAAAACTCCTGCAAGATTCATGCAAATTTCTCATTATGCACATCTAAATTGCTATTCTCACAGGAGAATAGCTGATTGTTATTCTCACAGGAATTTCCCATGCAGATGTGATGTTGCAATGCTGTAATCCCCAGTGTCACTGCCTTTGTCTCAGGAGAGGAATAATCATGGGAAATTGCAAACTTCCATGATTTTCATGCACATCTAAAAATGCCCTAGATTAAGAGCTCAGAGGTAACTTGTGATTCCAACCCAATTGGGGAACCTAACCCACAATGTAGAGTTTGTCTTTTGTGGTTGTTCGGGACATTTCTGATCTCTGCTTCGTTGTCTCTGTTGGTAACTAATATAATTTCTTTCTATTGCCAACACTCCAACAGAATTCCTGGCTGATGACTGTTCTCCCTACACATCTATGAACAACATGATATTGTTGCTTCTTTTTCCATGAGTGGTGGGCAGAATCCTACTCCTTGACTCACTGGACTCTTCTTCAGGATTCTCCCTTCAGTAACCAGTGAGACAGGATATTTACTGGACACAAAGGGTGTTAACAAACAAGATAGTAGCCCACACCAGTGACACCACCTGTCTGTTTATTAGGTGTTTGCCGTCACAGTCCTTATGGCTATCACACACCCAATGGACACGTAGCCCCCAGTCATGACAGGGTTCTGGAGCATGTGCAGTCCGCTTTGCAGGCAAGTGCGGGTTAATGTGTGTCCATGTCTTGTAGGGATGGGTGAACAGAGCCGAGTTCGGATATTCAGTTCGGTTCAGTTCGGAAATTTGGTTCGGTCGACCGAACTATTCGAGTTCAGTCCAAAATCCGAACTTCTGAACAAACTTTGGAAATTCAAACCCCATTGAACTAAATGGAATGTTATCTTTTAGGGATGGGTGAACAGAGCCGAGTTCAGAAATTCAGTTTGGTTCAGTTTGGTTCAGTTCGAAAATCGAGTTTGGTTCGGAAGTTCGGTTCGGTCAACCAAACTGGTCGAGTTCGGTCCAAACGCCGAACTTCCGAACCGTGTTCACCCATCTCTAATGTCTTGTCAATTAGGCTATGTGCAGCATCACATGCACTCAAAGGGTGGTAGTGGGCAGGACGCCCATCTGCCCATCTATTAGGCTTGTTATGCTAAACCTGTGAGTGGAGGCTATCTGAACATACAAGAAATACACACAGGGGGCTACCCATTTATTAATCTCTACACACTAAACATGTGAGTGGGGGATGCACAGACAAAACCTGGACTGCAGCAGGCTATCATATTATTTGTTAACACACAGGTACAGCCACATGCTATGGTGACTCTATTTGGGCAGCCTTACCAAAGTCTGGGCACTGTTGTTACATGATGCACTGTTTCCACCCATGTTCACCCTGCCCCACAGCAGGGAGGACTGCCAGCTGCAATGTGCTGTGTCCTCAAAAAAAAAAAAAAAGACTGGGAATGCAGCAGGTATTAACCTTTCCTACAGTGGCAGTAAGGCTTCCCAAATTGGGTTATGGTGGTGCAGTTTGTAGGCCTGGTTCCTGTGCTGTCCCACCCCACAGCAAGGACCCTACCAGCACCAGTAAGCATCATGTGTGGTTGCCTTTCCTGTGCTTCCACATCATATATGGGGGCAGGATGGTGTGCGGGTCAGACACCTGTGCGTGTAGCCAGCACCTCGACCCGCCCCGGGGCATGGCAGGACAGCCAACAGCAACCTGCCTGCCTGGTTTCCTCATGGGAGCGGACCATCTGCCCTACTCTCTTCACCAGACCCAAAGTGTGGCAGCTGCAATTTCATGGCCAGGGGTCCACAGGGATTGGTCCCTCCTGGGCTCGTGTGGCTGTACCCCCAATGTAGTTCGGATGATCTCTTTTACTGGACCAACTTCAGTTGATGAGAATATGCAATCTTTCAGACTTGCATATTCTCATCAACAGAAGATGGTCCAATAAAAGATCTCATCTGAAGTATTTTGTCTCCATCTCTTACATTTGGGACTGATGCAGCAATCATATTCTCTCTAGAAGATATTTCTTAATGATCTACGTACCCAAAGCTTTTTGGCGTTCCTCCAAAACTTTGAGATAGTTGTGAGCTGCCCCAAGATGCCATGGGCATGAGGGGATGGCCAATAAATGTAAATAAATAAATAAATAAATATTCTTAAGTGCCCTGACCCCCTCCCCAGTTTCATGCATCTTTTTATTTCCTGATTGTGGCTTAATCTAGACATGGATGTTACAAAATGCTTTAGCTAGAACTAAACTTATAATCTTTCTGTCTTAGAGGGAAGCAGGATGTACTGAAGATATTCTGAGAACCTGCTTGGGGGATATTGCCAATTCAGTTTTGCAAACACGTATTGAGTTAGGGTGTTTTTAGACAATCATGACTGGAGGGGTATGTGTCCATGTCAGCTGAGTGGCACGACTGTGGAGCACCCATGCAGGCTGAGTGACTGGGCAGGGATTCAAATGGGCGGCTCCCAGGGTGGTCATCACATCCACTCAGGCAGCCCCCCCCCCCCCCCACACACACACACATACTCCCACCTCAATGCAAACAATTCACATGGGAAGCTCTTTCCCCTCCATGCCACGCACAGCACCACTCCCCTCATCAAGTCCCACTCAACTGTTCACCACCACTCTTGTTTAAGATACTAAAGTATCTTAAATAATTGCACCTTTTACAGATCTTAATGAAGATAGCATTGCTAAAGCTTTCTACAGCTTTTTAATGCTCAGATTTATGTACATTTGCTTTAGATGAAAACCAAACCTAGTCCAGCTAAGTTCAAATCACCTGTCTGCAGTTTCAGGTTAGCTATGCTCACTGCACTTGCCACCCCTGCTTAACACATTATAAAAGGGGGGGGAAAAAATCTGAGAAAAACCACATATTTCTGGAAAGGGGTAGCAATTAAACGGGCCTTCTGAGAAACTGTTAACTTCTCTCAAGTGCATTCATCCTCATTAATAGATAAATATTCCCATGTAGCTATTGCATCAGTGAGCCTTTATGCTCTCCTTGTTTGTTTATCTTTCACGTCTCCTCTGCCTGGTACACATTTACCCTGTAAATCTTATTACATGCATTCACAGACTGCCTTGCCCTTTTCAGGAATGCAGATACTCATGGGGTGGGTGGGTGGGAGGATTCCTTACATGGACATACAGAGGGAAAGCAAATATCCCTGCAAAATATACCATGCAGTCACAAACATGATCTGATCTGGGTATAACCCACGCAGGAGAAGGATCTTGGAGTCATTGTGAGTAGTTCCTTGAAGACATCACTTCAGTGCATGACAGCAGTTAAAAAGGCAAACTGAATGCTAGGAATTATTGCGAAAGGGATAGAAAATAAAAGGGAAAGTATCATAATGGTGCTGTGTACATCTTTGGTACAACCCCACCCTGAATATTGGGCACAGTTCTGGTTGCCCCATCTGAGGAAAGAAATAATAGAATTGGGAAACGTTCCGAGAGGAGCAACAAGGATGCTAGAAGGGATAGATTGACTTCCATATGAGGAGAAGCTCAACAGGTTAGGGCTGTTTTTAGCTTGGAGAAGAGGTGATAGCTCTTGGGGTATTTAGTTGTATAGGTACATGTCTTTTGCAATAACTGTGGGTGTCCAACTTTGCTCTTTTAGGACATTGTCACCTGCACACAGATACACAATATTTCCAGTACACAATATCCTCAGAGAGTCAGTGTGGTGTAGTGAATAGGGTGCTACATTTGGACTTGGATTTTGGAAACCAGGGTTTGAATCCTGCCCTACCTATGAAATCACTGGGTGGCCTTGGGCAAGTCTGGGTTATGGTATTGTGATTGCACTTGTGGTCCTGGTTGACGACCTTTGCCATGAGTTGGATCAGGCTGGTTGATCCTGTTAGATCTGTTGGCTGCATTTGACACAGTTGATCCTGAGATGTTGGTGACTCATCTGCGGGACCAGGATGGGGTGGGTGGGATTGCTCTCAAATGGTTCCATTCTTTCCTGGCTGGGAGGACTCAGTGTGTGGTGCTGTGGGGTTTTTCATCATCCCCCCGTAACTTAATATGTGAAGTGCCACAGCGTTCTACTCTGTCCCATCTTCTGTCCAATGTGTACATGCAGTCTTTGGGCGAGATCATGAGAGGACTAGATGTTCGTTGTCATTGATGTGCGGATGACATCCAGCTATACCTCCCCTTTTCAGCTAACTCAGGCCCGGCAGTCTTGGTGCTTACCCAGTATTTGACGGCTATGGGGGATTGGATGAGAGTGAGCCATCTGAAGTTGAATCCCAACAAGGCGCAGGTGATGTTAGTGGGAGGGGCCGAGGGGTTGGTGGTCTCCATAATTGTTGAGGTTTGCCCCTCCTTGGTCCCTCAGATCTGGGGGTGTTCCACGACCTGCAGCTCCACGTGGGTGCCCAGGTGGTGTCAGTGGCAAGGAGCACATTTGGCCAGTCACATTTGGTATGGTGGCTTCAGCCATATGTCTCTGACTCCAACCTGGATACCCTCATCTATGCCATTATCACCTCAAGATTAGAATACTGTAATGCGCTCTACGTGGGGCTACCCTTGGTGATGGTCTGTACACTGCAGCTAGTGCAGAACACAAGGCCTGTCTCCTTACGGGGATGGGTCATCATGGGTACATAACACCAGTGCCTTGTTCACTGCACTGGCTGCCTATAGTCTTATGGGCCCAATTCAAGGTGTTGGTTCTCACTTATAAAGCCCTACACGGTCTGAGCCCCACTTACCTGTGGGACCGCCTCATTCCTCAGATCCTTGAATGACCCCTGTGGTCGGCCAGGGGTGCCCTCCTCGAGGTCCTCCCGGTTTCCTGGGTGGCAACCATGGGGAGGGCATTCTTGGTGGCCAGTTTGTGGAACTCCATCCCAGTAATGGTTTGTCTGGCCCCAGATCTCCCCTCTTTCCAGCGACAATGTAAGACATAGCTGTTCAGCCAGGCCTTTGGTTGGGGAGATGGGAGTGGGTGGGAGGGTTAGGTTGGGGATGAGGACCTACAGCTCCTTTTAGTTTATATTTTTAATGATGTTTATATTGTATTTATGTGTTTTATGATATGTACACTGCCCTGAGCTGCCTTTGGGCTGGAGGGTGCGGAATAACAAATAAATAAAGTCACAACCTCTCAGTTCACCATCTGATTCTATTAGATCTATCAGCTGTGTTTGATACCATTGATTATGAGATGTTGGTGACGCACCTACAGTCAGGGCTGGGCCTTGAACCCATGGCCCTTGGGGTGCTGGAGAGCCTGTCCAGTGCCCTGTGCCACCTGGTGGCCTTGTAAGGGTGTTGGGTTTTCTCCCTTCTGTCTCCTTTGTATGCTTGCTCCTTGTGTGTCATGCCCCTTCCCAACTGTAGTCAATTACCTTAGCCCTGCCTCCCAGCTTACTGATTGGCCACAGGAAGTATTTAAGCCTTGGTGTGGCCACAGGAAGCTGGTGGAGCAATGTCTCTTACCCCCTTCCCATTCCTGTCTATGGTGATTGAGGAAGTACTCGTGCTGTCTGTGGTGTGTGAGATTCCTGTGTGTTTTCCCCTCTGCATGTGGTAAGACTGTGTTGTTTCCTCTGTCTTGTGCATGCCCCCATGCTTACTTGTTTTCCCCTGTCTTGTGTGACCCATGTCTGCTTGTGCCCTGTGTCTTGTGTGTATCCCAGACTGGTCCCTTTCCCCCCTGCTCTGTGTGAGAGCATATGCTCTGGCCCCTTTCCCCCTTTGCTCTGTGTGAGAGTTATGCTCTTGTCCTTTCCCCCCTGCTCTATGTGAGAGCTCCTGCCTGAGCTCCTTTCCCCGCTGCTCTGTGTGTGAGCTTCTGCCTGAGCTCCTCCCCCACGTTGTGTGAGCGTAGGTCTTAGTTCCTTCCCTGTTAGGGTGAGCCCAGGCTCAGTCCCCCCTTGGCTTTCAGGGAACTGGTTAACCGCCAGCTTCCCTTGACTGGAGCCTCGTGGTCTGTACCCTTGTGGCTGAGTTCTTCTGGACGCCCCTTCCCCTAGTTACCCCTGCAAGGTTTCCCACTCTTGGGATCCTCCCGCCTCTGTGGTGGGTTCTCCCTCTGGCTCTGGGCCCTGGCCTCAATGATGAGTCGCATACCTTCTTAGACCAGAGTGTCTGGTAGAGATGCTGAGTGCATAATCTCGTGGGTTCAAGAGAGCGACTTAGAGGTTTCAGAGACTTGCCTTGAGGACACCCTTTTTCCCCCTGTGTCCAGGCCTAGATTCCTCCCTCCTTGTTTCCCTCTCCCCGGCTCTGTCCCCTGGAGCCTGATAGTTCTGGCCTTCCTTCTCCCTCCTTGTTCCCTCCCCAGCTCTGTACCCCGGAGCCTGACACCTACAGGACTGTGCAGAAGTGGGCGGTACAGTTCTTGACTGGTTTCACTCCTTCCTGGCTGGAAGAACTCAGTGATTGGTGCTTGGGGATTATTTTTCATCATACCGAGACCTCTCATGTGGAGTCCCACAGGGTTCTGTTTTGTCTCCTTTCCTGTTCAATGTATATATGCAACCGGTCAGCGAGGTGGTCAGGAGGTTTGGTGTGTGGTGTCATGAATATGCTGATGACACCCAGTTTTATCTCTTTTTCATCAGACCCAGGCCCGGCAGTCTCAGTGCTTACTGGGTGCCTGGCAGCTGTGGGGGAGTGGATGAGGGTGAATTGCCTAAAGCTGAATCCTGATAAGATGGAGGTGATGCTGGTGGTTAAGGTGGCAGGGGTGACGGCCCCTATCATTGATACGGTCTTCCCTTTTCTGGTTCCACAGGTACGGAGTTTGGGGGTGCTCTTTGACTCGCAGCTCTGCTTGGATGCTCAGGTGGAGTCTGTGGCAAGGAGTGCTTTTCGCCAACTACCTCTGGTGCTCTGACTTTGGCCGTATGTTTTGGACTCTGATCTGGCCACTGTCAACCATGCTTTCATCACCTCTAGGTTTGACTACTGTAACGTGCTCTACGTGGGGCTACCCCTGGAGATGGTTTGGAGACTGCAGCTGGTGCAGAATGCAGTGGCCCATCTCCTGGTGGCACTGTGCTACCAGGAACATATTACACTGTTCCTTCGGTCTCTGCACTGGCTGGCTGTAGTCTTCTGGACCTGATTCAAGGTGTTGGTGCTTGCCTATAAAGCCCTAAATGGCCTCAACCCAACATTTTTTCAGGACTACCTCACCCCCCCGGGTCCTGGCTCGGCCCCTGCAGCCATCGGGGGGTGCTCTTCTTGAGGTCCCCTGAGTCTGTGGAGCTCCACTGCTGTGGAACTCCCTGCCAGTGGAGGCCTGTTTGGCCCTGGATCTCCCTTTGTTTCAACGCTGTTGTAAGATGTGGCTGTTCTGCCTGGGTTTTGAAGGGGAAGATGGGTAGGGTGGGGGGAGTGCGTTAGGGTGGGGGGTGGTTAGTGATATTTTTTTATTTCTCCATTTTGTTGTGTATTTTAAAGTTGTTTTTAGTGTTGTTTATTATGATTAATTGTTGTTGTTGTAAGCTGCCCAGAACTGCCTGTGGCAGGATGAGCGGGTTAGAAAATGTTTAAAATAAAATAAAATAAATAAATACATTTGTAAAATGGGAGTGTGTGTGGGTCTGTTATTCCCCTCACCTGTGTTGATCTTAGATTGTAAGCTTACAAGGCAGAGACCTGTCTCCAAAAGCTGTTACTGTAAAGTACTGGGTATGCCTAGTCATGCTACAGAAATGATTACTGGTAGTAGTATCCACAAAGGAAAGTTGGTTACTATTAATCATTTTTATGTGACCAAAAAAAAATAAGACTCCTGGGGTAGAAACATACACCAGTTCATTTTACCATGGAGTAGATTTATACCTGGCCTGGTATAAATCTGATCCTCTACATGAAATCTACCCCTATCATGTCACCTTAGTTTACACATTCAAGCAATTATGTGGTGAAGGACTGGGGAAAAAATTTACACCACGAGTCATGCAATGGCCATTTTTACATGGGGTTGGGGAATGGGTGTGTAGCCACGGTAGGTGGAGGTGGGTGGCTGTTGCTTTACATGGACACACACACACCTCCATCCATCTCCACCCATGGGACCTCTTCTGGTTTTCTGGATGGCCCCATGAGTGTAGATGGGTGGGTGGAGATGCGTGTTCACTGGGAGCACACACGCAGAAACACCCACCACCCATGGTGTTCACACAGGCATACTCCTGGTGTGCACACATCCCCCCCCCCCCAATCACCACAACCCATTTCCACAGAACACCCTCCCCCTCCAACCACACACATGCCAGAACACGCAGCGGTGGGTGGGGCCAACCATGTGAAAATGGCCACAATTGTATTTTTCATGGGGTAAGTTGAGGGTTAAAGGTGGATATGATAGAAGTTCATAAAATCCTTAGCAGTGTAGAAAAGAAGGAAACAGTAGAGGTGGGACCCCGGGCCCATTACCGGCTACCGGATTTACCGGTTCTGCAAAAACCGGATTCCCGGATTAAATCTGGTATACCGGTACCGGATTTATTTCATTGAGTTCAATGGGGCGCTGTGTCCCCATTGAACTCAATGAAATAAATGAATTCCTTCCCCCTCCCC
>QEPC01009674.1:2111309-2144617 GCA_003113815.1 Sphenodon punctatus
CCGGCAGCCACAGCCGGCGCTGAGGCCGCCGGACCGCCCGCCGCCGCTGCACCCGGAGCTCCGCAAGGTAAGCGCAAGCTAAGCTATGCACTTTAGTAGGGGTGATCCCTGGGGGGTGGAGGGGTGTTAAACACCCCCACCAGGGATCGCATCATACTTTCCGGCGGCTGCGGGGACACCGTGGCCGCTGGTGCTGGGGGGTGGGCTCGCCTCTCAGTCTGTTTTTAAACAAAAATACAGGCTGGGCAGGGTGGGTGGGGGGTGTCCCCCCTTCCACCCACGCAGCCTGGACTCAGGGAGGGGTTTGTTTTTTTAAAAACTTGGGGCTTTAAGTTTTTACATTGCAGCCATTTTTAAATGGCTGCAATGTAAAAAATCCGGTACCCCGGACCGGATTACCGGGTCGAATCCAATAATGCCGGTACGCCCGGTACCAGCATTATCGGATACCGGATTTTACCGGTTTCCCGCCCCTAGGAACCAGGGAACTGTTGTTTGCCCTTTCTCACAATAAGAGAAGAAGATGAGATGCTCTGAAGTTGAATGGCAGCAGTTTTAAAAGAAACAAAAGTAAGTACTTTTTCACTCAGTGGACAATACAGCTGTGAAACTCATTCCCAGAGGAGGCAGGGAAAGCCAGCACCATAACTAGCTTGAAAGGGAAACTAGATAAATTCTTAGAGAACAGAGTCACAAATGCTTACTAGTTGGGGCTTAAACCCCCTAGATACCGGTAATAGAGAGTGGTTAAATGGGCATTGTCACACCTCCATGACCTGTATTTGTAGTTCTCTCAAGCTACTGTAGCTGGCCACTATTGAAGACAGGATGCTCAGTTCAATGGATCATGGGTCTGACCCAGCATGGCATTTCTTATGTGCTTATGACATTTTGGGTATGGTGAAACACTGAAAAAAGAAGGTAACCAGAGAAAAGTTAATAGGGAACTGGGATTTAAGCCCACTATAAGCATTTATGGATTCCATCTTCAGCACAGAGGATGATGGGTACATAGCCACACAAAAGTGATATTTTTAGTTAAGAAATCTGAAGAGTGGTCACAAATTGAGGCAGACAAATAGAATATAAATAAGCGGTATAATCAAAACTACTTTGCATCCATCCCTTACATTTGGGACTAACACACTCTTTCTAGTCAACAAATTGATGGGGCATTAAAAGAGATTTTAAAGCAAGCAATAAACCAATAAGAAACTAGGACCAGATGATATTCATCTAAGAATTCTAGAAATCAAATATGAAAATGCAGAGCTATTTAGTATATGTAACCTATCACTAAAATCTGTCTTTATACCATGGAATCAGAACATTGATTTCTTTTTTTAAAGGTTCTAAAAGTGACCTTGGCAATTACTGCCAGGCCAACTGGTAGGAACTGCAGCAAACAAGTATAAAGCACATAAATATTATATTCCATAATAAAAAAAACCTCCGGT
Organism: Sphenodon punctatus; assembly: GCA_003113815.1. Lineage (NCBI taxonomy): Eukaryota > Metazoa > Chordata > Lepidosauria > Sphenodontia > Sphenodontidae > Sphenodon > Sphenodon punctatus. The sequence continues at coordinate 2,112,767 of QEPC01009674.1, forward strand.
TTAAAAGAAGAGTTGAGGCTCTTGCAAATTCAATTATGTACTAATATGGAAATTTCAAGTTAAGGCTCCCACCTTAACTTCCATGCCATGTTAGCAATAAAGACATTGTACAGTCTCACCTATTGTGCTCACTTGCAATTTAGGCTCCATGCACCCACACTTTGCCTTTATCTTTCAACCCCAATCCTCTTCCTCTTTGCAGGTTGGGGACAACACTGAAGCTGGGGACAGGAGGGTGTGAGCTGGCCCCTCACCCCCTCTGTTTCCTCCTTAAGAAAGAGAGAACTTAGGAGTTATGCTCCCCTCCCACTCTTTCTCCCCCTCTAATCTACTTGGTCCCAGCCCTGTAACAGAGAACTCAGGACTCCTGGCTTCCAACTGCCTCACCTCACTCTAATCCAGTAGGCTGCAGTCCCTTCACAGGCAACTGAATAGTTCTGGTTCTGAGGCTGTTCTCCTCTCCCCTGCTCTCAGCCTTATAACGGACAACCCAGGAGTCCTGGGTCCAAGTAGCCACTCTAACCCTGTAGCCCTATTCCCCTCACAGAGAATTCAAAACAAAGTCCTGGGAAACACAATGTTTGTCTGTAAGTGTCATATAGAACAGAAGTGTGTGTGTGGAATGACAACAAAAAAACCAACAACCCAGGAGAGGAAATGGAATAACAGGGATGGAGGCTATTGGGAGTCAAAGATTAGGGAGTCAGCTATGGTAAATGGGTAAAACGATTGTACTGCTTCCTCAAATATCCCATCAGTCTTCTGAATCAGTTATTTCACTCAGAATCTTATTATTGTAACTATTTCTAATGTCTCCTGTCATTCCACCCACTTACTTAATCCTGCATACTGTTTGTATTTTTTCCTGTCATTCCAGTCATTCCACTTACTGCATCTGGTGCCTTACTCATCATTTCACATCCTCTTACCTTCCCTATGTATTTCCAAAGATGCAACTATGTTGTATAATTTCACAATCACTTAATTGGATGTTGGAATGACAATAGTATTTATTTAGAAATTGGCATTGTTGTTGCCTCCATTCCTTGCAATGGCCATTCTATTTTATTAATTTTAATGCACACCCAAATTAGTTTTAATTAAACATTTGTATACAACTATACCCAGCTTCACTGTGCCCTAGGAGGGCAGTGGAGACTAGTGGGTAAGAGGGATCATTATGAGCCATTAGTCAGCTGTCTCATTCTCCCCAATTGAAATGAAAGGATAGAGGGAAAGGAGGGGGTCAGGGGCCAGCTCATGCCCTCCTGTCCCCGTCTTCAGTGTCTGCCCCAACCTGAGAAGAGGAAGAGGATTGGGGCTGAAAGACAAAGGCAAAGTGTGGGTGCATGGAGTCTAAGTTGTAAGTGAGCACAATATGAGAGACTGTACAATGTCTTTACTGTTGACAGAGTACAAAAGTTAAGCCGGGACGCCTAACTTGCAATTTCCATGCTTTTTAGTGCATGATTTAATTTGCAAGAGCCTTAACTCTTTTTGTACACCAGAGGTCTTTTGAGTATGGAATATCCAAGTTTTTTGTTAAATACAATGCAATGGAGAAAATGTATCCTGCTGGTGCAGTAGAATGCGGAGAAGTGTAACCACTATGGGAGCATGGAGCAGGGCTTGGGGGGGACTAATGTGGAAGAGCTTATCTCTTCAGTTTAGAAGGTTGTTACTTCCTTTAAATAGCAAGCAATGCAAGGCTGGATTTTTACTGGTAGCTCCCTGCTTTACTAAGAATGCAACAACTTTGGTTCAGTTTAAGTATTGCAAAATTCCAAAAACTGCTCTCTATGATCTCTAGCTCATGGCTTTTACAGGAGTCTTCCACTCTACTCCCCACCATCAGAGCTCTTTTCATTATGCAACAGTGGACATTCTGCTTTCTGTAAGGACCTCCCTGGTATAGAACCCATTGGTTAGTTCACTCCTTGTACAGGTCTCCCTGACTCTGCTGTGCTCATATACAGGACTCTACACCTGGCGTAATGCTGCCCATCCTGTAGCTCTCCCCCTGTACAAAGCTCCCTCATTCAGTTCTCCTCTGTCAAGGGCTCTCCCCTGGCAAAATTATAGCCATTATTCTGCAGCTCTCTGTCTCTACAAGACTCCCCCACTTTACTCCCTCTTGGACAGGGCTCTTTTTCTTGCACAATGCTGTCCACTCTACAAGCCTCCCCCTGCACTAGGTTCTATATTCTGTATCCCCAATAAAGTTGCTCCCTGTAAAGTGATCCCCCTGAGCTGTGGAAGCTATTTACAGAGACGCTGCCCCTACTCTCTGTCTTTAATGCCCCCCTTGTGTATGCTCCCTCCCTCCCTGCTCCCCCATAAGATTTACCTCTCTGGGCTCAGCTGAGGCTCCCTCTTAGAATCCTCTCAAGCGGACTACGCTTGCCACTTTGCCCCACAGGCCTGCTCTGGACAGGACCCCACCATCTCCCTGCCTCACTCCTGCAGAACGCCCACTGTATCATCCCAGAGCACCTACTTACCCCTCATTCCTTAATGGGGTTGGGAAAGCCAGAGGGAGAAGTGCTGAAAGAAGATTGATTCCATCCCACCTGTAGCCTCCTGTCCCTGTCTCTGAGATAAACCTCTGCCCTCTTCCTGTACCTTGGACCATTTGAGGGAAACTCAAGCACTCCAGCCACAGCCATGCTCCTCCAGTGGGGTGACTCATTGGAGCAACAGCCCAAACACTCCACATTTTTGGAGTGGGAAGGGTTGTCACTGAAATCCATTCACTCTGTGGTTCTGGGGTGGTTTATGGGGCAAGATCAGCCACCTCAATCATCACTGCAGGATTAGCTAGCTCTATTGTTTAGCCATCTTGGCATTCCTGGCTCCCAACGCGAGGTGCCTTCTGCGTGGGATCAGATCAGAATGACCTTCAGCTTTCTCCCTTCCACAGACCTTGCTCTCCTCCTCTCACAACCAGATCAGCTCTAAATATGGCTGACCAGTCACTAAGACTGCCCCCTGGGATATGCAGTTCACTCTCTTTCCCCAGCACTGATAGGCTCTAGCAAGCAGTGTCTGCTGGGAGTTGTAGTCCCCAGTATTCAAGATGGTTTTGATTTTAAATAGTCTCTGCATTACACATAAAATGTTCGCAAGCACTCCACACTCAGGATGGTTTCCATAGACTAACATTGAGTTTTCAAGATGTTATAACTTAAAAACTACTAACTGGATTTACAAAAAGTAAACCAGAAGGCACCCTCTGGCAGCCTACTTGAATTTTCTAAAAGGTTTACACTTCCACCCTACCAACACAAAACCCCTTTACCCTGCCAAGATCAAAATGGTCTAACTTTTGAAAAATCTGGCTTCAAAGTGCAGTGTGCAAATGACAATATCCCAGCGGCTATCCAACTGATTTGGCTGAAATCTTGACAGCATGAACCGGTCAATCCAGTGATCCTTCACCACAAATTTCACAATCCTAACTTTACTCATGTCAATTTTATAGTGAATAGAATGTTCTGGCATTATAATATAGCCTTAACTATAGCATGGTTCCTTCCACTCTATAATGATGGGGAAACACCAGTATTGTTTTTTTAAAGAGGTATTATGCCTCACCAGTCTATTAGAATTCTTTGAGTGTGTCAATAAGCATGTGAATAAGGGTGAACCAGCTGACATAGTGTATTTGGATTTCCAGAAAGCTTTTCACAAGGCTGTTCACCAAAGGCTCTTAACAAAATCAGGTAATGAAGACGTAAGGAAGAGGTTTATCTCATTAATCAGTAACTCACTAGAAGAAAACATACAACAGGTATGAATAAAGTATTTTCATTCATGATGGTAAACAGTAGGGTGTTGTAGGGACCACAAAGGTACTTTTATTTAACATTATTTAATGATCTGGAAATGGAGTGAGCTGTAAGAGGGCAAAATTGGCAGGTGATACAAAACATTACTAAAGAGATGAATTTAACATAGTTTAAAGGACATCTTATTGTGCTGGTCACAGTATGCATCAGAACAATACGTAAAGCAATGCAAGACTGGTAGAGATGTTTGCGTGTGTGTGTGTTAGGGATATGCGAACGCGGTTCGGACATTCGTAGTTTGGCCCGAACCCAGCCAGTTTGGATGGCTGAACCGAACAGCAGAACCAAACACCCGAAGCCCCGAACAGTTCAGCCACATTCAGATGGGTTTGGGCGCGTTCAGGCAGGACAAATCTAGCTGGCAGGCCCAGGGAGGAGGGGGCAGCTGAGAAGCAGACTTCCTGGGCCCAGGGGTGGAGAGGCTTGGACTAGCAGCCAGCCTGCCCAATCACCATCCCTCTTTTCCTTAGACCACTGGCTTTGCAGTCTGCGATTAGCTTGGGGCTAGGCTGCAGAGAGCCAATGGGGCTTGTGGTAAGGCAGGCGCAACAAGTAACAAACTTTCAGGGTTTCAGAAGTCTCCCTCTCTCAGTAGTTTGTGTTCCTCCGAATTCATTCCCATCCTCCTCCTATTTCCACCATTTCCACACATTTACCTCCATAGTTTCATTTATTTAGAATAGATTAGATAGATTTAGGTGTTGTTTTTATTTTTTACCCCTTCCTGTGTTCTTTTTCCCTACCTTCCATTGAATCCTTCCCTTCTCCACTGAAACCGCTCTGGCTAAGATCACCAACAATCTTCTTATGGCTAAATCCAACCACCTTTATTCTATTCTTGTCCTCCTTGATCTCTCTGCTGCCTTTGACACTGTTGACCACTCGCTCCTGCTTGATTCACTCCACTCCCTTGGATTCTGGGACTCTGTCCTTGACTGGTTCTCCTCCTACCTCTCTGACCGCTCCTTCAATGTATCTAACTCCTTCCCCTAGTGCTCCCTACCCCTCTTGGTCAGAGTTCCCCAAGCCTCCATCCTTGGCCCGCTCCTCTTCTCTATCTACACCCAATCCCTAGGCAAATTCATTGCCTCCCATGGTTTTCAATACCACCTATACGCTGACAACACTCAACCCTATCTCTCCACTCCTTCCCTCTCCCCCTCTGTTCAAGCTCGTCTCACCAACTCTCTCCGATATCTATGCCTGGATGTCTCAACACCAGCTCAAACTGAACATGGAGAAAACTGAACTCCTTATCTTCCCTCCGAAACCTTCTTCTCCCTCTTCCCTGTCAATTGCCATTGAGGGGGTCTCCATACTCCCTGTCCCCCAAGCTTGCAGCTTAGGCTTCATCTTAGACTCACACCTCACCTTCAAACCCTACATTGACTCCATGGTCAAATCCTGCCACTTCTCCCTCCACAACATTGCCAAAATCCACCCTTTTCTGTCTGTCTCCTCTGCCAAAACTCTCATCCACACCCTAGTCATCTCACACCTTGACTATTGTAACCTCCTCCTTACTGGCCTTCCCCGCTCCCACCTTTATTCCCTTATCTCTGTTCAAAACTCTCCTGCCATGATCATCCACCTAGCCCGTCACTCTGACCACATGAAACCTCTCCTTTCTCCACTGGCTTGCTCTTCCTGAGCGTATTCTGCACAAGCTCCTCGTCATCACCTTCAAAGCTCTTCACAACCTTGCTCCCCCCTACCTCTCTGCCCTGATATCCCTCCGAACTCCTACTTGAGCACTCCGCTCCTCCTCCATCCCCACCCTCACCCTCCCACGCCTCCCCTGATCTGCCAAATGCCTTCGTCCCTTCTCCCTCACTGCCCCACACACCTGGAACTCACTCCTTGCCCTCATCCATCTAGCCCCCACGTCTTCAAATCCCTCCTCAAAACCCACCTCTTCCACTCAGCACTTCCAAACTCCTGCTAAGCATCCCCACCCCGAATTATCCCCCACCCATTAACTGCAAACTCCCAATTTACTGTAACCAAGCCAAGAACATGTACCTGAGCTCTCACATCCTCATGAATGTCACATCCCTTGTCTATCCCTCTGTTTTCCCCTTCCCTGTCTCTCCTCCCCCTGTCTTTAGATTGTAAGCTCTCAAGCAGGAACCATGTCTATCTTGTTTTTTGTAAGCGCCAGGTACATCGCTGGTGCTATATAAATGCTAATAATAATAATAATAATAATAATATTAATAATAATATAATTAACATATTCCATCCCTGATTCCCTTCCCCTGTTTTGGGATTTATTTAGAGTAGCGTTAGATTGATTTAGGTTTCATTTCAGTTTTGTACCCGTCCCTGTGTTGTTTGTTGTGAGCTGTCTGTGTTTTCTCTCCCCTCCCTGTGTGTGTGTGTATAGATAGATAGATAGATAGATTAAATAGATTGATACTTGTAAGAGTTAGCTCAGTTATAGAGCTAGATAGAGATAGTGTGTAGTGATTCAGTTTTAATATTTTGTAGTGTGTTTGTAGGAATAGGCCTTTCTAGATATTAGATAATATTTTATTTAGTTTAATAGGTTTTAGAATAGTTACTAGTAGTTAGCGTTAGTGTAGATATATATAATATATTAAAAATTTGAATAAATAAGTAAATAATATATAAATATATTCTTCCAGTATATTCTTTGGGTGGGAGAAATGGAGAAGGGAAGCAGGAGAGGCTGGTCTGCTGCCCGTAAGGCCATCAATGGGGCATGTGGCAGAGGTGGCTGGGTCCGTGCCAATGGAGTGGCAGCAGCATCAGCCCAAGCCCATCACCATGCCCCAAACTGCACAAACCTGATTTTGGCAGTGAGGCTTCAGAGGCTTCCAGCAGTGGAACTATGGGTGTGGTTTGGCAGCACCTCCTGTCAGCATCCTCCACTGTCATACAGGGCACTGGAAAGCCTGCATTCCAGGAGGCTGCAGCTGTCTCTGCTGCAGCTGTAGCTGCTTCCAGATTGGATGTACCTCCAGGGCCACCAATGTCCCCAACACCCATTATTGAGGTGATCCCCAGCAGTCCAGGACTGGTAGATCCCACCCTGGCTGCTGGAGGCAGGGCCTGATCCCTGGACAATGGCAGCAGGGAGAGGAGCAGCAGCAGCTATAGGGGGCACAGGGAGAGTGGCAGCAGTATGGTGGGCAGCCGATCAGCCTCATGGTCCCAGAACTCCCCTTCGCGGCACATCACTCAGATTGGGGGCAGCAAGGCAGACACTAGTCCTGCAGAGGAGATGTCGGATGCTGAGGTGATGGCTGTCCTTTCGAGAGCTGTGTTTCCACCATATTCTGCCCCTGCCATCAGCGCTGTCACTGGTACATCACCCAGTGCGGGCCAGAAGGCAGGAGGGGAAAAAATCCTCCCTCTGGATGCATTTTAAATTGGTGCAGGTGAATGATCACAGGGAAGTTCAGTGTACCTTGTGTCAGAAGGTGGTGAAGCATAAGCATCAACCTTTGCACAACTGCCATGATGAGGCACCTGAAGGAATGCCACAGTGCTGTGCAGATAAGTGGGCAGGCATGGCCAGTGGACTCCAGCAGGTTTGTGACTGCAGTGGCCAGTCATCTGCCTCCATCAGCGGGCAAGCGTCCTGCTCGAACAGCTGCCTCGTGCAGTAAGAGCGGTATTGCTGTTAGGGGGGAGCAGCAGTAGTAGCAGTAGCAACAGCAGCAGCAGCAGCATCAGTGAACCATGAAGGAGCTGAGGTGGGGGCAGCTGCCAAGTGCATTGGAGCTGCAGGACATCGCAGGAAGCATGGCTTTCAACTGAAAGCCATGCGCATGTTGGGGAAAATGATAGTGCTGAATGGGCAGCCCTTCTCGGTGGTCGCAGACATGGGGTTTAGGCACCTGATTGGCTTACTAGCCAGTTAAAGCTTCCCCCAGTTAAAGCTTCCCTTGCGCACCATCCTGAGTCGGCAGGTGGTGTCAGCCTTGTACCGGGCTTTAAAGGACCGGGTGAGGGAACAGCTGGCAGGGGATGGGGGTGCCACCGTCCACTTCATCAGAGACCTGCGGTCAAGCAGGAATGCGCAGCACGCCTACCTGGCAGTCACGGTGCACTGGTGGCAGGAACCAGAGGTAGCATTTGTTAGTGGCAGGAGGGGTCCTGAAGCAGGGTCTAGGTGGGCCCTGCTTCAAGCAGAAGTAAGGGATGGCCCCCACACTGCTTGGAACTTCGAGTCAGTCCTCACCGCCATGGTGAGGGAGTGGGTCACGCCAGGTGCACCCTTTCACCAAGGGGTGCGTGGTGAAGGACTACTTGGCCAATATACTGAGGGCAGGCCACAAGGGGGGCTTCACCAGCATCCCTTGCGCCGCACACACCCTTCACCTGGTAGTCAGGGATGCTCTGGGCTTGGGGGAGAAGGGGATTGGGGCAGGCACCCATAGCTCCCTGATCAAGAGGGGGATAAAGCTGGCCGGTTTCTATAACCGGAGCGTGAAGGGCAGTGACCTCCTCCAGGAGAAGCAGGCCAAGCAAGGCTCCTCAGTGCACCAGCTGGTGCAGAATGTGTCCACCCGGTGGAATTCGACCTTCCTGATGCTCGAGCGGCTTCTCGAGCAGAAGGTCTCCTTGCAAGGTTCAACTGGTGACAGACAGCGGGGCACCTCCAGGGTACAATGGGGCAGAATGGGAGATACTGGCTAACATGGTCTTTCTGCTCAGACCATTCCTGGCCGTGACAGAGACCATCAGGTCCTCCATGGCCACCATCAGCCAGGTCACCCCTTTGGTCCAGACTCTCTTCAGGAGACTGGAGGAGATTCTCCAGGGTCAGGATTATGGCCCTTAGGGCAGGAAGCTGGCGGATGAGGTGGTTGCCATGGTGCAGCAGCTGAAGGAAGGGCTGAAGGCGCTGTTTGAAGAGCTCCTGCAGTGGGAGGAATATGTTTTGGCAACCATGTTGGACCTCAGGATCAAGGGCAGCGTGGCATGCCAGACAGCACTCAATGGGCACTGGAATGGTGAGCTCGTGGAGAGGGTCCAGCAGGCAGAGCAGGTTCTGGAGAGTGCGTGGCTGCAGCAGCAGCAGGATGCCCCTGGGGATGGTGGGAGTGGGAGCAGCCATCCCTTTCAGCCAGCGGGGTCTATCCCTGCCCCCAACCCTAGCAGTAGCAGCAGCAGCAGCAGGCTGAGCAGCAGCAGCACCCTTATTGCCAGCAGCAGCAGCTCGTATATGCAGGGCACTCTGGTGAGCATGGGCTCATGCGCAGCAGGGCAGGCAGTGTGGCTGAGGACAATGGTGGAGGTGGTGCTCAGGCAGAGTTATGTGAGGGAGTACGACAGCGCAAAAAAAGGAGGGGGGAAACTATATTAAACCATAGGTTGATGCAAAATGTGGAACTGTGCAAATATCACATAACAGATGTGTGCAAAAACAATGATTTATTCCCATTCAATGGGTACTGTGTTAATTAAAATGGCAAGGTATGAACAACAATAATGTAGGTATTGCAATTTAACATGCAGCTGTGTACAGCAGAAAGGGCCCCCACTGGAGCGCTGAATGGAAATGGAAGATTTCAAAAGTCCAATCCTGGATTCCTGAGGAATATGGTTGATGTGCCCATGGTCTTTTCCTTTTTCAAATTGGGCTTTTTTCGCATGGACCTTCAGCTACCTGTCAAACGTGTTTCGGGGAATGCCCCCTTCTTCAGTGGCTCCTGAATATTAAAGAAAATTTTCTACAATGCCAAAAATCAACCAAGCATGTTATCATAAAACTTGCATACAAAAGTAAATCATTATGCATTCAATTGACCCTTACAGTCACTGATTACCTCCTAGATGTAGAAAGAGATTTCCTACATTTCCACATAACCTCTATGTGGAAGCTCTTCCATTGTGCTTTAGTCCCTATGTGAGTATGTGGGCCCATTTGTACCTGGAAAACATATCCACATAAGTGTTTTCACAGCTAATGCAAACTGATTAACACAGTGTTAGTTTATCAAATGGGCACCCATCCAATAGCCACAAAATTATAATGAAATGTATACAACCAACCTTTTTCTCACGAAACAGCCCTGCAAGTGTCTTACAAACACACAGCCTCCTGGCTGTGCCTTGATAGCTCAGGTGTTGCCAGTTGGATCTATCCAGGGTTTAACTAACATGCAGCCTTTCCTCATGTGATATGGGATGATCAATGAGCTGAGCCACTGCAATTACAGCCCCATCACTTGTTCTAAGGATTAAATGCTTAAGTCCTTATTAATGCTTCCTATCAAAATATAAATAAATTGAAGCCTGGCATAGAACCTATCATGATGAGGGCTTATAGCCTTCTTATTGTATTTTATTGCATTTTAATGTATTTTATTGTTTTAATTGTTTTATGTTGTGAGCCGCCCCGGGCTGCGTTGCAGGAGGGGCGGGATATAAATTTGTTTAAATAAAATAAAATAAATAAATTACTGCCTGATGTAGGGCTTATTATCCCATAAAATCTGCAAGGACTGCAACTGTATCTGGGGATTGTGAAATAAACCCCTTGCTGTGGTTCTTGTTGTTATTGTCTAATGTTCATTTTTTCTTTTGTTCTTTTTTTCAGGTGATTTACAAAAGCTATTGTGGCTATTGGATATGGGTGTTTACCAACCACACTGAAACAATGTGTAACTATCCAATCATGCACTAAATCCACAAATAAATGCTATCATTTGGATCAACATTGAAATGATCAATTCAGGGAATAACAACCATTCCAGCACATATATTCCGGGCTCACATAAATGTGCAAATGAACAGTCATAACAACAAAATCCCATGGCAGGCAATGAGGGTCTAGTAATCTCTATTTAGCTATGTTAAGAATAGAGTCCATGAAAGAGAATCATTTAGCCCCAAGGGAGCCTGCGTTCCCAATGTGAAGTTCCAGACAATCTCCCTCCTTTGTAAGTTTTAGATAATGACCTCCATCTTCAGCAATTATTTCCAGAACCAGGAATCTTAGTTCTGATGGTGCATGTTGCATATCTATGAAATGTTGCACCAAAGGTTCTTTGTGGGTCCTTCGTCTAATGTTTCCCACATGTTCCAGGATTCTTACTTTGACCTTCCTGGAAGTGTATCCTACATACATTAGGCTACATGGGCATACAAACCAGTCACAGTGAAACAGATGAGGAAGGCCAGGTGAGACCTAGGGCGTTTATAGACGATCCCGCTTACAAGCGGGATCGCCAAACGCCGGCTTTCCCCCCCGCGAAGTCTCTGCGAGCCGTGTCTGCAGTTCAGACACGGCGCAGAGTGCGAGTGCGCATGCATGCCCTTCTGCGCATGTGCACTCGCCCAGGGAACCAGGAAGTGCGGCGTAAAGCCGTCACTTCAGGAATCCGCGTCGGAGGGGGCAGGCGAGCCTGCCCCCTCCGACACAGATTAAAAAGCGGCCCCAGCAATTAGACGAGCGCCAAGAAAGGCGGCTGATCAAAGGATCAGCCGCCTTTTTGGTCTCGTCTATAAACGCCCCTAGAGGCCATCCCCAGAAGGATTCCAACACCTGTTGTTCTATAGTCGAGAAGACTCTGTGGGACAGGTTCACAACTAGCGAGGCCTGTAATTTTTGTTCTGAGGTTTCCCTATGGTCCCTTCATGTGCAGGTCTCTGTTTGAACCATGTTCTGTATCTGGGTGGATCCAAAAAAGAATCCTGCTGGGGATGGCCTCTAGGTCTCACCTAGAGGGACTCCTCCTCAATCTGGGCTGCTGCTGCTGAGGTGCTATCCCTCCCTCCCAATGCCCGGTGCCCACCCTGCCTCTCTCTGTCTCTGACTAGGTGACCTCAGCTAGCCTATCTGACTCACTGACCTCATGACGCAGGGTGGCATTGGGAAGCCTGCCAGCTGGCCTCTGACTAGATGATCTTGGCCCACCTATCTGACTCTCTCTTGTGTACTGCACAGTCTTTGCCAGCCTATCTGAGTGCCCTGCCAAGGTCCCTGCCTGCCTTCCCTACTGCCTCTCATGCCACGCTGTCTGTCTGCCCACCTGCCCAGTTTGCCAAGATCAAACCCTGCCTCAGTCTGCCTTCCGATGCTCATACCACACTGCCTGTCTGCCCGCCTGCCCAGGTTGCCAAGATCAAACCCTGCCTCATTCTGCCTTCTGCTCATGCCACTCTGCCTGTCTGCCCAAGTTGCCAGGATCAAAGCCTGCCTCAGACTGCCTTCTGCTCATGCCACACTGCCTGTCTGCCCACCCACCCGCCCAGGTTTCCAAGATCAAACCCTGCCTCAGTCTGCCTTCTGCTCATACCAAAGCACTTGTCTGCTCTCCCTGTGGGCAAAGCTGAAGCCCTGCTCCATCCTGCCAGCCTCTCATGCCAAGATGCCTGTCTTCCTGCCCTGGCAACCCTGGGTGATGTGACCCACTGGCCTGGTAATCCTGCTGCTGCTGTCTTCTGATCTATGGGTGCTCTGCCTTGGCAAATCCAAATGTGCCCACACAATCCTGCTGCTGCTGTCTGCTTCTGGTCCATGGATTCTGTGCCCTGGCAATCCAATGTCTACTGCTGCTGCTGCTGCTGCTGCTGCTGCTGCTGCTGCCGCCTCTACAGTGCCACAGACTCTGTGCCCTTGTCATCCAATCTATGCTGCTGCTACTACTGATGCCAACTTTGCTGTGCCATGGGTAGTATGCCCTGATAATCCAATACCTGCTGCTGTCTGTGCCATGGGTTCTGATACCGGGCATTCCAATGTCTGCCACTGCTGCCTCTGCTGTCTGTGCCATGGGTTCTGTGACCAGGCAATTCAATGTCTGCCACTTATGCCAATGCTGCCTCTGCTGTCTGTGCCATGGGTTCTGTGCCTGGGAAATCCAATGTCTGCCGCTGATGCCAATGCCGCCTCTGCTATCTGTGCCATGGGCGCTGTGCCCAGGCAATTCAGTGTCGGGTGCTGCTGCAAATGCTGCCTCTGCTGTCTGTGCCATGGGTTCTGCTACCAGGAAATCCAATGTCTGCCGCTGCTGCCAAAGATGCCTCTGCAGTCTTTGCCAGGGGTTCTGTGCCCCAGCAATCCAACATATGCTGCTGCTGCCAATGCTGCCTCTGCTATGCCACTGGTACTGTGCCCTGGGCAATCCAATATCCGCTATTGGTTGGCCATGTGATTCACCACCGGGCAAGGCTTGACCAATTGGCAGAATAGCTTCTTCAGATCCGGCGAGTAAGATGCAAGCCTGCAACACCTGGCCGAGTAGCAGTGACAGCCACCAAGCCTGGCTGGGCCTCTGCTGCTGCTCTGCTGATGCAAGTAATGTAACAAAAGTTATTGCCCTCCCCCCTTCCAATTCATTCTGAGCTAGCCGCTGATCCAGTCAGCAGGCGTTTTCAGAACTCTCCCTCTCCCAGCAATCCGTTGCCATCCTCCTCCTATTTCACCCATTTCCACACATTTACCTCCACAGTTTCATTTATTTAGATTAGATTAGATAGATTTAGATGTTACATCCAGAATCAGGAAGCAGCCACTCCATCCCCAGGTCCCACCATCAGGATTCTGGGGCCGTCATTAAGGTTTTAGTCTGAATTAAGTTTTTAGTCCAAACGTCCGAACGTCCAAACATCCAAACTCCATCCTGTTCACACATCTCGTGTGTGTGTGTGTGTGTGCGCGCGCGCGCGTGTGTGTGCGTGAGAGAGAGAGAGAGAGAGAGAGAGAGAGAGAGAGAGAATATGCATGTGCAATCATTTGGGAGGGAGATTTCTATCCCCCTGCTCCTCCTCCAAAAAGAGAGAGCACATCAATTGTATCTCCTAAAATATCTCTGGCTGTAGAATGGCAAAAGGCTAGAATAAGACATTTGTGAATTTGGTCCAACAAGCTCATATGTTTTTTCTATTGCCATCTCTCAGTTCTATTTATAGAGTATACCAGCAATCTTGTTAATAGCCTCTCCCTGAGGACTGGTCACCTTTCATTCATGCTAAAATATAATCAGCACTTCGTAATATGATGACAGGTTCATTCTATAGTTAAGCCTCTGTCCCCACTCTTGTTTTCAAAAATAACTCTCTCACCAAGTCTAATCAGAGGCATTTGTAAAGATGTGTTAATTATGTTTCTCATCATTAACACACCTGACGTGTACCTCTCAAGTGGGAAATGAATGGGAAGCAGAAATACGTGATTGAGAACAATGAAGAGAATGTAGATTGTGGATTATTTTAAAGACTAATCATTTGTGATATATTAGCTGTGTGCAATAGAATCTCTTAGGCTCTCATTATCATAGTAATATTCCTACTTGCTGATTTTCATTATTTATCTTGCCAAAATTTTGCCCCTTTTTGTTGTTATTTTATTATGTATTTTATATATTATACATTTTATATTTTATATTGTAAGCCGCCCGGGCTGCCTTTGGTAGGAGGGTGGGGTAATACATTTTTAAAATAAAATAAATAAAATAAAATTACTTGTCGATACCAATGGAAATAATGCAAATCTTATGATAAAGGACAAGAGTTTTAAATAATTAAATATTGCTTAAGACCCAGACATGAGGTCAAATATTTACAGAGATCACCAGACTACAAAGGTTAATATTTACTAAGGATGGGACTCTGGGCAAAATTTCAATATCGGTCAAATTTGGTTGTGGTTCTCATGAATTTCAGTTCTTTTTCAGTTTCGGTACTATCCGATCTTTTTCATTGATTTTTGTACTGGATTTTTAACATTGTGGTTTTTCAATGGGGGACAAACCGCAATGTTAAAAATCTGGTACAAAAATCAATGCAAAAGATCCGATAGCACCAAAACCGAAAAAGAACCAAAATGTTGGATTAATTCAAAATGGCCATTTTTGGGTGCTTTCGGTTTTATTCGAAACCGAAATTCCCATCCCTAATATTTACTAATACTAAAGAGTGTCAAAATACACATTTTTGTTTATATAAATTAATTGGTATTAGAGCAGTGGTTTCCAGCTCATGAATCTCAACAGTTTGTCAGGTGTCTGAAAATTCTGGTAAGTATAGTTGCTCAGTGGCTATTTATTTATTTATTCCATTTTTATCCTGCCCTTTTTTTGAAGGCTAACAGTAATATATAAAATGCATAAACATAAACATATAAAACATATGAAAAATATATAAAAGCAATTAAAAGAAACTCTAAACCCTACCCATCAACACTCTCCCTAGACCCTCCACCCCATCCCACCCAAACATATCCCAGCCCATCAAATGCCTGGCCAGACAAAAAGGTCTTACATCCCTTCTGAAAGCTAATCAGGCCTTAGGCGGATCTCCAGGGGAGAGAGTTCCATATTAAGTCCCCACCACAGCTAGTATTATGAATAAACTAAAGAATATTTATTTAATCCCATAGGTGTAATTCATGTAGGATCTATCCAGTTAACAACATATCTTCAGTTCCATGCAAGTAGGGTTTTCTGTGTTATAGTCAGTTTAAGTTAGGGGTGAAACTGGATTGGGACTGGGCAGCTCGCCTGTTTCTGTCAAAAACCAAAACAGACTTATATATATATATATATATATATATATATATATATATATATATATTTAAATGCACTGTGCTTTTAAATATATATATATATATGCACTGTGCATGTGCAAATGGCCACTGGCTCCTCCCTCCAGTCAGGATTCTGATCAGAACATATGCCCTTTTTAATGGGCCTCAGTTGGTGGGGGGGGTTCGTGGGTGCGCTGCTGTGGGGGTGATGCGGGGTGTGTGTGTACATGGGCGCATCCCTATCCCCTATGCATCCACACACGTGTCCCCACATGGAGCAACCTGCGTTTTCACCAGTTGCTGCATGCAGGGCCGATGGGTGGCGGTGGATGGAGGTGCATATTACGTAGGAGCATGCACGCTCACCCACCTGGCACCAATTTCAAATCGGACACACCCACTCATGTCAACTGCATGGGCATGCGTGAGCATGAGTGGGTGTGTCTTGTTTTAAAAAGGCCATAGTCTTTATTACAATTCTAATTGAGAAAAATAATAACTATTCTGTTTTCATGGAAATTTCCTGAAAATTTCCATGAAAACGGGCGAGCTATTTCAGTCCAGTCCTAGTTTAAGTGCTTGCCGATGTGATGTATATTGTTAGCTAAGGATGGGAATGTGATGAAAGCATTGCTGAAGTACAGATGTGCCTGAACTCAAAACAGATTGGAAACCATTGTATTAGAGTTTGCCCAGCCTGCAGAATTATAAGTTCAATTAAGATCCAGTCAGAATATCCCCAATATTCACGGGATTTGGGATCCAGTGTCCTGCTTTGGACTACTGTTGAGATTAGAACTTCCTTACAATTTCAGTGGAATCTACAACCAATTATATGGTTTGAGCCAATTTAACATAAACAAGAGGGAAAACAATAATAAAATTAAAAAAGTAAAATAAGTACACAGTCACACGCATCAGGGAGTGAACTGGAAGGAAAATGGTTCCAGGAGAAAAGTTAGCTAACGTTTAAAATATTTAAATACAATGTAAGAAACACGGACATGCTTGCTACTTTGTATTTAATTTGTTTTCCTTTTCATTATTGGTTTCTTCTCATTGATTATTTTTATGTTTGAAATGCTAATTGCTTGTTTCCCTAGCAGCTCTCTCTCAAGCGATTGCTTCCACATCTACCTGTCTTGTACTCTTTAGTCTTTACTTTTGAATTTTTTACTTCCGTGATCAAGAACCTTGCGTGGCCTGAAAGCTTGCATTATCTCACCAATAAAACTTGGCCCCCAAAAAAGAGATCATCTGAACTACTTTACCTCTTTCTCTCACACGTGAGAATAGCACAACCACTACATGTTCTAGACTGCTTCCTCTTTACAAAGACATCTGTTAAATTTCAGTGAACACCAAATCAAAGTGGCCGAGTCTGCTTCTCTAAATGGCTGTATACACTTGTTGTTGGGCCTTTCACTGCATGGAGATGGGTGGAAGGCACCCATGGGTGGAGGTGCGTGTACGTACCCGCACTCCATCCATCTCTACCCATCACCCACACACGGAGGCACTGGGGAAAACGGACGTGCCTCCGTGTGTAGAGATGGGTGCAGGTGGGTGGAGATGGATGTGCACTCGTGGGAATGGCCCCACACCCATCTCCACCCACTGCATTGCACCCCCCCACAACCACGCGCCTCTCCCCCCCGTCCAAGAGAAAAGGTTCCTTGTTATCGACTACATCTGAGCATATGTCCAGAAAATTAATATGAAATAGTTGTGGGATGGGCCGTTCATAATTAAAAAAAAAAAACTTTCCCCCTTGCAAGCTCACTATGGAGATGCCTCTTCCAGAATTTAGGGGATATTAACACTAGGTCCAAAACTATGGCTCTGAATTGTATATCCGATCATAAATTGAAATGTCTATAAAACATTTGTATAAAATATCACCCGGAATTATACTAATTAAACATTTATTACTGCAGATGTAATACATGTACTAGAAAACGTAATTATGGGCGACTTGCTTAATTCCAAATTGAAAGAAATTTTAGATCAAGCAGTAAAGAAAGCCCATTGCAGATTCTATTGTATCCTGGGAGGGGGGGGAAAGTGCAGTTTATGAAGGGTGAAATAAGAGTAAGTAAATGGTGCTGCTCAAGTGCTTTTACTATGTTAATGAAATGCAAAATAGCTTGAAAGTTAGAATTGGGTCCAAAGGCATGAGTCTCTCTGGAATAAGAGGTTCTCAGGCTGCCAGGGTAATAAATTCTATAGTGTTTATAAAAACAGGTCATGACATCCCATAAGTCTCTATTAAGCCTTTAAACTATTCCCTTTGTTATAACCAAGTGTTAATATTTGCTTTAAACTGTGCAATAACTCATTTGGGTCACTATAATTCTCTTTTTTTTTCTATGCATTTTTAGCAGTTTTAACTCAGCTCTCATTGCATTAGTACACATTCACAAAACATCCTTTTTGCGTGGGGTGCAATTCTGACTACAGGAGAGGAGAGAGCCAAATATCTAACCATGGATAGTCAATTCTGGATAGTCAGTCAGTTAACAGGCAGGTATCTACAATACCACTGCATTTAACTGACTACCAAAATATGGGTTAAATCATTGCCAGAAAACTGAAAGACTGATTTACCATTACTAGCTAACTGACTTAGGTTTTCCCACCTTACCATTTTCCCAATAGCAAATCTGCATCTGGCATATATGAACAAGATATCCAAGAGGAATCAGAGTTAAACTTGAAACCAGGGTCTGTGTGGCAAAACAGGAAAGGAATTAGAAACAAATGGAACCAACCAGTAACTGTCGAACAGACAGAAAGATAACAATGTGGTAACAAAATAATGTATGAGCCCTCAAGGAATAACTTTCAGGACCAACGGGGAAAAGTGCACTGACATGTTCTGTTAAGTTGCGGGAGCAAATTACAATTCGGCAACTGGTAACTTATGTAAAAGCAGCCTTGGTTAAACTGGGAGTTAATAAACAGTTACCGCTCAGTGTCAGTGCATTTTGGGTACAACAAATCTAATGGCTGATGATATCCAGGAAGATACCTCTGAATTCCTGACCACTCATATTGTTCTCTGCCATGCAATGAAAGTGTTTACTTTTAAAGATAGGACTCCTTCATATGACAATAGTGTAGTGTGATTTCATTAACCTGGAACAAATATCATTATTTCCTGACTGTAACTTCCTGTCTCGGAGTGATTTTAGAGGTGCAACCAGAGAATCCTGGAGCAGGAACTCCTTCCCCTGTTCCTGCTGGTTATAGAACAATGTAGGCAGGGATATCATGAGGGCATTCCTCCATACCCTTTGCATTGGAGGAAACACCATAATGAAGCAGGGAGGCAGAGAGACTATTGAAATGCAGTTGTATGAATTCATTGCTATGCGACCTATCAAGCAGATTAAAGAACAAATGTAATCTTGCAAGACGGAAGGATTGTGTGTGTAAAAGTTTCTCCCTTGCTGAAGCGGGGAAGTAAGGGGTTTGTCCAGGTGATGGAGAAATGTTTCGTCACTTCCTCCCACTGGAGCAGTCTGTGGGTGGGAGGGCAGAATTTGGAGGCTGGATGGTCATTGTGTATGTTTTTGCTTTTGCAAAATTTTTTGCTTGCACAATTGCTGGTAGCACACAGCAAACATTAACCCCTTCCCCTCCTTTTGCCCCAGGGTATCAGTGCATTGGTGTTTGGGGGAGCAACCTCTTTACTTCTTTCCATAGCTTTGCTGTGGGCTTAGCTGGTTACCTTGTTAGGGGCTGGGAAGTAATTTTTTCCTAGCTCACTTTATTAGCTGTGATGTGTGTATGTGGGGGTGGGGTGGGGTGGGCAGGGGAGAGGACTGCTTGATGCTACCCAATGCCTGGGCACAGGGAGGTGAGGTTCCCTGAGCTTCCTGGCCAGTTAGCAAAGTCCATCCTGCTTTGGGTGGAAATGCCCTCGAAAAACAGGGTATGTGGTAGCCCTTACCTACTTGACTAATGTCCATTTATAGACCTATACTCTAAGAATGTATCCAATCCTTGTTTGTGGTAATTCGTCAGGTATGAAGCAATGCAATTTTCCTTGCTTATTTTTTTTTACTTTTGAGTAAGCACACGTTGGAACTTTGAATTCTTGTTTTTTCTTCCATATAATAAGAAGTTGCATGTGTCTCTAGGCCACTTTCACACCTTACCTGGAAGGCGGGGTAACTTCCATGATGGCAATTGTCGCTCTGTTCTAATGGTAATTAGTGCACAAGGGAATGTGCTATTCTGCCTTCATCCCGTGAGAACACTTGCACATGACTAGGTCCCCTGATGTAGCTTTTACAATGACGGGTGTTCTAACCGGATAAAATCAGAATAGCACATTCCTACATGTGCTGATTCCCATGAGACTAGAGCCATGATTGCCATCATGAAAGCTTCCCTACTTTCCAGGTAACTTAACATGTGAAAGCAACCTTAGTCACTCTTGATTGCCAAAACCGAAAGAGGTGTCAGTGGATGTGACTCACTATAGTTACAAAGAACAAGATAACAGCCTATCTACATGCTGCTCTGCTTATGTATCCCATTTGGTTCAATTCTGTAAAATGGGTGGGGAGGGGCCCAGACCGTGAAGGGCCTTATAGATCAACACCAAAACCTTGAACCTGACTCGTCACACTATTGGCAGCCAGTGCAGAGTCCGGAGCACAGCTGTTATGTGCTCCTGACGACCCGTCCCCGAAAGGAGGTAGGCCGCTGCATTCTGCACTAGCTGCAGCCTCCGAGCCAGGAACAAGGGAAGCCCCACGTAGAGCGTGTTGCAGTAGTCCAGCCTCAAGGTGATAAAGGCATGGATGAGGGAGGCCAGGTCTGGGCCAGAGATAAATGGACGCAGCTTCCACACCAAATGCAACTGGCAGAAGGCAGCCTTCGCGACTGCCTCCACTTGCCGCTCCAGTCGAAGATCCGCATCCAATATCACCCCCAGACTCCGGACCTGCTGAGCTATAGGAGGGCGAACCCCCCCAAACAATGGGGCCACTACCTCCCTCAATCTCCCCACCAACATCACCTCCATTTTATCAGGGTTGAGCTTCAGTCTGCTCTGCCACATCCATTCAACCACAGCCTCCAAACACTGGGATAGCAATGAGACAGCAGGGTCTGGGTCAGTTGAAAAAGAGAGGTACAGCTGAGTATCATCAGCATATTGGTGACATTGCACCCCAAACCTTCTCACGACCTCCCACAAGGGCTGCATATATAAATTAAATAATAATGGAGACAGAATGGAACCCTGCGGAACACCGCATGATAAAGCATGGGGGCAAAATGTTTCATCCCCCAGCACCACCCGCTGGCTTCTCCCTGAGAGGAATGAACGTAACCATTCAAGAACAGTCCCATCCAGACCCCCCAGGTCACGCAGCTGTCTCAACAGCAGCCCATGGTCCACGGTATGAAAAGCGGTGGAGAGATCTAGCAGGATGAGAAATGTTGAACATCCTGCATCCATCTCCCAGTGGAGATCGTCGACCAAGGCCACCAGTGCCGTCTCAGTGCCATAGCCGGGGAGGAACCCAGATTGAAAAGGGTCCAGGAAACCGATGCTATCTAGATGTGCCTGCAGCTGGATCGTCACCACCCGCTCAATAAACTTCCCTAAAAAGGGAAGGTTAGAGACAGGTCGGTAACTGGCGAGCGCATCCATGTCCAAGGATGGTTTCTTCAGCAGGGGACACACCACAGCCTCCTTGAGGCTGGGGACAACCTCCCCTGCTGCAAGGATGTGTTCATTATCCTCACCAGCGATGTCCCCAACATCTCCCTGGAGACTTTCACCAACCAGGATGGGCATGGATCAAGGTTACAACAGGTGGCCCTCACAGACCCCAAGAAATCCTCCGCATCAGCCGGCGTCACTTCCTGAAACTCCCCCCACAAAGCTGGACTAGACGGGGCCTCCATCACCTCGCGCTTTCCCCCTACTGCCCCTAATCCAGCGTCAAAGTCACTCTTAATCCAAGTGATCTTGTCTGTGAAGTAGGTGACAAACTCCTCACAGAGGGCCTGGGACAAGTCCCCGTCCAGGCAGAGGGAGGCCAGACTGACCAGCCCCCGCACCACCCGAAACAGCTCTGCTGGGCATGACTTCACAGATGCTATGAGAACAGCAAGGAACTCCTTCCTTGCTGTCCTCACAGCCTCAACATAGGACCGCAAATGGGCCCTATGGAGAAGTCGGTCGGAGTCAGATCGAGTCCGACGCCAGCATCGCTCCAGCCTCCTGCCTACTCGTTTCATACACCACAACCCCTCGGTAAACCAAGGGGCCCTGCAGTGACGAGACCAAGACAGAAGGCATCTCGGAGCCACCCTGTCAATGGCCTCCTCCAGCAAGCTGTTCCAACGCTGGACCAGCTCATCCACAGAGTGACCGTCCAGGTCCAAGGTTAACTCCCTCAGGACCTCTTGGAACTGCTGGGGTTCCATCAGCCTCCGAGGGTGAACCATCCTAACTGGTCCGTTCCCCTTCTGGAGGGGGTACACTGAGAGACTGGCCTGAAGGAGATAATGGTCCATTCATGACAAGGGCATTACCCTAACCTCCCCCACAACTGGACCCCCCGCCTCAAGGTCCGAAAATCAGAATTGAATATCAGGTCAAGGGTATGCCCCCCCACATGGGTCGGGCAGACAACCTTCTGGGACAAATCCATGGTTGCCATGGCGAACATGGGTTCTCACTCCACCCCGACAAGGCTGGCATCGGCGTGAATGTTGAAGTCCCCCAGAACCAAGGTCCTAGAGGAGCCCAGCACTACCTCTGAGGCCAGCTCTGCTAGAGTGGCAAGGGATGCCGCCAGACAGGACGGGCCTGGTATACCAGCAGCACCCCTAGCTTGCCCCCAGCCAAATTGAACACCACGTGAAGGGCCTCAATAACCACAATCTCCTGGACTGGATGCCTCCTAACAAGCCAGTCCTCTATAAAAATAATCGCTACACCACCTCCCCAGCCATCCGTGCAGGGCTGATGCTGCACGGCATACCCAGCCGGAGTGAGATCGGCCAAAGTTGGACTGGCCAGCTCATCCAGCCAGGTCTCTGTAATACATGCGAGGTCCACGGCCCCATCCGAGATTATATCCCGGACAATTGGGGCCTTGTTAACAACGGACTTTGCATTTAGCAACAGCAGCCCCCCATGTGTGGACCTTGGACCTGACTCCTCCCTCACCCCCAGTGGGGGGATGGCAACTTGCACCTCCCTCAGGCACCTAGGTCCCCTAGGGGCGCGAGCCATCCAACCCCTTGGACCATACCATCTTCGCCCAAGAACCACCCCTATGGCCACACCCTCCCCCCCATCAACCAAATCCTGGGCCCCCAAACCTGGCTGCTCGCCCTGTGGCCTCTCCCCCTCTCACTTCCCCCCCAGTAACTCCCCCCCAGCCATCCTGCTGCCACAAGGGACTGATAGGGGACAAACCCCCCCACCCAACTTCCCTCTCTCACCGGGGTCGGGCTCCCTCCCCCCCCACCAAAACCCTCCCAATACTCCCCCTGCTACCAAAAGGGTCAGTTATCAGGATACCCTCCCACCGCCTCACTCTACCCACCCCTCCTACACCCCACCCTTCCTCCCTAGCCCTGAACAAGAAAAACCCCACCAAAACGTCCCCTGCCGCCCCCTGTGGCCCCGAAGTGCCCCAAAGGGCTGCGCCCTTTGACCGCGGACCTATGGCTCATGGCCTGTAGGTTGAGGACTGCAGCGGGAGCCACTGGACGCTGGGCTTTATAGCCCCAGCTACTTCCGGATGGGGGAGGGGACAAGCCGGCCCTCGCAACTGGCTTCTCCATTCCCCCACGCCCCCTGGCACTCACGAGAGTCTTTTGTATCCCCTCAGGTCCAGCAGAGTAGAGCAGAGCAGCGGCGGCAACAGTAGGCACCCTCCTCACTGGCAGCAAGGTGTAATCAGCGCAGCAGCAGAGGAAGGCAGGCAGGTGAGTAGTTCTGATGGGAGCCGCTGGTTGCTGGGCTTTATAGCCCCGACTACTTCCGAGTGGGGGTGGGGACAGGCCGGCCCTTGCGACCGGCTTCTGTGTTCCCCCCCCCCGCCCCCCGGCACTCACGATGATGTAGAAGTTGGGACAGAGGTTCTAAAAAGATATGCTCAGGATGATGGAAGGAAGGAGAAGGTCCAGATTGTGAATTCATGCCATAGAACCAGTACTTTGTCTCCACTCTTTTTCCCAGAGCTTACCCTTTCAGTGCTTGAATGTGGGTTCTGGATCCACAGGTCAAATTTGCTGCAAAAAGCTAAAAGCTCTGGCTGGGATATGGTCCCTCTTCCTATACCTATGATCAGTTTACCCTTATCCTTGCAACATGGACCTGCCTGCTGTCATTCTCATCGTAACCAAGCCAAGTACGTGCACTTGAGACCTCGCATCTTCATGAATGTTAGACCCCTTGTCTCTCCCTCTGTTCCCCTTCCTATGTCTCTCCCCCAGCTCCTGTCTCTCAGATTGTAAGCCCTAGGGGCAGGGACCGTGTCTATTTTATTACTTTGTAAAGTGCCAGGTACACTGATGGTGCTATATAAATGTTTGTTAATAATAATAAAATAATAATAATTTCCAGATTGCTCAAATTTTCACTTAAGTATTACTTACCCCCTATATTTTACAACACATATCCAATTTATCAGATAACTCCTTAACTGATGTTTAAGTCCTGAAGTAGGACTGAAGTGAGCAGCAAAATTTTTACTCACGAGTAATTTCACCATATCTGGAACCAGGATCGATTTCCTGACAATTTCCCAATACTGATGTGATTTCTTGATTCTCTCAATACCCCAAGATACCATCCCAGTTTAACCACTTTCTGCTTACTGTGTACCATTCATTTGCTGCTTACTGCATTGATGAGGGTACCAGTTGCCCCGCCTTGGGCAGCCTTAGCCCATTTGGGGGTAAGACTGGTACACAACATGTCCTTGGACTTTTTCCAAGGATGTATCCCTTTGCATCCAGCTGCTTGCCCCACTCTGGGGAAGGGGAAACATCTGGTAGCCGCCGATCACATGATGCACTGTATCGCATGGTCTGGTTGCCCAGACCGGGTAATAAGGCTTCCCAAGGTGTGGTATCCTTCCCATGGAATCTCGTGCAGCTGCACTCCCTGTCTCTAAAGGCTAGAAAATTTGATAGGGTAATGAATTTCTGAGAGTTCAGGTGAAGCTGTATTTGCTCAGGCAACAACTTTGCATTATTTCAAGGCAGCATACACCTTATATTCCTTAAGATGATGACTTCATTCTGCATTAGTTTGTCTAATACTATTACAAGTACATAATACAGTTAAAAAAGAGTTAACAAGACATGTTGGACATCTGTCCAACACAATATTAGGGTGTGATATTCTCTCTGTTTAGTGCCAGCGCTTAACACTAGCATGAGTCCTACACTGAAATTGATGGGACTTACAAACTCGTGGGTTGTGAACTTGTGACTACTAAGACTAAAAGGAGGAGCTAAATTGCTGCTCACAAAACATTTCACAAGGATCAATTTCCTGACTACTTTGTGATACTGATGCAATTTCTTGATTCTTACAGTACCACAAGATACTGTCCCAATTTACCGACTTTCCATTTGCCGTTTACAGCATACCATTAATTTACCGCTTACTGCATTGCTGAGGGTATCGTTTTACTTCCAGGTTTGTTGTTTTTGCATTTCTGAGCCAATCACTCTACAAATAGCCCACCCCCAACCTCCTCTCCAGTGTCCCTTAATGTCCACTCCAGTGCCTCCCATCAGAATTGTTCTATGTTGTTCCCTTTGCTTTGACCAATCTGCAACTGGATTGCAGTTCAGCAAACGAATC
This sequence comes from Sphenodon punctatus, assembly GCA_003113815.1. NCBI lineage: Eukaryota > Metazoa > Chordata > Lepidosauria > Sphenodontia > Sphenodontidae > Sphenodon > Sphenodon punctatus. Next base: position 2,137,980 of record QEPC01009674.1, read on the forward strand.
TGCGTACCAGCCAATGAGTGACAAGGAAGTACAAGGGAGAACAAAGTGGAAAAGAATGTGGTATTGAGTTGGTATTACTTCTTGGGATTTGAAATGGTAAACAGCAAAGTGGTAAATCAATAAACAAAACATCGGTTGAGACATTGTCAAGTAATGAGATGTTCTCAATTCGACAGAGACAGTATCGAGAAATGGGATTTTGGCAAGACTTCGCATATGGGCAAAATCTCATTAAAACCCTACTGTAAAGGCCTTGTGGTAGCCCTTTCTGTGAGAGCAAATGGCATCTCAAACGGTGCTTTGCAGGACCTATTCCTTTGAAAACAAGCAAGTGTTTCCAAGAAATATATTTTAATACTGAATAACATGAGTGAAAACCTAGCCTCAGTGAAGTCAATGGAAGTTTGTAGTTGTTTCTGATGGAGCCAGGATTTCATCCTATATTTTTTGAGGAGATTGTCAAAGCTATTCAGGACATTTGGACTCTGCATTTACATTAATTTGAATGGAAACTGGGTGTTCAACTCATCTATGCAGCCTTATCCATGGTTTAAAATTCATCATATAAATGTTTATATGGCAACAGCACAACCCTTTGGCTATTTGGCACTGGTGTGAGTCCCATTTACTTTAGTGAGGCCCATGCCAGTGGTTAGAGCTAGCACAGGTGCTAAGCACCCATGGGTTCATGCCCTTAAGCCAATGGTAGTGTGTGACTGTCTTTAGTACTCGATAGGATGCTTATTCCTAATAAATAAATAAATAAATAGCTGTGGCATGATTATTATAAATCCCTTCTATAGCAATTTCAGTAGACAAACAGATTTACAATCCTTGGGTACAGCCACATAAGCTGCGGAAGCTCTGATCCATGTGCAGGCCGGTGGAGGGCAAGCACAGCCATCGCACTCCAGGGCCAGCATGGGGAGCAGGGAACATGTGCTCCTCCCCCTTGGGGAAGGCAGGCGGGCTGCTGTTGGACCTCCCACCATGGGGTGAGGTGGGCCGAGTCACCAGCCACATGAGTGGGTACCTGGTCCTGCCCACCTCCCTCCCTCGGTCTGACCACTATCCCAGCTCCCACATGTGATGTGGCTATGCGGGACTGGAGCTAGCAGCCACTGCTCAAAACCCCACAGCGGACCTCATCATGCAAAGGGGCAGATAGCAACTGGACACATGAACTACCGTGGCTTGGGCAGCCCATTTTCAGTGAGGCTGATACATGCTGCATTTTTCCAGTGATGCAGTATGTAGCAGTGAGCTGCCTTTCCTGTAGCAGGGGGAACATCGTGGCTGAGGGAGGGGCACAGGCCACAGCGTGGAGACAGAGCCAGCCAGCCACGCATCACTCCCTGCCCACCCTCCCTGGCCAGGTCAGGTTGGAGGAACATTTGGTTCCATCCTCCAACCTGACCTGACCAGGAGGACGGGGGTCACTATCCCACCCCCAGGTGTGCAGCTGCAGTAGTGGCTGCATGTATGTTTTTACCTTGAGTAGTTCAAAGGATATACTTTGTTGGACCAACTTCTGTTGATAAGAATATACAAGTTTTGGGGCCACACCAGTTTCTCTCCATCTCTTACATTTGGGGCCAACATGGAGACCACCCTCTTTATATATTATCTGGAGGGAGTATTTCTTTATCCTACCCAGAAGTGTGTCAGAGCACGTATATTCCTTACCCTATACTCAGAGGCCAGCACATTTAAATTCCCTATACTCAAGGGCCAGAAAATCTTTGCCACAGATTAAAGATCAACCTCTCCTCAAACACTGTACATTGGAGCTTTGGTGCTTTGCTTAGTGAATTATTATTCTCAAACAGAAGGAAAATATTTCTCATATCTTATGACTGATATCATTTATTCAAACTTGCCTTTCTGTATGTTGTGTTAAAAGTCTCAGAACTTAGAAGTTTGTAGAATTGGAGAATGATAGTGAAATGTGTCATTTAATTTTTATTTAATACCTAGCATGTAGTACACCAGATGCCATGTGCACAATACTGGTGAATTATCTTATGAGATTTTAATTGGCCAAATGAGCAGGCACAATTGACATAAATAGGCCATTTACGTTCAAAAATAATGAATTGCCACACCTGCTTTATGAATACGTTATAGACTTTTTTTTCTCATTAGCACAGCAGGCTCTAGCAATGACTAAGGAATCCTCCATAATAAATCATTATGGGAGAAAGTTGAGCAGGTTCTAATATAATGACATATTTGATGATGTGCCTTGGTGGACAAACTTGGTTACATATTTGATTTATTTCTTACAATCACATTTCCTGAGAAATAATGGACATGGCATTTCTTCAATGGAGAAAGAAAATTTTTCAGATTACTTAAACAGATGTAACTCAGTTGAATTTAATGAAAATATATCAGGTTTCATCAGCTGAGGAGCGATCCTACCCGTCTATTAAGAGAAGATTTGCTGTTCTCAAGGCAATGAGGTAACATATCGAATGGATCTGACGTTGACACAAATATAGATCATGGGATTCAGAAGGAAACACAAAGGGTACACCCATACAGCAGTTATACAAATTACACACACACACACACACACACACACACACATACAGAGGCACAAACATTTTACTGGTTTAAACATATAACATGATATGGAAGGAGTCTTTTTATGAGGAGAGGGGAGTCATCTTCTTGAGGTAATCAGTTCATCTTTTCTTCCTCATTCTGAAGTTTCAGTGTAAATTATTTCACTTCTTTCCCCTCCTCCCGCCAATATCACCTATATTTATTTTATTTTATTATTTTATTTTATTCAAGCACTTAATACTCCACCCCTCCTGCTGAAGCAGCTTGGGGTGGCTAACGATTTATAAAAAATAAAAATATAAAATCACAATAATATAAAAATAAATATAAATATAATACAGCTAAAACATTACTAAGGGGATGGCAAAATACATACGTAAAATATAGCAGAAATATATTTTTAAAACCCATCATGCTAACCCTCAAAACCCTCATCCATTTCCCTCGCCAAAAGAATGGCGGAACAGCCAGGTTTTGCATTGACGTCAAAAGGAGGAGAGGTCCTGGGAAATCTAGGCCTCTGCTGGAAGGGAGTTCTACAGGTTTAGTGCAGCCACTGAGAACGCCCTCTCCATAGACGCCCGATGGCCTACCCAGGGGACTTCATGAAAGGCACTCCAGGTCAACTTCAGGGGCCAATCCAGAGCCCACGGGGGTGGGGGGGAGGCACTACCTCAGGTAGGTAGGGCCTAAGTCGTATAGGGCTTTATAGGTAAGTACCAACACCTTGAATCAGGCCTGGAAGACTATAGCCAACCAGTGCAGAGAGTTAAGTACAGGTGTAATATGCTTCCAGTGACCCGATCTCGTAAGGACACAGGCTGCCACATTTTGCACCAACTGTAGTCTCCGAACCGTCACCATGGGTAGCCCCACGTAGAGCGTGTTACAATACTCCAGTCTTGAGGTGATGAAAGCATGGATGATAGTGGTCAGGTCAGAGTCTGAGACGTACAGCCGAAGCCACCATACCACATGTAATTGGTGAAACATGCTACTCGCCACAGCCCCCACCTGGGCATCCAGGCAGAGCTGTGAATCAAGGAGCACTCCCAGACTCCAAACCTGGGGAACCAGTGGTGGCCAAATCCCATTGATGATGGGGGATGCTGAACCCACCACCATTACCTCCATCTTGTCAAACATTGTGCTGAATTATAAAAAAAAAATCTGCATATGTCCTTACAGCATATGGCTGCTTTTAGATGAGACGGTACAACACAAGTCAACCCAGTAGACATGTGTGATACTGCCCATTTAAAAGTGCCGGTGGGTGGACACATGCTCCTGTGACCCATGCACCATCCTCCATCTATTTCCACCCGTCTCCCCACATGGAGCAATCAGGAAAAACCCAGGTTGCTCTGTGAGGGGGCATGTGTGGCCAGCGGGTGGATGGGGCGGCAAACTAAGCGCACACCTATCCACCGCCATCTAAACCCTTCCCCACCCACTGAAAATGTATATGTTCTCCACCGAGTGCACATGGACCGTACCCTCATCCCCACACAGCATCCATCTAAAAACGGCCTATGTGTCCACTCCAGAACACCGAGTCTTTTATTCTATTGAGACTAAAGCTAGATTGCTTCCATGTCACTATTTATTGTTTATAGATAATCTGATTAATGAGAAAGTAGTATTAAAGCACACCATAGAACTCTAAATTCAATTACAAATTGCTTGGCACAGAAGAAGTGGATTGAAATATGATGACTAACTTCCATTAGGAATGGAAATCCTAACATTTTAATGCAAGAGATACAGACAAACAGATCAACAGGAAATAAAAGTGGGGATAATTATCAGCTTATGTTTGAAGCTTGATTGTCTTACGTAAAGTGACTCTACACTCTTACGAAATCATATTGAGACAACACCCAATTTATTTCTGCATGGCTAGTTCAAAGGAGCAGCTCAAAGTAGCTTGAGTGGGTATACATGTATCCCAGAGTCTATGACAGGGGAGGAGACCCAAAAAGCAGGCAGCAAATTCAGAGCTTTTTCCCAGTGGAAAGAGAAGCAAGAAGAGAGGTGAAGGAGCTGGAGAAGTGCAGGAAGAGAGAACGGGGGAAAGAGGAAGAAGGAGCAGGAACTGGGGAAAGGAAGGCTGAAATTCCCAGGTTTTGTAACTGAGGAGGTCAATTCAATTCAATTTTATTCCGGCACGGGCCTTCGCCTTGGCCAGCAGAAAAATATGTAACAGACAACAATACAACAAAGCATACAACAGACAACAATACAACAAAACATAAATAGCAACCAAATCGCTTAAGAAGAGCAAAAATACTACTATTGATTATCAAAAACCCTTTCTTCCAGCATTATCCTAATAGGCAACAATAAGCAACAAGCAGGAAGAAGATTTAATGTAGCAACATGGAAGAATATAAATAAGGCACCCGGCTCAGAATTTGCAGGAGATTTCCAGCACCCCATGGTAAAACCCAACCACCCCTGCTGGACTACAAAATTCTGCTAGATTGACTAAAGCTATGGGAACTTAATTTATACAAATTTGGCTCTAGCTTTTCCTGCCAAACTTAAGTATGTGGCAATTGCCATCAGCTCAACCTTCTCTCTCAAAGAAAGAAGGTAAGAATAAACACCTTCTGAATTGAAGTCAAGACCCCTTTTTAACAGCGGCAAAAGGAGGAGGTCAGATGAACCCAGGTTTTAGAATCATCTAAATAATTTAGGATCCTGAGGTTCTGTTTTGAATTTAAGGTTAGATTTAGAAGTTTAGACTTTAGACTTTTATGCATCTAACTTTCAGTTAGAGTTGATGTGACTCAGGTACAGATGCAGTGGTAATTGCAAATCTACCTCTAGAAGCCCAAGTCTCATTTTCTTTCAGTGAAATTTAGGTTCCCAAGTAAATTTGATAATGGTATTTCCACTCCTAAATTGTTTTTTTCCAGGTTTTGTACCTCAGGAGGTCAGATGTCCCTCCCCTTCTTCTCAGAGGGGGCAACCTAACCATTAGTTATCCTAAGCTGTTAAGAAGTTTTTGAATATTGCCATGTTCACACAAAACTTGCTCTCTTACTCCGTAGTCTCTGGGCTAGATAGCCTGTACTATTTTACTGCTGGGTGGGAAAGAAAACAGATGTTCACCTTTTATTTGACCACTCTCATTTGTTTACTCTCACAGGAGGTAACTTGACACCTAGGTAGGGAAGGTGACATTAACAACTGTACCTCTGGGCAAATAAACCCTAGGGTAGACTTATCCATGGAGCAATTACTCCCACATAAAACCCATTTTGGAGGAACAAAAAACTTTCTCTGGATTTCCTGCTTGTTTTGTGTTTGTCAGTTGTGCCTATAGTCCACTGATAATGTTCTCCTTATGGGAGAAAGTCTTTCATTCTCCTGGGCACATTCCTCTCCTAAATTAACAGTCCAGTCCTCAGAACACTCTGTCAGTGTGAACCTCATCCACTTAAATAGGACTTGTGCAGGTGGAGCATTGGAGAGTCAGACATTAGATTACACAAGAAACTTGTTGAGGATTGTTTAATGGAAGCTATAAAAGGGTTCTGGTTTATTCTATTTAGAATTCTATATTACTCCAATTGACATGGTATCCAAGCACTTTCCAGGCGAAAAGTTGACCATGAAGACTACTACTTGGCAAGTCCTCTCCCTTTCCACAGGCTCCTTCCCCTCTGCCTTCAAGCATGCCACTGTCTCCCCCATCCTCAAAAAGCCCACCCTGTACCCATCTGATCCCTCTAGTTACCGACCAGTCTCCCTCCTTCCCTTTGCCTCAAAGCTTCTGGAAAGTGTTGTCTACTCCCGCTGCCTGGACCTCCTCTCTGTCAACTCCTCCCTGGATCCTCGCCAATCCGGCTTCCACCCCCTTCACTCTACTGAAACTGCCCTGGCTAAGTTCACCAATGATCTACTTATCGCTAAATCTAAGCGCGTCTACTCCATTCTTGTCCTCCTTGACCTCTCTGCAGCCTTTGACACGGTCGACCACTTGCTTCTATTGGACTCGCTTTACTCTTTGGGCTTCCGTGGCTCTGTCCTTTACTGGTTCTCCTCCTACCTCTCTGACC
>QEPC01009674.1:2162699-2185572 GCA_003113815.1 Sphenodon punctatus
GGGCTTTTAGCCCCCGCTACTTCCGGGTGGGGGGGGAGGGGACAGGACAGCCCACGTGGCTGCCCTCTGCGTTCCCCCCCCTGCCCCCAACCCACGAGTTCTTGCCTTCTTGTCCCCGCAGGTGACCCCCGCGGGGACGGAGCAGCGGCGGCGGCGGCCCCAGCGGCGAGCGGCGGCGACGATGGAGGCGGCGGCGATGTCAATGCCGGCTGCGGCGGCGAGGAATCAACCCCCCCCGGCACCACCCGCAACCTGAGTCTGTGTGCTCACCTAGTGCTCCAATAGTGAGCCTGTGTGCACACCTAGTGCTCCGCCTAGTGAATCTGTGGTTTCTTTGTATCCTCAACTTAAATTGCCTGAGGGCACAGATGAGGAAACTACTGAAGATTTATTAGATTTTTGTAGCCCTGCATCTTTACCACCAGATCCAAACAATGCTGGGGTACCCCAACCGCAGAAGCCCCGGGGAGCTCAAGATTCTCAGGAAGCAGAGCTGCTGCCTTCACCAACTTCTGTACAGGCAGAACCTCTCCCTGATAGCACTGGTGGAGCCATTTTATCTGTGCCTGCGCTGGAGCATTTTTAGTGGTATCAGCTCCCTTGCAGACACAGGCTGGTACGTCATTGAGTACTAACGCTGTTAGTTCTACCATGGGCTCTGCTGCTTTGAGTCCTGTCTCAGGCCATACTAGATCGGCCCAGGACAGAGATGTTTTTCTGGCCTCGCTTTGGCAGATGCCAGGCAGAGCAAATGGAGGGTTAGTAACAGTTCATGTTCCTTGGTCACCCATGGACCTGAACAATTTAGTTAAAGAGTTTTCTAACATCAGAGAAGAACTGCAAAAGTTCAAGGATGAACTTCAAACTATCATAGACTGTTATTAACTTAATTGGGCCTAATAATTTACTAAGAGGTGCTCTCCCACCTGAGCTGCGCCAAAGATTATTTGCAGTGAGTAATTGGCCGACAGCAGTGCCAACAGCTCAGGAACTGTTAGCAGCTCATACATCACTAGTAGATTCTATCTTAAAAGTTTGTCCCCCCCAAGACAGACTGGATTAAAATTCATAATTGCAAACAACTTAAGGATGAGCGGCCAGCAGATTATATGGATAGGCTGCGAGTGGTGTTTGACAGGCATTCTGGAATAACGGAGGCTGCTCAGAGTGCACCCCAAGCTGCTGCTTTTGTCCAGGGACTCCTTCCAAAAATTTGAGAGCAGCTCTGCTCTGTTTCTATTGGGTGGCAACTTAAGCTTTTAGGGGAATTGGTGACAATTTCTAATCATTGTGTTGCTAGCCAAGAAAAGAAAAAGGACCTTTCTGATACTAAGTTAATGGCTCTTCAGCAAAATAACTCAGGAGGAGCTCGGGGAAGGGGACCAAGGGGAGCAAATAAGAGTGGTTGTTGTGGTTGTGGGGGATGTGGGAGAGGTTGGGGAATGGGATGTGGATTTTTTTTGAGCCCTAACCCTAATGCCTGCCACCTTTGTGGACAATTGAGTCATTGGAAGGCGAATTGTCCATCCCAATCTTGCCAATTGGGGGGGGGGACATTTGTTGATACGCCTCCACCTCTCCCTCCTGCCCAGATGCCCAATCCTATGCAGGCACCCTTTCCTGCCTTGCATTAGGACAGCTTGAGGGATTGTGACTTCATGAATTTTCCCATTTTGCCAGTGGATCAATCTGGTTGTTATGTCTTATGTATGATAAATGGTGTAACAACTAACTGTCTTGTTGATACTGGAGCTAGTAGATCAACCTTGAGATCCCAAGAATTTCCTTGTGTACCTTTGTCTGCTGAAATTGTTAATGCTGTGGGAATTGCTAATCAGACGGTTCCCCATCCAGTGTCTCAGCCGGTGTCTGTTTGTCTGCGACCCATTGCAGACCAGCATGCATTTTTGCTAAGTGTTTCCTCTTCAGTTAATTTGCTTGGTAGGGATTTGCTTTGTAAGCTTGGGTGTACTGTTCTCCCGATGGGGGTCTATTTAAATATTGCTAGTGACAACAAATTAGCCATGCTTGCCACACTGTTAGAAGCCCCTGAATAACCAGAAAATTTGGAATTAACTGAGATCCAAAATAGGGTTATGCTTGCTGCTCCCTCAACTTTGTGGTCACAACACGACAATGAAGTGGGGCAAATCAAAACAGCTGAAATGGAAATAATCAAGTTAAAATCTGACAGGCCCTCGGCCAGAATTCCTCAGTCTCCTCTTCGACCGGATGCAGAAGAGGGCATTTATCCTGTGATTATGTCTTTTCTAAAACAGGGAATTCTTGTTCCTACTTGTAGCCCTTGCAATACACCTATGTTGTGGGTTAAGAAACCTATTTGTCCAGGATTTAAGATCTATAAACTCTGTGGTTTTCCCCACTTTTCCTGTGGTTCCCAATCCAGTCACTATTCTGTCATGCATTCCATGTACTGCAAAGTGCTTCACTGGGTGATTTCAGACGAGACGGGGCAGCATTCACCCCATCCCGGAATCACCCAAATGATTCCCCGCCGGGATCACTCCGGCACGTCCAACAGACATGCCAGCTGATCCCAGTGGGGAATTGGGGAGGGGGCAGGGACACATGGCGCAATGTGCGGCTGCTTGGCCCCACCCCCCATGCTCCCCCGCTGCCCGCCCTCTGGAGAGACGGGTGGGTGCCGTAGCCAATGCAGCCACAGCGCTCGCCCAAATTGACCACGCCCCAGAATCCCACCAGGGATTCTGGGCTGTGGTTTCTGTTCAGNCTGAGTGAGAGTTTGTGTGAAGAAAGGAATGTTCATGAGCTCAGACTGCAGCGGATTGTGCTGTTAGACTTTGCTCCCTGTAGTTGAAAAGACTTATACACATCTAGATGTGTATAAGAGACAGGCCTGGAATCCTGACAGGGATTCAGGGCTGTGGTTTCTGTTCAGACGAGACGGGGCCCTTAATCATGGCGGGGAATCGCATTCACCATGTGACCGGCGCCGGCCTCGCCGGTTCTGCCGATCGCGTGGTGAATGTGATTCCCCACTGCGATTGTCTGTGGCAAACATCGGGGGGGGGGAACTTCCGGTTCCCCAACAGACGTTTTGGGACCATTCCCCACCACAGGGTATTGACTGTGGTTGAGCGTGATCTCATAACGTCTGGAAATACCCACTGTTGTGGATCTCTGTTCTGCTTTTTTTTCCTATCCCTATTCATTGTGATAATCAGTATCTTTTTGCTTTTACTTTTCGGGGTTGCCAGTACACTTGGACTAAGCTGCCACAGGGCTATGTTGAATCTTCTTCTTTGTTTTCACAAATCCTTAAAAAGGATTTGGATGATGTGAAATTCCAAGAGGGCTCCGTGTTGATTCAGTATGTGGATGACCTCCTCTTGGCATCTCCTTCTCTAGATGCTTGTGCTAGGGATTCTTTGATTTTGTTAACTGCTTTAGATCAAAAAGGGCATAAAACCTCTAAAAAGAAATTGCAACTTTACTTGCCAAGAGTTCGTTATTTGGGCCACGAGATTTCTGCTAGTGAGCGCCATCTCTCTGATAGCCAAGTTCTGGCTATCTTGCAGATGCCTAAACCTGTCACAGAGGTACAAATAAGAACACTGCTGGGGATTTCAGGATTTTGTCATCAGTGGATCCTTGGATATGCCACCATTGTCAAGCCGTTACAGGAGCTTGTAAACACTGAAACTACAGAGCCACTGCAATGGTCCACTGAGGCTGAACAGGATTTTGTTTAATTGAAACAGGCTCTCTCCAGCGCTCTGGTGCTGGGTTGTCCAGATTACTCTGAGCCATTTACTTTGTTTTGCCATGAAAAGGGTGGGGTTGCATTGGGGGTTCTCACCCCAAAACATGGGGACAAGCACAAACCTATTGCTTATTATAGCTATGCTTTAGATTTTGTGGCTTGTGGATTCCCTCCATGTTTGCGAGCTGTTGCCGCTGCAGCTGTTTTAGTTGAACATTCAGACACTCTGGTTTTGGGCTCTCCTCTTGTGGTATCTGTTCCTCATTCTGTAGCTGCATTGTTGTTGAGATCTAAAATGCTGCATTTGTCTAATGCTCGCCTGACTAAATATGAGATACTTTTACTGTCAGTTGGGCATATTACTCTTGCTCGATGTCCAGTTCTCAATCCTGCCTCATTACTGCTTACCCCTTCTGATGGGGAACCCTATAATTGTTTGTGTGTTACCTCTCATCTTACTATGCTGATCTTCAAGACACTGCTTTGCACAACCCTGATTTAATTTTCTATGTTGATGGCTCATGCTTAAGAAATAACAGTGAGAATCATGTTGCTGTCTCTGCTGTTTGCTCACAATATGAGCTAATTGAAAGAAGCCCACTTCCAGCTGTTTACTCTGCTCAGGTTGCTGAGTTGATAGCCCTGACCAGAGCTTGCTTCCTTACCAAGGGAAGATCTGTCAACATTTTTACTCATTCCTGCTATGCCTTTGGGGTTGTACAGGACTTTGGTCAACTTTGAAAGCAGAGAGGCTTTTTGACAGCTGCTGGGACACCCATAAAGAATGGATCTTATGTTGCAGCTTTGTTAGATGCTGTTAACTTGCCTTCTGCTATAGCTGTTGTTAAGTGTTTAGCTCACCTTGTTCCATATGATGAAGTCACTCGTGGAAATGCTCTGGTGGATGCTTCTGCCAGGGCTGTGGCCCTTTCCACTCCTCAGGCTACGTCTTTGTTTCTGTCCACTCCTGTCAATTTCCCAATGGCAACCATGGAAGAAGTTGCCCTTCCCCCAAACTAGGCCTCTGATAACGAAAAGGGTTATTGGAGAATGACAGGATGCCATCTTTGCTCAGACCATTTATGGTGGTCACCAGATGGTCACTTGGTGGCACCAATGGTCCTTTTGCCCTATTTGGCTAGGATACATCGTGGAGTAGCCCACCTGAGTAAAGGAGGAATGATTGAAGCAGTGAAACGTGACTGGCATGCCCCAAACTTTACTGCCATAACTAGTCAGTACTGCCAAACTTGTGTCATTTGCCAGGCTCACAATGTGGGAAAACCTGTCAAAACCAAAAGAGCAGCACATCCTCCTCCATGGGGCCCGTTTGTAAATATTCAGATTTACTTTATTCAGTTGCCTAAGTGTGCCTCATTTGAATATGTATTAGTTTTGGTATACATGTTCTCTGTATGGATTGAAGCATACCCATGCGCAAAGGCTAATGCTCTCACAATCAGTAAAATACTTTTAAAATAATGTATTCCTCGGTTTGGGATCCCTGTGTCTATCAACAGTGATAGAGGAACTCATTTTACTGGTCAGGTAATGAAAGAAGTTTGCAAGGCCTTAGGACTCCAGCAAAATTTTAATTGACCATACCATCCTCAGTCTACAGTAGCAGTAGAAAGACAGAATGTCATTTTGAAAAACAAGTTAGCCAAAATCTGTCAAGAGACAAACCTGAAAAGGCCTGATGCCTTGCACTTAGCCCTCATGAGTATGAGATCAACCTGCAATAGGAGGACTGGATTGTCACCTCATGAAATTTTAATGGGTCGGCCCATGAGGCTGCCTGCATCAATTCCTATACCACCTCATGCTTTGAACATTGCTTTAGCTGATGATACTGTTCTCTCCTACTGCAAGGCATTAATGAAGTATGTTAAGGCCTTTCATTCACAGATTCAGACGACTCTTCCCCAAGAACCCCAAGAAGCCTGCCACGACTTACAACCGGGTGACTGGGTCCACATCAGGAGTCATCAAAGAAAGACAGCTTTGGAGCCTTGCTGGAAAGGCCCTTTCCAGGTACTTCTTAACACCAAGTCTGCTGTAAAGTGCCAGAGATGCCCAACCTGGGTTCATGCCTCTCATTGCAAAAAGACCTCTGCACCTGTAGAAATAAGGTCAGAGGGGCAGGGTAATGTACTAGTAACCTCTTCCCTGCCACCAATTCTAGAAGATGATTTGCCACTACAAAGAGAAGAGGTTTTGCAACTACAAACCAAGAACAAAGATGAGTTACCACACCACTACCACCTCAGAAGTAGAGGAAAAGACTCTTGGGAAATTTTCCTATTGGATTCAGCTCTTTGTTTTCTTACAGGTCTGCATCATCAATGCCTCTGCTGTTGCATTCTGGCCTACCCGAGAAGAGGGCAAAAAAACTTTGCACACTACCACATTAATAAAAGAACATATAGAAACAAACACTTGATGCATAGTGACAACACCTTTTGTTGACTATTGAGCAACTGCGGATATCTCTTAATGTGTCTAAATGCTGGATTTGTGCCCATGTGCCCACACACTCTAAGTGGGGAATCCCTTTTGTTCCCGTAGTATTAAATGCCTCTCAGATAGTGCAAGGGGCAACCACTTCATTTCCAGGCAAGGAATTAACATGGGCTAATATAGGTCACAATAATACTGAATATATCAATTTACAAGGGGAGTATTGTTTTCAATCCAGCAGGTCTATGTGGGGAAAATATGCACACAATGAAGGGGTTAAGGTAGGTTACAGCACGTGCAACTACACATACACCATAAATTCCACTGGGTATGTAGCTTTAAATGGAAACTCCTTCCGTGGCTATTTCCCCTACCCCCTGAATTCCAGTTATTATGGACTTCACATTATGCATTCCTCCTTGTCCTATATGACTGAATAAATTGCCCTGATTGGACACTATTTCATTTGTGAAAACAAAGCCTATAAGAAATTTCCCCCCTAGTGGGAGGGATCTTGTTTTGTTGGAGCTATTGCCCCTGCCATAAGATACCTACCTACCCTTCCTCAAGGCAAACTGAGAAATAGGATGGAAATTACTGAGGCCCAAAGATATTGGGGTATCACAATTCCGGCCATTGGAGTTGCTTTATCTATGCTTTATCTAATACAGCGCATGTCTGGAGTATTAGAGAAAGTTGTTAATGCAACATCCCTAGGCTTTAAGGACATAGTCGATGAAAAGGGTAATATCAGACAGGTGGTTTTGCAAAACGCATAGCCCTAGACTTTATCCTAGCCAGCAAAGGGGGTGTATGCGCTTTGATTGGGAACGAATGCTGTGTTTACATCCCAGACAACTCTGCCTCTATTTTAGATCAAACTGCTCGAATTAAAGAAGCAGTGGCCCAGTTACATCAAACAGATCAACGGACACTCTGGGCCTGGCTTGGAGGCTTAGGCGCCAAAAAAAATTATATTGTTTTGCTTGCCTTTGTTGTTTTGTTTGGCTTATTTTTATGTATTCAATTAATTTTAATGCTTATTAGATGCTGCTTAAATAGCACTGAGAAACAACTATCACAAGGCTTGAACCAAAGGAAAAGTACTCAAGTTTATAACATGTATGCAGATCTCCAAACTCAGCAAGCAGATCTTGATGGCTTAATGTCCATAAGGGTTTTAAATAGGTTGTTGTGCCTTCAATGGAACAAAAGGAAGGAATTGTGGAGGGATTTTTATAAGGGACCCTATGGAATTAAATTCCACATAGCCAAGGGAAGGTATCACAAAATGGATCACACAGAAGCATTTGGGGTAAAATCTAATGCCTAACAGAAGATTTGCCTTTTCCCTCTAGACAGAGGGCTATTTGCTTTTTGTATTTTGCTTTGCAGGATAAGGCCTTGGAAAGTGCTCCACACAGACCTTAGATCTAGACAGTGGGACACCTTCCCATAGCGGATAGCACAGACTGACCTTGCAGCTGTGCAAGGGGAATAGATTAGTGTAGGCACCTTATATTATAAACAGTTTGGCTCATATAGTTTTGAGAAGAACTAACTCAAGAATGTAAACATTGTGTGTAATGTAGTAGATTTCCATCACTGCATTACGTAGCACTTTGAGTGACATTCCTGTATCTTTTTCCTGTATTGTAATCTATAAAATACTTGTGTATTCTGGGAGGGGCAGACCAGCCTGTTTTCCTTGCATGGAGACAGTGTTGTTCTCTCTCTCTCAGCACTTTGAGATAAATAAAGACTCTGACAGATTTTGCCAACAGCATGAGTATAATTTTTTCCTCAACAATACAAACACGTGTTGGACAAACACAGTAGCTGGGAGGCCATAAGCAGCCCAGTCCCCTCAACAGACCTGGGACAGAGGAGAATACATAGGGACAGGCCATGGAGGAGAGCAACAGGTCCAGACAGGTAAACAATCAGTCACTGGGAAAGCCACTCAGAGCAGTCAAACAAGTGGTGTCCATCCAGTCCTATCCCCCCAAGTGAGTACCAGCACTGCCTCCACAGTTGCAATATTGCAGACCCCAGCCATGTAGGTAGCTGCCCCTGTCCCCAGCTCATGGACCCATCAGAGGGGAGAGCTCTGGATAGATGCAGAGACTGGGTCCTTCATGGCCCTTTGTGTGGAGGAAAGGGTGCAGCTTGAGCTCGTGTAATGCTACAGGAATGAGAATGTATATCAATAAGCAGATGGCGCAGCAGGGGTACACTGGGTACTTGTCCTAGTGCCAGCAGCAGGCAAAGGACCTGAAATATGGATATTACGTGGTCCACAATGGCAACCTCAATTCCATCTGCAGAAGGCAGATGGCCCTGTTTTATGAACTTCTGAACAAGTTCCTCTCCAAGGATGGGGTGTTAGCTGTCTGCCAGACAGTCAGGAAAGCCTTCACCAGAAGGAGGCAGTGGGTGGACACCCAACCCCCAGTGCCCTGGAGCTCCTGCCCCCACCAGGGAGGTGAGCCCACATGGGAGGCCAACAGTGCACTGGTCCCACACTTGGAGCTGGCATGCATAGAGGAGGATGAGATGGGGAACCCCATTGCGACCCTCCACCTTTATCTTCTTGACCAGCAAAGCCAGACACTCTTCGAGGAGTCACAAATAACCCTGGGATGTAGTGGCAGTGGATGGGAGAAGTAAGTGTGGCAAAAGGGCACTGTGGTAGCCTCAGGTGGGGTAGGAAGCACCACTGGCAGGTGCAGAGGGCAGAGGCTACAGCAGGAACCCAAACACTGGGCAAGAAAAGCCAGCAGGCAGGGATACAACACTGGGGTAGGAAGTAAAGAGTTGGGCACCTTGAACCAATGTCCCTCCCCTGTTGTCTCACCACAAGTTCCTAGGCAAAGTGGCTGCACCCCAGCCCAACATCATTGAGCAGTGCCCTACAGAACTGCAACTTGTGGGCACAGAACTACAGGAGGAGGAACGATATGGCAAGGAGCTGCTGGGGGAGACTATGTACACATCAGGTGAAATCTGAGATACACCTTTTAGGTGTATGCTGCCATGCAAGCAGTTAGCACAGAAACAGACAAGTGGTTGGCAGTGTAAGCGTTTATTAGTCTCTCTACAGAACCTTTTAGATTTGAGTACACACCCCCAGCATTGGTGCCCTCTCAGCCGACAAAGGCAGTTACATTGGATCATATCTTTTATACCTTTCCAAGTTAATTACAACATTATAATATTCCCACCCAGAGTTACACCCCTCTGTCATGACACACTCCAATCTGATTGAGCACAGGGGCAGCCACCGAAAAAGATCTAACATCAGTGGCCACCTGCCTCACCCAGGGAACCTCCAAAAAGGCTCCCACGGACGATCTCTGATTGAGACCCCTGTTACATTTGTGTTTTCAGCCCCAAAGTTCATTTGTAGGTTATTTAAAGTTTTATGGCTGTCTCCTAAATTCTCACGTCCTCCTAAGGCGCCTTGGAGTCTCAGAGAGTCACCCATCCATAACTGTTCCCTTGATCTCTTCCCCTTCCTTGTCATGCTAAGTGAGACACACCAGCTGGGGTGTCGATCCTCCTGAAAAGTCTGCCTGATTTCCTGATAAGATTTCCTTTTAGCTCATTTGCTCTTTTCCCCCAACCAACCCATGATTCTCTGCTCATGTCAACTTCTTAGCCTGACTTTCAGAGTACTCTAAAACTCATAACATACATTGTGTTTAATATCATTACTTATTATTTTTATTTATATTTATTTATGTAAAATTTATATCCCGTCCCTCGTGCCCACAGGGCAGCCTGGGGCGGTGAACAACAATAATCAATAAAGCAATAAAAAAATTTAAAACAATTTTAAAATGCAATATGTGGGGAAAATAAAAACCCTCACCCTCCCCACCCCTACCCCTTGCCAAAAGCCTGACAGAACAGCCAGGTCTTACATACACGTTGAAATAGCAGGAGAGTGGGAGCCAACCGAACCTCCTCCGGGAGCGAATTCCACAGCACTAGTTTGATAATCGAGAAAACCTTTGGTTCAAATTCCCAGTTCTTGGCACTTTCTCGGTTGAGAATTTTTCTTGATTTGCAATTTACTATTTACTGTTTACCATGTTTTACCACATACTGTAAACTGATTGGGTGTGTACTGCTTACCATGTACTGCATTCATCCCGGTAATGCATATGTGCAAAATAGCTTTTCCAAAACGGCAGGAATGCTGCTGTCGTCAACTTGGAAGAAGGTTGTGCATGTGTAGAACAGCTGGGGTGGCCATTTTTCACATGCACATTACCAGGATGAACGTGGTACATGATAAATCAGTATAATGTACATGGTAAACATTGCTGAGATTCTCACTGAGATCTCGAGCCATTACCAACAATGTGCCTAGATCTCAGTAATGGTTCTCCATTATCACGAGATTCTTCCAAGAATGAAAACCCATTCTCACTTCAGCCCTTGGTGTGGGTGAGTGTGGTCATATCCCCAGACATTTCACAGCTTGACTCAGCTCCACAAGTGGTGCCGCCATCCTCATCAGTGTCAGAGGAGGAAGGCTTGTCTCCAGCATCGTGCCTTGAGCTGTCCCCTTGCTGCATTTCAGTCAGCTAGCCCGCCACTAACTCTAAGGAGACTGCAGTTGTAGGAGCCACGGTGATCCTCTCAAACCAAGCGAAGCAGACATTGTTGAAGCATTGCACCATCCTCAGCCTCACCTCCACAGCGGTGAGGTGTTCCTTGAGCAACACCCCGAGCTCCCTGACCTCCATGGATGTATGTCTGTTGACAGCCACACGCCACTCAGTGCACACCTGAACACTGGTTTAGCTGGCCAATGCATGGCTGGTTCGGTTCTGTGAAGCCCCTGTTAGTGGCCTGTCTGAGACATATTCCACTTGTTAACACAGGAGTAGCAATTAATGTCTTAAGAGGGGCAGGGGGATGGTCTCCCTCTGTGGACATGGCACATTGTGGGGAACTGCTAGGTGCTTAAGGTTGCTCTCCAGGGTTAAAATTCAGCAGATGGTGAAAATGGGATTCCAGGTGTGAGCTGCCATGCTCCAGTTCCAGGTCCTGTGGAGTCCACAGATGGGACCCCCAGGGGAGGTGAAGGAGTGGGATCTGACCAAGAGTGAGGACCTCCTGGACATTTGAAGTCTGCCAGATGTGGTGCTGTGCCTGATGGAGACTGGCCCATCACTGGCCCGTCACTCATTGCTGCCTTGCAGGAGATGCAAGAGAGGGGCTACAGAAGATGCCCTTTTGACTGTGTATGCTGAGAGGGAGGGCTGCTTCTGACTCCTGCTGCTTCTGACCCTGCAGTGGCAGGGACCCTGATGAGCTTCTTTGGGGGAGCAATTGTGGTACCTGATGCCCAGGGCCCATGAACAGGGAGTGCGGGACTGCACTTGCACTTTGCTGGGACCAATAGCTCGGCCTGGTTTTTTCCACTGTGCCTGGTTGCATTCACTTTGGGTGTTTTTACACACACATTTCTCCTGGATGTTTGCTGTTACATCCTGAACTTTCTGTGTGTCTAAATCACTCACCCAGATCTGGAACTTACTTGTGGGGTTGTAAAACCAGAAGATTGAAACATCCGGAACTTTAACGTGTGTGTAAAAATGCCCACTGACCCATCTCTGTAGGCATTCACTAGAAACACATGCATTGCTTCCCTCTCACAAAGTTGTTCTCCTGCCTTGGTAACTGTGATCATGGTAAGACAATCTAAACACACAGATGACAAGGTGTGAAAAATGCAGCACATATTTTTGGCTTACGCTGTCATTCTTTTTGGCTTGGTCCACCCCCACCCCCCACCCCCAGTTGTCTCCAAAGTTCAGCTGCTTGACAAAGTTTCCACCTGCCCCAGTTACAACTGTAATTTGCAACACCTCCTGTTACTTTTCCTCTAACTCCTGTGGATTTCCAATTTACTGACATTTATACAGAAGTATAAGTTAAGCTATGAAGTTATTGTAAAGTAAAGCAGAACACCCTGAATCAGACCTGGGGTGTGAGGGAGGAAGGTGATGGATTTCTGCCTCTCCATCCAGAAATTTGAAGTATCTCTTAAAAATGACCAGAAATAACTATGTAAAATGGCAGCTTTGAGTATTAGAGGGGGAAAATTAGGGATTCTGAAAGTACAAAATTAAAACTGTAGTAGAGGGGAAAGAGTTGCTATGAAGGCTGTATGCTGTCTTTGTTCATGAACATTGTAGCTAGTTCGGGATCGGCCCTGGTGCATAAGACAGAATACTTTCCCTCTGCCTATGGGCTGGTGTGGGTCGGAATGAAGATGAACACAGCAGGGGGAAGTGGGGAGACAGGGGTTACTGAGGTAGGAAAAAGTGGGAAAGTGGAGATTTCCAGGGAAGGAGAGTGGGCGGGGGGGGGGCGTTATCAGGCAGGGGGACGCTGGGGGAGGGCAGCAGAGCATTGGGAGAACAGCTTGTCTGGTCAGGAAGTAAAGCATGTTGGGGCAGGGAAGCATGGCATGGCATGGCAGTGCAGTGCAGGTGGGTGGAAATTTCACAATTTTTGATGTTTTCTTAAAGCCCCTACTGATAAAACCATGAAAATTTAAGCTTTTACTAGTAAGTTTCCAGCCCTTGAAAGTGCAGAAAAATCTTGGAAATGTGCCCTTAACAATGTGTGCCCTTCAAACTCAGAAGCCAAAAGACAATTAAAAAACCATTAAAAAAATCAAACAGGTCTTCAGTGTCCAAAGTTGGCTCTCAGAGCCAAACTGAAATGGCATCTTAAAAACAACAGCAGGAACACATAGCAGAACCAACTATACTTGATGGAGAATTTAAGGCCTGGAGAATTTAACGAGACCTTTATAAGTTTTTAAGCCAGTCAACTGAATTCTAAGCAGGAATGCTAATTATCTATTAAAAATCTCCTGGTTGTTTATAGTATTTTTTTCTAAGTCTGTTGTTTCCATTCCAATTAAATTTGGAAGAATTTTCTCTATAAAGAGCAGGATGTGGTAATTCATTTTTATTTTGCCCTGGATTTTCAAAATACTGTGACAGCAAGCTACTTTAAAAAAGGCATTTGTAACACTGCTTTTCCCAGAATTTCCAAACAGTATGACATAATGTTTATAGAGAGATTTTAATACCTTTGCACTAGCTCTTGCCAAACTTATAGTAAATCATCCCCCTAGGAAGGTTGCATCTAAATTGCATTAAAATCAATATGCAATCATTTCCTGACCTTCTGACATGAATAGGAAAACTTTATATAGATAGTGAATGAGTTCTATTGATTTGTTTTAACTCCATCATCTATGTATATTATATAGGTAGGTATATATACCTACCAGAGGTAGGTTTAGTGTGTACACTAAACACAGCAAAAACTTCCTGCCCCAGAGGACTTACAATCAGATTAAAATGTGGACAAGATTATCATGATATTTGTTTGTTTGATTGATATTTTAAGTAGGGATGGGCGAACAGAACCGAGTTTAGAAATTTGGTTCGGTTTGGTTCAGTTCGGAAATACGGTTCGGTTCGGAATTTCGGTTCAGTCGACCGAACTATTTGAGTTCGGTCTGAACGCCGAACTTCCGAACAAAGTTCGGAAATTCAAACCCCATTAAACTAAATGGAATATTATCTTTTAGGGATGGGTGAACAGAGCCGAGTTCGGAAATTCGGTTTGGTTCGAAAATCGAGTTCAGTTCGGAAGTTCGGTTCGGTCGACCGAACTGGTCGAGTTCGGCCCGAACTTCCGAACTGCGTTCGCTCATCCCTAATTTTAACATCACAGATACTGTGATGCAGAGAAACTAAGACCCATTCGTATACACATCATATGCCCTTGCAGGTCAAGTCAACAAAGAGCTGAATCCATGGTGACTTCCCCATGTGAAGGAAGTACTGTGTAGGGATATGCAATTTGTTTAGTTACTAAGGGTATTTTCAGACATGACAGCTCATTGAGCTACCATGCTTAACCCCTGCCTGGGATGATAGCCCTCATCCTGAGCAGGAGTCTGCCCGGCCTCCAAATAATTGTTCCAGTGGCAGGGGCGGGAGAGGGTGGGGATGTGCAGATGTGGGTCCACACAGCCCCACTCCCACCCCACCCCGTGCACCTCAGTGCAGCCCTGCCTCTTTCCTGACTGGTAGGTGTGGTGGCCTATCACTGACAGACATGATTGCCCTCTCTAACACGGTCTGGGGTAGGCTTCCCCAGATCGTGGCAAGGCTTAACCCAGGATGTGCACTGGCAGGGATCCCAGAGCACAGCCCGGATTAAGCCCTGCCACGACCCAGGGTTACCTCTGCTCCTGCTCATGGTAAACATCTGGCGGGTGGGATTAGACCTGATGTCACCACCCGTGGCCATGCTAGGGAAAGTGTGGCCATGGGCGGTGGTGTCACATCTGAAAATACCCTAAAATGAATGGATCCCCATTCATTTTATTAACTAATGTTGTGAACATGAATGAAGACATACGTTTGCTTTCATACTCTTTTTCATTGGTGGGTGATGGAGTATGGGGAGAGCAGAGCAGCTGACCTGGAGCTGGAGTGGATAGCTGCCCCGATTGTGGCACCTCTCTAGTGCAGAGGGAAGGTCTGAGGGGATGAGGATGGTGGCAGCAAGTGTGAGACTGGTCTATGGAGATCCTGACCTAGCAGAGGGTGCCTGACAACTGAATGAGCCGGCAGAGCACCTGAGGACCCGCGAACATCAAAGAGTGGATGCGCCCCCTCTGGGAGATATAACTTCGGGCGGCTTCGGCGTCTGCACTGCGAGCGCGTGCCACAGTGTGCGTGTGGCCTTAGGCGCGGGCCAGGTGGAAGCATTGCTGTATGGATGCCGGGTTTTGGGCCCTACTTCCGTATGTTGAGAGACTTATTGAAGTTTTAGTTTCTGTACTGAACTGATCCTTGAGCTATTGGACTTTCTTTTTTGAGACTTGTTAAGTGTTACTATTCTCAGATTGCTGGTGTGCAAGTACCAGAGGCTGTTGATATGGCAAGCTGTTCCTCTGTGGATGGTGGGAAAAGGGTATCTAAGAAGAGAGCACGTCATCTGATCTCTCCGGATTTTGGAAGCCCTTCGTTGAAACAGCTCAAATTACAAGATTTGGGCATTAAGGTGACCCCAAAAAATCCAGCCCAGGTTTCTCCAGTAAGTCCTTTTCCAACATCAAACCATTTTGAGGTTTTGGAGGAGAGTACAAACTGAAGATTGCAGCCATTTAACTCAACAGAGGAGGTGTTTGGGTCTAAGGACTCCCTCTCACCTGGTCTGCATAACTCTGCTAATACTATCAAATTACTTGAAGATCAATGTGTTTTAATAAGTAAATTGATAGATACATTATTTAAGGGGATTGCAGAAATGAGGGGATCTGTGGAAGGGGTTCATCAATGTTTATGGGAGGTGGCAGGTGATACCAAGACCATAGTGACCCATTTATTTTCATTAGCCCCTCCCAAGCTGCAAAGTCCTAAATTGATTCCATTAGCACCATTACATGATATTCAGTCAGGGAGACCCCTGGCAGTCAACATTAAACTCCTATCTGGGGCTGTTGGTCTCCAGGGGTTGGACCAGCCACCTTCACCTTCACATAGAGCCCTGACTCCTGACTCCAAGGTGGTATTACTTAAAATCTCCCCTTTGCCAAATGGGGTGATGCCAGCTTGGCATTCAAAGTTTTTCATTAGGAGGAATAATGCCCATATGGTGGAGAAGATCGTGCCAAACAGACATTTAATGCAATCCTGGGGGATTTTTCCCATTAGGGTTTTTGTAAATGATTTGCATGAGATAAGACTCATGGATGACTTGATACAGACCCAAGAGCCCTGGCAGGAGGTGTCTAAGGGGCATAGACAGCAGAGTAAGGGGGCCCCAATCTCTGAAGCCGAGCGGGATATCCGGCCTCCATTACCTCCTGTAATTGAGGAGATGGAGAACGGATTAGACCAGGAATTAATTCTAGAGAGGCCAATAGAACAGCAATTGCTTAAACACGTACAAACCTTAGACCCTATAGGCCGTCCTGATTTTCAGGTAGAAGGAGACCTTCTAGGGAATTATCCTTCTGACAATCAGAGTACAGTCCAGCCACAGTCTATGGGAAGTGGCGGTGTAGGGGGTCCTGTTCTCCCTACTTTTTGCCCCAATTTAAGAGCGGGTAATTTTAAGGAACAGGAATCCTACTGGATCAACTCTTTCCAGGCACTGGCTGTGATAGAGCAGAGTAATATTCTAGATAGGATAGAAGAGTTGTAGGTATTGTTTAAGCAAGCTTATCCAGCGCTAGAATTCCAGGTGGCCCAAAAGGATTTAGGGTGTGCAGGAGTCCTGCCTTTAGTGGGAAATGAAGGGAATATCAGAACCCAGGGTTTTTGGGAAGGGGTAAGTGCCTGAGGGGGAGGGATAAGTGGGATAAATGGGATTAATGGACATGAGGATAAATTATTTGGGCCAGAGAAAATATTCTTGCCAGATGGAGTGACAGGAGGAATAAATGGTGGGTCTTCGGGTGGCCCCACCCCTCAGGTGGGATCAGGTTTGCAGAAAGATCAGGGTGGAGCCCAGAGTCCCAGGAATACCTGACATATTAACATAGATGAGGCATGTTCCTTTTTATCATGGAACATTGTCGGATGGAGAAATAAAGTAGGGGATTTGGAATTTGTGGAACAACTGAGAGGTTTTGATTGTGTCTGCTTACAGGAAACCTGGATGACTGAGGATATTTTTTTTGGCAGGTTTTGATGTTTTTTTCAGTGGCAGCAGTATCCCTACCACAGAAATGCAAGGGCACACCCAGTGGGGATTTGGCCTCACTTGTGAAGAAAAATCCCAATTTTAGGGTTAATAGATTGGGTGAAGGGTCCCCATTTTATTTGGTTTTGCGTTTAACTTTTAGGGATCTACCCAGATCTATTATTATTCTAAATGTGTATATTCCCCTAGCTAGCTACCCTTACTATGAGGAGAGGGTTTGGACACTCCTTGTACAAAAATTTTTTTGAGTTCAGGGATTCATTCCCTGAAGATTGGTTATTAGTAGCAGGAGATTTTAATGCGTGATGGGGCCCCCCTAAATTAGATGATTCAACTAACTATTTGGACTCTAACATCCCATTACTGCTCTCGAGTAGGAGAGTCTCTAAAGACCCAATAACAAATACAGCAGGGTTATTGCTGGAAAATCTGGTCACTTTGGCTGATTTGATCGTATTAAATGGTGGGATGCCAGGCAATAGGGAGGGGGAGTATACGTACCTATCCCACCTGGGAGGGAGTGTAATCGACTACATGTTGATTTCGGAAGATCTATTCCCGCTAGTGGTAGATTTCAGAATCTTGGATTTCAATGATAGTGATCATTTCCCATTTCTAGTTTGGTTCAGTAGGGGTCAGCATCATGTCAGTATGTGGAATGGGATCCGGGTGGATAATAGGAGGCAAAAGGGGGAAGGGGAGGGCATGAGGAGGGTTAAGTGGACTCAGCTGATCCTCAAATCAATAGAGGGAGTTATTTCCCTGCAAACTCTTAAGCAAATTAAAGAAAAGATTGCACTGGACCAGGAGGCTATTTTTCAGGAATATGATATTCTTGTTTCCCATTCATTGCCTCTATTGGCAGTTGCCTCTGGAGATAGGGGGGAGAAGGAAAGGAGGCAAGATTGGTTTGATGCTGGGTGTAGGAAGTTAAAAAAGAATGTAAAATACTTGGCTCGCCAAGTCAAAGGTAAAAATGGGATTGCTTTGTGGGTGGAAAAATATCTACAGGCCAGGAAGGAATATAAACATTTTATCAAAATAAAAAAGGAACAATTTCAGTTAGGACTATGGGAGGATTTACTTGATGCAGTGGAGGCAAAGAAGTTAAATAGATTCTGGAGTCTAATAAAGAGAGCATGGGGCTCTGGTGACAAAATGGAGCAGGCTAGTATATCGGCAGGGACTTGGGAGTCATACTATGGCTCCATTTTTGCTAAACCATCTCCAAATATAAACAGTTTATTGAGTTATATGCTGGAATCTTTGCCTCAGTGGGATCCAGTAACCCCGACGGATGTCAGCCAAATGATCTCCCTCCTCAAAATGAATAAAGCCCTGGGTATAGACTTTATACCTGCGGAACTCCTAAAGGGCAATTAGGATTGCTGGAGCCAGACTCTAGCCCCTTTGTTCATGCAAATAAATGAAACTGGAAGGATTCCTAAAAACTGGTCAGAAAGTATTGTTGTCCCAATATTTAAAAAGGGTAACCCCCATGAGCTGGCTAATTATCACCCAATAAGGCTCCTCAGTGTGGTGGGGATGTTGTATTCTAGGTATCTCCTGAATAGGATTCTGGAATGGGTTGATAGTGAAAGACTGATTGGACCAGAGCAGACTGAATTTAAAAAAGGGATGTCCATGACAGATCATATCTTGGCAATTGACCATCTAATTTCAAAGTATGTACATCTGCGTCACAGATCAAGTTTATGTATATGTTTCGTAGACCTGAAAATGGCATTAGATTCAGTTTCCCGGGAGAGATTATGGGATAAACTGATTAACTATCATATCGATCTTAGATTGTTGTTTTTGCTTCGAGCATTGCATTCAAGGACTACACTGATAGTTAGAACGAATAGGCTGGGCGCACTTTCCAGATGGGGGAAGGTGGAAAGGGGGGTAAGACAAGGATGCCTTTTAGCCCCCATATTGTTCAATTTATATCTGAATAATATGAAAGAGACTCTGGAGAACCCAGCCTACCACTCAGTGGAGACAGGTGGCCAGAGGATATCAAACCTCTTATACGCTGATGACACAGCCTTGGTTGCTAGGACCCAGATTGGTTTATGGAAGCTTTTGCTCTTTATTGTAAGAACAAATTACTAGAGATAAATTACATCAAAACAAAGGTATTGGTGATTGGTAGGCAGTGGAAGCAACATAAGTGATCCTTAGGGGGAAACATCATTGAACAAGTAAACCAATATAAATATCTGGGTGTTATAACTTTGGCAGCCCCTTCTTGGAATGCCCACTTGAAGGCAGCTCAAGCTTTGGTTAAGGCTGCTGGGCAGACTATAGCTGGCTTTTATTGGAACAAAGGGGGAAAGCTATTTAAACCTGCCTTAAGACTGATTAAAGCAAAAATGGTGCCCCAGCTATTATATACGGTTCAGGTTTGGGGCCCAAATAAGTTAAACGAACTCGAGATCAAACAAAATAAAATCCTGAGGACTATTTTGCACGTCCCTAGATCTACCCCGGCGGTCCGCCTGAGAGCCGAATCAGGTATTAGTCATATCAAAAAGCAGGCTAAACTTGCCATCATTAAATACTGGTTCCGTTTAAACTTGCTCCCCTCGGTCCCATTGGCAGTCTCGATTGTTGTAACAAGGGAGGGGCAATGGCCTGAGACAACCCAAAAAAAATTGAGTTCTCTGGGGTATTCAACAGTATATGTTCTGTCTTTGCCTTTTGACAGAATTTGGCCTGAGGTCAAAATGTGGGTTACTGACTTGGAACTTCAATTCGAACGTGAGCAAATTCAACTACAGAAGGTGTCTGGGTTGTATAGGAATATGGGAACTCTCTGTGAGGGAGCCAATTACTTGACAGACTTTAGGATGAGAAACATAAGAGTGGCTTTGACACTGGCTAGACTAAATGTGTTCCCCTCCGAAGTAATGATGGGTAGATTAAAGGGCACTCCTTGGGAGGAGAGGCTTTGCCTGGACTGCAGTAAGGTAGCTTTAGGAGAGGTGGAAACCATGGCACATATTTTATTTATCTGCCTCCGGTACCACTTATGGAGAGAGTTGTTTATCACTCCACTCCTAAAAAACTTAGATCCGGGAAAACCCAAAGAATTCTTTATGCTTGGGGATCATGACTGTAATGTTTCTATAAATGTAGCAAAGATTTTGACTTTGGTATGGAAATTTTAAAAACTGTAAAGTATGGCGTTAAAGGAAATGTACCTTTATTTTAACCCAATTGTTAAATTGTTTAAATTGTATAATTATTAAGGGTCATGCGGATGAGTTGTAGTAGTATCAGCCGTGTTTTACTTTGTGTTGTGTTGTAATGGCCTTTGACTATATACAAATAAAAAACTTACCTATCTTTTTCATTTGATTTAATAATTTTTAAAAAAAATCACCACGCATGAGGAAAATGGCCCTGGGGCCATTCTGTGCATGTATGGCTCTTTCCCAAAATGGTGCTGATGCTGCCAGTGCCATTTTGGGAAATGGCTTTGCATGTGCAGAATGGTCTGGTGGCCATTTTTCACATGCACAGTGATTTTTTGATTTAAAAAAAAATATTTTTATTAAAATAAATTAAAACAAAGAGGTTTTTGTTTTTTAATACCCCCCACACCCAAACCCAAACAGATGAGTTTTTAATTCAGAAAACAATACAGAAAATGAAAATGAAAGAGCTAAGTGCTGCACACCCTTAGTATTGGCTGAAGGTTTCTTTGCGGACAAACTCTGCATTAACAAATAAACATCTTTTCTCCTCCATGTTATTTCTCAGTTGAGTTGATTGTATTGGCAAAAGAGGGAGATTTACGTTGGTGTCCCTTACCATTTTTATGGCAAACAGAAGACATCATTGACCTGGATTGTAAATCCTTGATAATGACTAGTGTTACTAAATTAATTTGAATGGTGGTCAGGAGAATAGAATGGGAGTGCAGATCCATAAATGGATCTGTTGGTTTTTTTGGTTTTTTGGGGGGGTTTTGTGGTCATTTTTTTTGGTGGGGGGAACCCAACACACAGTATACTGGGCTCCTCCAAAAATCTGTCCACAGGTAAAAGAATGGGTGGTGTCAGGTGTTATCTACTTTCAAAATCTCATCTTGGTTCCTCAAAGGAAGAGGAGACCCTAAGAAATTTTGTTTGCTCAGAAATTGAAATTCTGGCCATGAGTCTTTTGGAAAACATGCCTCTGGCATATTCCTCAGTGTGCAATGGCTCATCCTGATGAAAGCAATTAATTTCCTGCCACTGTGTGGAAAGGAACTGTATGTAAGTGCTTGCAGAGTGAGGCCTATGGTCACTGGTCATCTTGGAGTCCTAGGGAATAATAATTAGTCAATTGACCCCAAGTGACAGAGATTTAGGCTGATTAGACCAGTTGAATGGAAGCTGGGCAGGTCACATAACCAACTGGCATAAGAAAAGGGGGTCCTATTTGGAAGGAAGAGAGACCACCACAAAAGTCTTCTCTTGACTTTTCTGGGCAAGAGTAAGCCAGTCAGGTGAGGATTCAGGAACCCACACCCCATCCTTGTTATGGATTGTGATCCTGTAGGCCCAATTATTGGAGGCAGGCAAGGGTCCTGATGATCTAGAGCAGGACTGGGGGTCTGGGAACCAGGAGGTCTCAAGAAAATGAAGCCTGGAGGTATCCTTAGGAGGCAGAGGAGAGATTATAATAGGAGGTCCATGTTGTATGGTTCATTCACCAGGTGCAGCATGTTGGTCACTGATGCTATGGAGAGGTGCTGTTGAGCCCAGAGACAGGGAAGGCCAGAGGCAACACCTCATCCTCCCCTCCTCCAGAAGGGAAAGAGGTAGATATTTGGGCAGAGACCCAAGGGGAATTCAGCTGAGGATAGGGAGGCCCAGGATTGGGAACTAGGAACACATAACACTACCAGAGGTGTGAAAGGCGGACCCTAGCAAGGGTGGGCAAGAGTGAGCCCCAGCTGGCTGACATGCTGTGGCTGGTCGAGTGGGGAAGAGTCTTCAAGAGGGTGCTACAGGACTAGAGACCCCTGTGAAAGAGATGTCTAGGGCCATGGCTCCCAGATTAGGACATGCCTAGATGTAAAGGACCCCAGGCACCTGACACAAGTGGAAGATACCACACCAGAACAGAGACCTGAGGAGAGGGCACATTTGAGGAGGAGGCCAGGGACTCTGAGATGCCTATGAGCTGCCTGTAACCATCCTTCCAAAAGGGGTTTGCAATGGCAAAAAAGATTATGCTCCCTTAACGGGAAGAAGAGGCAGTCATGCAGAGACAGGGAAGATAAGGTTACAATGCTACCTTGTGTGTGCATTTATGTATTTGGAAAAGCACACACAAATGTTAAAACAGATCAGAAAGAAAAGAAAAATAAAATCTGGTAAGTCAGTAAACCTACAATTACCTAACTACTATGGCTTTGCAAACTGTCGATGTTTCAAGTGCCTCCCCACTCATTACCCACCTATCATGAATGTTGTAAGGCCACATTGGCGCCCTATGCAGCCTTGCAGCATGCATTATGGGTGGGTGATGGATGGGTAATGGGTGGGAGGTGCTTATCTAAAACACAAGTTATTTTGCATCATGGAATACAGATGAATCTAATACCCTTTCCCTCAGCTAGTTGATATTACATATACATATATTTCATATAACCAGGGACTTGTGTTCACCGTGTTTTCCCTTTCGGCAGCAGTGGGGGAAATGTATATAAATAGGTCCTTCTCATGTATATAACTAAGCTCTCCTCCCTGACTTCCTCCATTACAAATTCTCCCTCTCCTCCCTCTCCTCGGCTATCTCCCTAGCTAGGCATCACTATTATGCCTCTAGGATCGAATCTTTCTCCCGCGACCCTCGTCGCATTTTCTCTACTTTCGACTCCCTTCTCAAACCCCCCTGCCCTCC
>QEPC01009674.1:2187653-2198520 GCA_003113815.1 Sphenodon punctatus
TGTCTCCCCCTCCTTGTCTTTTAGATTGTAAGCCACAGGCAGGGACCGCATCTGATTGTATGTTCTGTACAGCGCCAGGTTGCAACTGGCGCTTTATAAATGTTTAATAATAATAATAATAATAATAATAATAATAATAATTCATGAAAATATATGCTTTCTGTGTCTACAGTTCTCCAGATGCCCAGCTTTGTAGCACTCTACACTGGCTAATGAAGCTCCTTGATCCCCGAGGCCTCAGTTCCTCAGTGCAATTTCCCAGCTGCTTCAACTTTGTTGTTCAGGAGATGTCCTTTCTTTGTTCGGTTCCATAGTAAAGCTGAGTCACTAGTTGCTCAGTTTCCTGGGTATCCTAGCTGCTCGCCATCCATGCACAATCCTCTCGTGACTGCAGTTCCTTAATCACATATCCAGATTGGAAACTGTTTTTCTCTCCTCCATAGCTTTCCCAATTAACCCATCTCCCCCGGCCCCCCAAAAAACCTCCCACAGCCCCAGGTTGGCTGCATTCTTCCCTTCCATGCCTGCTCACATGCAGGACACTATTGGACCACAGAGACCTGTTTCAGACAGAGTCCCAAGGTCCATGGGCAGAGGCCTGCAGGGACACTATTAATAGTTATTCCCCCAGGTTATTAACCATCTTTTGGGGGTGGGGGACAGTCACCAGCCCCCAGGACATAAGAGTAAAAGAACAGCCAGTGAGCAGCTGAGGAGGACTACAGATGTGGAACATTGTGTTCAGAATTGTGGTTCAGACCTGGGAGGACTTCCGAACTAGTTACAGTTGGGCTACCTCCATTACACAATCCTCCCCTACTACCCTGTCTGCTTATGGGTGTGCAGAAGGAACCTTATTCGTTTTCATTTTAGTTTTGTTTAAACAAATCCACTCTTTTTCAGGTTTTCATTAAAAACCCATTCATTTTTGTAACATATTTCATTTAAAAACTACTATTTTTTAATTTTTAAAAATAAATCAATGCATGTATGCAAAATGGCCATTGGATCATTCTGAACATGCATGCCCTTTTACAAAATGGCAGCACCCTGAACTCTCTGATCACCTCACCGAGAGGCTGCATATATACGTTGAACAGGAGAGGGGACAAAACTGAACCCTGCGAGACCCCACATGGGAAGTCTCGGTAAGATGGAAAAGAATCATCGAGTACCACCCGCTGAGTTCTTCCAGCCAGGAATGAGCGGAACCATTCCAAAATGGTCCCGCCCACCCCCGCACTGTCCTGCAGGTCCGTCACCAACATCTCATAGTCAGTGGTATCAAATGCTGCCAATACATCTAATAGGACTAATAGGATTGATCGACCCCGGTCCTTTTCTCAGCAAAGGTCATCCACCAGAGCCACAAGTGCTGTCTCCGTGCCATGACCCGGACGAAAGCCAGACTGCGAAGGATCAAGATAACCGACACAGTCAAGATGCCCTTGGAGCTGGTGAGCTACTACCTGTTCAATAACCTTCTCTAAAAAGGGAAGGTTAGAGACAGGCCGATAGCTGGCAGGGGAGTCAGTGCCAAGCGATGGTTGTTTGAGCAGAGGCCTCACCACCGCCTCTTTGAGACAGCTCGGAACTCTGCCCTCCTGGAGGTAGGCATTGACCACCCCAGCCAGCAATGGTCCCAATGTCTCCCGGCAGCTCTTAATCAGCCAGGACAGGCACGGATCTAATCCACAAGAGGTGGCTCGAACAGCCCCAAGCACCCCCACCACATCAGCAGGTGTCACCGACTGAAAGTGATCCCACGAAAATGGACAAGTTGGGGCTTCTACACTCTTACCTCCTCCACTGCACTAAGTGCGGCATCAAGGTTGTGGTGAATCCAGGTGATTTTATCCATGAAATAATCTGAAAAAAGGTCACAGCGGGTGGAAGATGACTCAACCCCCGGGTTGAGGGAGGCCGGACTGACCAGCCCCCGCACCACCTGGAACAACTCCGGTGAATGGGATTTCGCAGATGCTATGAGGGCAGCAAGGAACTCCCTCTTTGCTATCTGCATAGCTACGGTATAGGCTCGTAAACTAGCTCTATGTCGCAATCTGTCGGCTTCAGTACGAGATCGACACCACCATTGCGCCAAACGTGTCCCTTCTTGCTTCAGGACCCACAGCTCTTCAGAGAACCAACGAGACCTGCGGGGCCGCCGCATGGACAGCGGACATCTGGGAGCCATTTGATCGATGGCCTCCGTCAGCAAGATATTCCATAGCTTGATGAGGTCATCAATGAGACTGTTATAAATTGGAACTGTTCTCTATCAGTCCTACCAGGGACATGACTTAGACCCCAGGCAGGCAGCTCCGATTCTGCGATCTGGGCAGAGACACTATGAAACAAATTGCAAAGTCCTTCAAATAGACAGATGTTTATTAATATGGTAATGGTATCAAAGAACTGAAGATAAAGCAACAATATAACACCAACAATACACTTGCATATGGCATTTGCCTTCACCTACTCTAACAGCAAGCACACATACATAAGTACATACATAGGAGTTCTTACGTGTCAGAGGTCTCAGGTCTGGTCTCGAGAGGAGAGGCAAGCAGGGGGCCCAATGAAGCTGAGCTTGAGAGCCTAGCTATGAAGCATGCTGTAGGACTTCCTAAGGAGAAGTCCCAAAGAGGGCCAATCACCGAGCTTGTCGCCACCCTGATAAGGGCTAGTGATCGAGTACCATAAAAAGCATCTTCCCTGTCAAGAGCATCCAGAGTGTGGGGTGGTTGGAGCCAAGCCTAGAAACTTCTCCCACTGGTTATTCAGATTTGGGGTCCTTTCTGCTTAGTCATTGTTATTGTGGGATGTCCTGACCAGTATGGGGAAAAAAAAAAAGGCACTGTTATGAATTGGAATTGTTCTCTATCAATCCTACCAGGGACAGGACTTAAATCCCTGGCAGGCAGTTCCCAATTTCGGGATCTGGGCAGAGGCACTAGGAAACAGATGGCAAAATCCAGACAGATGTTTATTATTATATTAATATAGAAAGAACTGAGAATATAGCAATAATATAGCACCAACAATACACTTGCATATGGCAGCAATGGTCTTCACCTACTCTGACAGCTAGCACACACACATAAGTACATACATATGAGTTCTTACGTGTCAGAGGTCTCAGGTCTGGTCTCGAGAGGAGAGGCAGGGCAGGGGGCCCATAGCTGTCTGCCTACGGGCCTGCCTGCTGGATCTAGGCTTTTCACAGCCTTTGAGAGCGTCGGAAAGGGCCAAGCATCGATCAGCCGGTGGCTACCTGAGTAGTCAGTCAGAAGGTACCATGCAAGGCATCTTCCCTGTCTAGAGATGGTCCTTTTATACAGTGACTGCCTTATGCGTATCCAGGGTGTGGGGTTGTTAGAGCCAAGCCTAGAAAGTTCTCCCATTGGCTATTCAGATTTGGGTCCTTTCTGCTTAGCCATTGTTATTGTGGGATGTCCTGACCAGTATGATCCTGCCTACCCCTCCCTCCAGAGGGGAGACCTGATATTTGGCCATGGATTACCCAAGCCCCTTTCTCCAAGGCGTCTTGACGTCTGACCAGATCATGCATTGCTCAACCCTTATCTGTTCCCTGTAACCTTCTCTTGTTTATTGTTTTTCTTTGATGTACAAAACCTCTGCTCTGGACACAATCAGTCCCTGCCAGTTCTGTTCCTTCTGGGCCTTCTTTTATGGCTAACAAGAATGCATCCCTGTCAATACCACAACATCTACCTTTCACCTACATATTTCCTTCTCTCTCTCTGTCAGCCTGTTTTTCCTCATAACTTACATTTCCAATGTATCTAAACTAAAAGTTATCATAAGCATAAAGCAAACAAATAAAGCATATAGTAAAGCACATAGTAAGCAAGCAAAACACATGAGGAATATACAGAATGTTGTCCAGTGGTTACAGATGTATACAGTATTTTCCTTGGTTCTATTAATGTATGATGCTTCAATCAGCCTAATTAATTCACTACAAGACGGTCATCAATGTCAGAGGGTAACTCCTCCAGAGGGCCTAGAAACCGCACCGGGTCCATCAGCCTCCAGGGGCGGACCATCCTAATAGGTCCCACACCTTGCTGGGGGCAGACATGTGCTAGAAGGGAGGTCTGTAGGAGGTAATGATCCATCCATGACAAGGGCAC
The DNA here is from genome assembly GCA_003113815.1 of Sphenodon punctatus. Classification (NCBI taxonomy): domain Eukaryota; kingdom Metazoa; phylum Chordata; class Lepidosauria; order Sphenodontia; family Sphenodontidae; genus Sphenodon; species Sphenodon punctatus. The sequence goes on from QEPC01009674.1 coordinate 2,191,814, forward strand.
AGTTGATATCTCCACCATTAACGGAACACCCACCTCAAGGCTAGTGCAGAACATGAGGTCCAAGGTATGTCCTCCAAGATATGTTGGGCTGGTGACCCTCTGGGACAGGCCCATGGTTGCCATGGTGGCGATGAACTCATGCTCAGCTCCCCAGAGCACAGCGTCAGCATGACTGTTGAGGTCACCCAAGATTATTGTCCTGGAGGACCGCAGCACCACTTCCAACACTGCCTCTGCCAGAGCATGTAGGGAGGCTGTTGTACTGGTAGGAGCATGGTAAGCCAACAGCACTCCCCAACTGTCCGCTGCCAAATCAAACACAAGGTGGAGGCCTTCAATGCCTACCATGATCCGCACTGGATACCTCCTCACAGACCACCCCTCTTTAAAAATCATAGCTACACTGCCCCCCTCCCCCCCGTCCCTCCAACTGCGGTTGGTGATGCACGGAATACCTGGCCAGAACAAGATCAACCAAGATAGGCCCCAATTCATTGTCCAGTCAGGTTTCCGTGATACATGCGAGATCGGCGGCACAGTCCAGTATTGCCTCCTGGACTGTCATTGCCTTATTCGCCACTGACCTAGCATTTAACACCACCAAAACAGGGTTGTGGGTTCCCTGATCATGCTCCACTTGCTCATCCACTGGGGGAGGGACCAGCGGAACATGCACTAATCACCTATCCTGCCTTACCACCTTCACTTCCCGCCCCTTGAGACCATATCTCCCCAGGCCCGTCACAACCCCAATAGCTGCACCTCCCCCCCCCCAGTTGTCCCCCAGCTCCCTTTCCCTGACTGTCCCACCTGGACTGCAAGGGAGATCCCACCCCCAACCTCCCCCTCCCCCCTCCCTAAGACTCCCTCTCTCACAGGGAGTCCCCCCAACCCTATCCCTCAGGCAATGTCCCCCATCTCACCGGGCGGCAGAGTCTGCTTTCCCCCATCCCCCCACCTCCCCCACCTTCGTACACACCCCCTACCTTATCTCCCCTCCCACCCCATCCTGACTCTCCCTCTCTCACCAGGAGTCCTCCCCCCCACCAAACATATGCTCCCCCTCTCATGGGAAAGTTCCCCCCAACCCCTAGGGTCACCCTCCTTTCTCTCACCAAGGGGAGTAACCCTATTCTCCCCAACCCACTCTCCTTGCCCTCGCTCAAAATAAACATCCCCCATCCCACCCAACCCCTTTAAAACACAAATAATAGCACGTCCTACTCCTGTTATCTTTAAAATTACTATAGAGTTCTCCTCTACCCAGAACTCTTACATTCAGGGGAGATGCTGAGTTAAAAGAGGTTACCTTTCCCACGCACACTTATAGAAGCAAACACACACCCCAAACACAATAAAAACACAGTAAAACCAACAACATATCCAGCTCAGGCTCCCCAGGTCTCCTTAAGGGCCTCCATAAGGGCCATGACCTTTGGCTCATGGCCCTTAAGCTTTTGGGATGTAACAGCAAACATGTAGGAGAAATGTGTATGTAAAAACACCCGATGTTTTGTTGGTCAGGTTGACCATCTATGAAAGTGTTCCAGTCAGAAAAAGGTTCAAATGGGGAGAACCCCTCTTTTGAAATTCAGCAGGCTGATGCTGTATGCTAGGTGATTTTTCTCTTGTTTATTGGCTTTATTGCTTGTGTGACCTCTCATTTTGAAATAGGAGCAATCAGAAAATCCATGCCAGTTTACTCCATCCAAAGATTTTCTAGTCTGTTAAAGTCTGGATGATTTTTCTTCCTGCTCTGTGAGATGTGTAATATATAATTTGGCAAAGAAGAGCATAAATGTTTTACTGATATCCTGCTGATCAGTAATTAACTTCATATCCTTTTCTCTGTTTAATGTAATATGAAGATACTAATTTGCTTATAAAGAAATGCTGACAATTTTCCTGACTCCTCACTTATTTGAAATGGAAGGGGTAATTCAGCAATAATGAAAGGCTTCTTTTGTCTGGTGTCAAAACATTATCTACAGGTAGAGGTCAACCAACTGTATATGGCACAACTCATTGTTCCCATCAAGCTGCCTCCAAAATTTGAACTGTTTGATGTATCTTTTGTCTGCACCCAAGTTTTATAAAACATTCCTTGCTGGTTTTCACTTGAATGCCTGCAAACGTTTGAGCTATGACCAGGAAGAGAAACGTACGTGTTGAAACACAGTGGGTGTTTCTACCCATTAGCCCTCATAACAAAGGTATGGATAGCCACATGTGTGAACTTTCATGGCAGGAATTATTAGACATTTATATAGTGCTTTCATTGTTTTAAAATGTTTAGTCTCATTCACACTCACAACATTCCTGTTGAGCTGAAACAAAAAATGGATTTTGCATTTGTGGATATTATTCACATTTCTGGATAGCTATCTGATTAATATCTGCAATAAACACAAATATCTGCTTATTCTGGTTGCTTCATATCGGCTATTGAGCACATACAATAGTGCTAATAATACTAAAGTACCTAACTACTAACAGTCAAGCCAAAATTTCTGAAATGGATAATCAAAGGGGTAACCAAATAACAGTTGTTATTTGCTTCAGTGAATATGGTTTGAAGTGGAAAACTATGACAAATGAGCTATTCACCACAGATATTTGTTTCAGCTTTACAACCATTGCGAGGTAGGCCACTGTTATTTCTATTTTATAGGTGGGGAACACAGCACCCATGTAGGGTTGATCACACCCAAACTACCTGCACAAAAAAATCTGTCGAACAAAAAATAAAAGGCAATAAAAAATCTGGACCACAAGTAGAGACTGAGACCAATCAGAGCACACAATTGCCCGAAACAACAGGGAACAATCTTATATATAAAAAAAGAGATCTAGATGTCTCAAACAGGATAAGGCACATCCATACTGCAAGCCAAAGCAAAAAAAAAAACGTTCAGTGTCAATTACCAATCTGCCCCAAACAAAAATTCCTTCCTGATCTCAAATACAGGGATTATTTAGACTAGGGCTGAAATGAAGTCTTTGGAAAACTTTGGAATTTGCCAAATATTAAGGTATTCAGTTTGGAAAGGCCAAATTCCAAAGTTCCGAGGGCCAAGGCCATTATTCGGAGAACTTCGGAAACTTCAGAAAACTTTGCACACATGGGGGGCTGGTGGACAGTTGAGCTTCTTCTGGAAATGAAACTTAGTGCCATATTTGGTATGAGGGGTGTATGGGAGGGGAAAATTGAGTGATGGTAAGACAGATGGCAAGTTTTGATTGGCTGGCCAAGTGAGATGGTTAGCTTTTGAATTGGCTGGCAGGGCAAAATAAAAGTGTCTGCACTGCAGTCATTTTGTCCATTCTCTTTAGTGGATTTGGCTGTGCTGCATGCTACAGCACTGCTGGATCTGTAAGTAATCGGCTGGGGGCGGAGAGTAGGAATGGGCAAACAGATTGTGGTTCGGGTTCGACCATTCGGTTCAGTTCCATTTGGTCCATTTGGTTGGTGTGTTCGGTTCTGGCATTCGGGTCGTTTACCGAGTTCAGGTTCGGCCGTTCGGTTGGGTCAAATTTGGTTCGGTTCGGAAGTTTGGAAAAAGTAATGCGAGAGTCCATGATCGTGCTGGAAACCAGAAATTCGAGTGCGTGCAGAGCTGTGTGTTGAGAGAGTGTGTGTTTGCTGGGTGGCTGTTTGTTTTGTGTGTTTTGGCTGTTTGGGTTGGGTTTGGCTGTGTTGTTTGGCTGGTTGGTGAGTGTTAGTGTGTGGTGGGTTACTGTGTGTTTTGGCTGCGTGATTTTTTTTAAAAAAATAAATAAAATGAAGAAGGCTGAAGTGCTGATTACCTGGCTGGGGGGCAACTTTCAGCTAGAGGAGGAAGAGGAGGAAGTGGAGGAAGAGTTCGCTGCCCCTAGATCTCCGGTGGTGGTGTTCGGCTCCCTGGATGAGGTGCAAGCAGCGGACTCAGAAGGGGCAGCCAGGTTTGTAAACTTTTTTTTTACTTTGAGGACAAGAAAGGTTCTGTTGGTTAGAGCGAGCTCACTGGCGTGCAGGTGGGTGCATGGGTGGTGGGCATCAGTCAGGCACAAGCAGTGGGTATCAGGGGGTGGCAGTGGATGTCTGCCACAGAGAGAGAGGGTACTGCAGTGTGGGGGACTATGGCACAAACAGCACCCCCACCCAAACATGTGCCAGACTAGCAAGGGTCTCCACTCCCCAGTTGCCATCCCATTTCCTATGCACCCCCAAATAAGGGCAGGGTCTTTTCAACCAGGGTCACATCTCCCATTGCCATTCCTAGCACCCCAAGGAGGGCAGGGTTTGCACGTGCCAGCCAGGGTCTTTTTAGTTGCAATCCCAAGTAACCCATGGAGGGCAGGATTTGCACATGCCAGCCAGGGCCTTTCTAGTTGCCATCCCTAGCACCCCAAGGAGGGCAGGGTTTGCACGTGCCACCAAGGGTCTCATCCTTCCGCAGCACCCAAAGAAGGACAGGATTTGCACATGCCAGGCAGGGTCACATCTCCCGTTGCCATCGCTACTAGCACCCCAAGGAGGGCAGGATTTGCACGTGCCAGCGAGGGCCTTTCTAGTTGCAATCCCTAGCATCCCCTAGCATCCCAAGGAGGGCACGGTTTGCATGTGCCAGCCAGGGTCTCTCCATTGCCATCTCAAGCACCCCAGGGAAGACAGGATTTGCACGTGCCTGCCAGGGCCTTCCTAGTTGCAATCCCTAGCACCCCCAAGAAGGGAGGACTAGAGGCATCATTATAAATGCATGATATTACTTTGGTGTTCTTAATGTGTTCCCATTTCAGAGAGTAATCAGATGCCATCCCCAGCGCTGGTACCACTGCCAGGCCAAGGAGGACCCCTAGGCCGAGGTTGCTAGTGACACCCCCAGACATTTGATGGTCAAGGTTGGATGTCTGGAGGTCTTATGACAAGGGCGACGGAGTCGCCACATGCAAGGTAAGGCATGGGGACTGGAACAACAGGGAATGAATTGCCCTATGACCTGTTAGGAACAGAAGTCCCCTGCAGAGAGAGATTGGCCACCCAGTCCACCCACTTGTGGAGACAGAATGCAGGCAGGGCTTGACAGACCATTGGTCTGACACAGTATGGCTCTTCTTATGTTCCTATCTTTTTATGCTCTTTTTAGTTCTGTAAGAAAAGATTCCGGCTTCAGAGGGAGGGGACCACACTCATCACTCACATCGAAAAACAGCATGGCCTGAGAGTGAGGCGGCAGGCGGAGGACTCGGGTGTGGCCATGGTAAGGCAGCCCCAAAACAATGCCATGTAAGCCCTCCCCTCCCCCCCATCCAGTCATGATGTGGAGACCCCTGGACCCCGGAAGAATGCTGAGGCCAACGTCTTTCGGACCGAGTTGGAGAGGCCCACCCAGGAGTTTGTGGCCAGCCTGCAGGTGACATCAGCCACCATGGAGATCCACCTGGTGGAGCAGTTCCATGCGGTCCAAGTGGAGAGGAAGAAAGTGGAGGCGTACGACCAGTACATCTCCGCCGAGATGGAACACCTGAAAATGTACCACCAGGCGCTCACCAGGTGACATCAGGACATGGAAGGGGCCGTGGAGTTTGCCATCTCCCACAGCTATGAGCTGGAAGAGCCCCGGGTGGCCGGCCCTCAGCCCTGTGCTGCGCCCCAACAGCTGTTGCCTTTCCCCCAAGTCCCGGGGGACAGACCCAGAGTCTCATAGTTTAAAGTTTAATTTATAAGTTACCTTTGAATGTTTGCTTTTGGATTCAGAATGTTGTTGTTGTGGTGGTTTTGTTATTGTTATTTAAATAGTTTTAATAAAAGTTGTTGTATTTCTTGTTACGAGCTTCGTTTGACCTCTGTCCAATCTTTTATCCCTATGTGCTGAAGTTCTGGCTGGCAGGTGGCAGAATCTCAGACAGCTTGTCGATCCCTACCAGCAGCAGCTGACACACCATGTAGCGTAGTTATTAACCCAAAGATGTGCTGTGCCAGGAGCAGGGTCTCAACTTGCAGACAGCCCCCCAGGAGGTGCAGGGCTTGTGTTTTTGTGGGTGGGTGTGACAGAGAGAGAGAGAGACAGGATCCTTGGCAGCGGGCAGCAGGCAGTGGGTGCTGGTGATTGGAGGGGCTTTTATTTACAGCAGCTTCAGCGGGCATCCATGGGTGGGGGCAGAGGAGTAGGCTTTTGGGCGGGGGGTTCAGGCTGGCATGTGGGCTTCTGGATGCAGTGGAATGGAATGCAGCCCACAGTGACTGGAATGATGGTCCCAGAATCTAGTTGATGGTTCCTGGTATGGGTGGGCATGACTGATTCAGGGATAGTGGAATGACAGCCTAAAGCCTATGGGGCACACTTCATTCAATCATGCGATAGGTGGTAGCAGCAGGTACAGGAACACACACAGGCAGGCAGGCAGGCACATATAATATGTTGCGTTATATTCCATCTCATTATGGTATGTTTGCTGCGTGGTGGATGTGGGCAATGAACATTGGGTGCATGAGCTCAGATGGGAGTTCTTCCTGGTTCTGGCAGGTGGCAGTCAGGGTAGCTCAATATACCTACCTCCCGCCTCCAACCCCCATCTCTCTTGTTCTAGTGGGGAGCCTCTCTGTCTCTCTGGCCATATAGTACTGGTGACAGGCAGCATGGGTGGGATCGTGTCTGTCTCTCCTTCTAGCAGTGGGGAGACTCTCTCTCTCTCTCTCTCTCTCTCTCTCTCTCTCTCTCTCTCTC
>QEPC01009674.1:2204843-2220119 GCA_003113815.1 Sphenodon punctatus
GACATCGCCTCTGTGTGAGGAATGATGGCCGCAGACCCATGAGTGGCCAATACCTAGAAGCTTCCACCTTAGCCCCAGGACCCACCATCATGGGTCTGGGGCCATCATTCCTCGCAGAGATGAACAAATCAGACAGAGGCTGGAGTCGCAGCATATAGATATTTGCTACATCCCTCCCTGTCAGTAATGTAGCCCCAGAACCCTGACGCTGGGTCCTGGAGCTGGAGTGGCTGTTTCTTGATGCTTTGGAAAATTGGATCTCTGTGCGAGGAATGACGGCCCCAGACCCATGACGTTCAGTCCTGGGGCTGGAGTCAGAGCATATAGATATTGGATACATCCCTCCCTGCCAGTAATGTAGCCCCAGAACCTTGGCAGTGGGTCCTGGGGCTGGAATGGCTGTTTCTTGATGCGGTGGAATGACATCGCCTCTGCGTGAGGAATGATGGCCCCAGGACCATGATGTTGGGTCCTGGGGCTGGAGCGGCAGCTTATAGATATTGGCCACAGCCCTCCCTGCCAGTAACACAGTCCCAGACCACTGACAGTGGGTCCTGGAGCTGGAGTGGCTGTTTCTTGATGCGGTGGAATGACATTGCTTCTGTGTGAGGAATGATGGGCCCCAGAACAAATCAGACATTGGTTGCCATGCTGCCCTTGACTCTGGGGTCCAACATTGTTCCCAAAACATATTCCCCCCGCAGCAGGAGCTCGTCAAACCTCACCTTCAGGCCTATCTTGAGCTTCTGCGCCAGCCCAGCTGCCTCAGCCTCCAGCTTCTTCCCCTGAGGGCCTCAATCCTGCCCCTGCATAATCTCCTCAAGCCTCCAGTGGAGACTCTGGACCAGAGGGATCACCTGGCTGATTGTGGCTGTGGACAAGCTGATCGCTTCCGTCACTTCCAGGAACGGTCGCAGAACGAAGATCATCTGGGATAGGATCTCCCATTTTTCCTCATTGAAGCCTGGAGGAGCCTCGCTGTCTGTGTCCAATTGCACCTGATGCAAGGCGGCTTTCTGCTCCACAAGCCGCTCAAGCATCAGGAAGGTGGACTTCCACCTGGTGGAGACATCCTGCACCAGCGAGTGCAATGGGTGGCCTTGCACAGCCTGCTTGGCCCTGAGGAGTTCGCTGCCCTTCATGCTGTGATTAAAGAACCCAGACAGCTCCCTCCCCCACTGGATCAGGGATCTAAGGGTGTCTTCCCTAACCCCCTTATCCCCCTAAGCCCAGAGCATCTTTGACCACCAGGTGGAGGGTGTGTGTGGCGCAAGGGATGGTCGTGAAACCCCCATCACTGACTGCCTTGAGTATATTGGCTGCATTATCAGTCACCACACACCCCAGGGTGAACGGTGCACCTGGCGTGACCCACTCATCCACCACAGAGTTCAGGGCTGCCTCTATGTTCCTGGCAGTGTGGGGGCAGTCCATGACTTCCACCTGAAGCAGGGCCCACCTATACCCTGCTTCAGGACCCCTCATGCCACTGTCAAATGCCGACTCTGGATCCTGGCACCAGTGCGCTGTCACCGCCAGGTATGCATGCTGGGCATTCTGGCTGGACCAGAGGTCAGTGGTGAAATGGACAGTGGCACCCCCAGCCCCTGCCAGCTGCTCCTTCACCTGCTCCTTCAAAGCCCCGTACATGGCTGGCACCACCGTACGACTCAGGGTGGTGTGGGACGGCAGCTTAAACTGTAGGGCCAGGAACCCCATCAGCCGCTTAAACCCGGTGTCCCCAACAATGAAGAAGGGCTGGCCATCGACAGCGATCATCTCACCCAACAGGCGCGTGGCTTTCTCTTGAAAGCCATGCCACCCTTCAGTTGCTGATGGCCTTGGCAGCTGCCCCCATCCCAGCTCCTTCATTGTGGACTGATGCTGCTGGCAAGACTGATGCTCCTGCTGCTCCCCCCAGCAGCGATAGTGCTCCTGCTGCTAGATGCAGCCGCTGGAGCAGGACGGTTGCCCAATGAAGGAGGTGGATGACTAGCTGCTTGGGTTGGGAACCCGCTATGATCCACTGACCCTGCCTCTCCGCTTAGCAGTGGCAGCACTGTGGCATGATTTCAGGTGCCTTGACATGACGGCTGTCCCCAGGCTGGTGAGCACCTTCCCACGCTTCACCACCTTATTGCACAAAGTGCACTGCACTTCTGGACTGCACTGGGTGACACACTCCTGGGATGGGCAGGACATGGTGGCACTGGCGACACAGCTCGTTGAGGGACAGCCATCACCTCAGCAGCACCAGATACAGAGAGCTCCTCCGCAGAAATCTCTGCATCGCTGTCCCCATCCCCAAACAGAGTGACAGAGGCTTCTGGACTCCCCATGCTGCTCCCACTCTGAGCAGCACTCTCCCTCTGCCCCCTATAGCTACTGTTTCTGCTGCTGCTTCTGCTCCTGCTACGCTCCCTTCTTCCATTGCCCGGGGATCAGGCCCTGCCTCTAGCAGCCGGGGTGAGATCCATCAGCCTTTGACTACTTTGGGGGATTGCCTCTATAATTATGGGGGAGTCGGGGGACAATGGTGACCCCTGAGGAGCTTCAGGCACTGAGTTGCCTGCACCTGCAGCCACAGATGAGATAGCCTCAGCCGCCTGCAACATAGACATTACAGTGCCCTGCGTGGCAGTGGAGGACGCTGTCAGGAGGTGACGCCTAACCCTCTGGCACCTATTGCCACTGGGAACACTAGTGCCACTAGTGCTGGGAGAGGAAGACCCACAATCAGGCCTGCATAGCTTGGGGCATGGTGATGGGCTTCTGCTTCTGCCTGCTGGCACTATGCTGGCACGGCCCCTGCCAGCTCTGCCACGTGCCTCATTGCCTGGCTTGCACGCAGCAGACCGGCCTCGCCCTCTACTACCCTCCCTTCTCCATTTCTCCCACCAAAAGAATGCACAAATATTTTATAAAAACATTTTTTTCTATTTTTTTTTATTTAATTTTTTAATCTAATATTATCTAACTACACTAAATCTAACTGCTATTAACTATTCTAAAACCTATTGAACTAAATGGGATATTCTAATAATTAACTACAAAGGCCTTGTCCTACAAACACACTGCATCTCTATCTATCTCTACAACTAAGCTAACTAATCTATCTATCTATCTATCTATCTATCTATACAATATTACACAGGGGGAAACACAAAGAACACAGGGAGGGGTACAAAATGGAAATGAAAATCAATCTAATAATAATCCTACTCTAAATAAATGCAAAACTTAAACAGGGGAAGGGAATAATCAGGGATGGAATAAGAGGGAGAGGGAAAGGATTCAATGGAGGGGGGAGGGACCGATGAAGATTGAACACAGGGAGGGGTAAAAACAAAAAATAACACCTAAATCTATCTAATCTAAGCTAAATAAATGATAATATGGAGGTAGATGGGTTGGATGGGTGAAATAGGAGGAGGATGGCAATGGACTGAGGAGAACAAAACTGCTGGGAGAGGGAGCTTTCTGAAACACCTGCTGTTCAGGAACAGTGACTAGCTCAGAAAGTGCTGGGAAGGGGAGAGGCAATCAGTTTTGTTTCTTGCTGCACCCGCCTCACCACAAGCCCCATTGGCTCCAATTAGCTTAGACCGTGGCCAATCGCAGACTGCGGAGCCCGTGGTCTGAGGCGAAAAGGGATGGTGATTGGGCAGGCTGCCTACTACTCCAAGCCTCTCCACCCCTGGTGCCTGGAAGTCTGCTCCTCAGCTGATTCCCCCTCCTTGTCACATTTTGCCTTCCAGTGACACGTTTTTGCCACCCGAACTCACACAAACGCGATCCGAAGTGACCGAACTGTTTGGTCATTTCGACGTTCGGAATTGAGTACAGTTCGGTAAGTTCGGGTTTGGATTTGAGTTCGGTCATCCAAACAGACCAAGTTTGGTCCAAACTCCGAACTTCTGAACCGCGTTCGCCCATCCCTAGCGGAGAGGTTTGCTGTCCTGGCTTGATATGGTATTTTGTGGTTTGGACTGTCCTGTCTATAGGGCCAGTGCTGGGGGATAGGGGTTACGTTACCCTTTAACGTGCCTTGCAGTTTAAAACAAACAAACAAACAAACAAAAACACACACACACATAACTGGGTGCCATGTTGCTGCCTGCTACTTGGTTGGCACTTGGCACCATGAGGAGGGTTCTCTCTGTACAGCTGTACTTTCCAAGTTTGCTTGGTCTGTTCAAGTTACCATTGCCACAATGCCATGCCAAGACATCAGCAGCATGCGGGAGCCAAGGGCAGTCAGCCGAGAGGGAGCAGATGGCGGCAGCTCCTTTCAATCCCCCCGTCTTCAAGGACAGAGACGGTACTTGGTTGTGGGGATGGGGGCCCCGGTTGCTGAGACCTGGGAGTCACGGGATTCTCTCTCCTTCCCCCCACCCTTGTGGGGGTGGGACTCAGAGATGTCAACTTCCGGGCCGCTCCCCATAACACCAGGAGCAGCCGAAGGGAGGTCAGAGAAATCAGCGGTGTGCGGGAGCCAAGGGTGGCCAGCTGAGAGGGAGCACATGGCAGCAGCTCCTTTCAACCCCCCCTCCCAACCTCTTCAAGGACAAAGATGGTACTTGGTTGTGGGGATGGGGGGCCCCGTTGCTGAGACCTGGGGGGCACGGGATTCTCTCTCCTCTCCCCCACCCTTGTGGGGGTGGGGCTCGGAGATGTCAACTTCTGGGCTGCTCCTCATAACACCGGGAGTGGCCAGAGGCCATGCCGGAGGCGCATGCTGGGGGCACGTGTCGAAGGGGCACGTTCAAAGGAGCCTGCCCTTTGGCCGTGCCCTTCGGCTGGGCCATGAGGTTGAGGCGAGAGGTCCTGTGAGTGTTTGTATTGTTTGGGGGGCTATGTTATTTACTGATGAAGAAGATGGCACAGCTGACTTCCCCCGGTGAGAGAGGGGTGGAGTTGGGTGAAATATCCCCTGGTGGCAGCGGGGGATAGAAGGATTAGTTCATGGGACCAATTGCCTGATTTTGTAGGAGTTGGTGGAATGAGAACATCAGTATGGTGGGGGGGGATTTGTGATAAGATGATATTTTGTGATTTTTTGTTAATTTTGCTGTGCTGGGTCCCCTGCGTGGGATGAAAAACCCAGAAATGTATTTTGTTATAATGTGAGCTGCCTCGAGTCGGTTTCCGAGAGAGTGCAGGGTATAAATAAAATGCTATGCTATGCTATGCCAAGGAAGAGGGTGCCCCTGGAGGGGGTGGGATGCGCATGTCTGGTTTCTTAATTTTGTGACTACTGCTGGGGCCTGCGCTTGCTGGCTTTTTTTGGTGTAATTTATTTCTCCATGCAGTTTCAGACTGTTTTGCAGGGATTGTTGTATTCTTCTTGAGCAAATGTTCCTTGCTAGCCTGCATTTTTGTACATTGTTTGGTGCTAATACACTGCTTGGCATAATGATAAAGTGGGTGCACTCACTGCTGATGGTGGGCCATGCTGTGGTACACTGGGATTTTTAAATTATTATTTCTACATGCATTTGCACTTTTGGGGGGTTGTCTCCTGGATCAATTGTCCCACTCTTGCTAGCCTGCTTTTCTGGGGAGTGCTTTGACTGCGGGTTCAAGAACTTTGCAACAACTTTCCAAAGTTTCTGAAGTATCCAAAGTTTTCTGACAAACTGTGCTTCGGTCTCCAAAGTCCCAAGCTTCGGTAAGAACATCAAATTGCCTCTGAGTACTCGGACCAACTATTTTGAACTTTGGAAATTGGTCCCAATACCCGGAAGTACTACTAGGTTCAGCCCTAATTTAGACCCTGAATATTTGTGCAGGTCCCACCAGCCAGTCACACAACATATAGTTATGGTACCCAGACTGCTCCCCACCTCCAGTCCCACCTCAAGTTGCAGACAACTTCGATGCTTCGGGAAGAAAGGAAAGAAAAAATATATATATTCTTGTGGGAGGAGGGAGATTTCCTCCTGTAGCATCAAACAGAAAGAACCTCACATGCGTCATAAATTTATCCAATTTTATTTTGAAACTAATCATGTTCTTTGCTCATAAAATTGCTCCTAGGAATTTATTCCAGTAGTTCACTGCTCTGATGGTTTAAAATATTCTTCTAATTTCCAACCTAAATTTATTTATAACCAGATTGTATCCATTAGTCCTTGTACCCAAACGCATCTTTAGTTTGAATAAATCTTCCCATTGCATTGTATTAACTCCCCTGTACCTGTGGGACCACCTCACTTCCCGGGCCCTGGAGCGGCCCTTGCAGTCGGCCGGGGGTGCCTTCCTGGAGGTCCCAATAGTATCTGGGGGGGGCACTCTTGAGAGGGTGTTCTCGGTGGCTGCACCAAGGCTGTGGAACTCCCTTCCTGCAGAGGCCCGATTGGCTCCGGATCTTCCCTCCTTTCAATGAAAATGCAAGACCTGACTGTTCCACCAGGCATTTGGTGAGGGAGATGGGGTAAGGGTAAGGGGTGGGTTAGGGTAGTAGGTTTATTTTTTACCCCCAGCTTAACTGAATTGTATAGTATAGTTTTATTGGTGTTTGAATATATTTATTATTGTATTTATGTTTTCTTTTGTTGCTGTTAGCTGCCTCAAGCTGCTGTGAGCAGAAGAGGTGGGATAAAAATATTTTAATTTAATAAAATATTTTTTAATAATTATATTTCTACAATGTGATCATATCTCCTCTCAGCCTTTTTTTGTTAAGCTAAATAAACCAAGCTCATGTAATCTCATCTCAGAATAGCCCCAGTGACCATTTTGAGCATGTGTAGTGATTTATTTATTTTAAATTGCTTCCTCCTTTGATCCAGTGGCGAGACCAAGTGGCTGGAGCCATCCCCTGGGACTCAGAGAGGCAAATAGGTGAGTAAAAGGTGCTCCTCCCTTTTTTGGAAGTGCAGGTGGCGGGTTGTTTCCAAGATTCTCTTCTTTCTTGGTGAGAATCCTGACAATTCTTGGCTCATTCTCATTTGCAAGAACAAGCCAAGAACACTGATTCTTGTCAAGTAAAGTGAGAATACTTAGATCGAGTTTCAAGTCTGCCGTAGAGCAAGGTCCACCAGGACCACAGAGCTTCAGGTGAAAATCCCAGAGCAGTCAATGGAGTGATCGAGCCTCAATGCACCTCCCCATGAGACATTCCAGGCACCCTTAAAGGGAACCGGTAGCAAAGGCAAGACTGTGTTGGGTGTCCCCGGTCTGTATAGAAGCTTGCCCAGCACTGTGCCCAAAGCTTGTCCAGCACTGAACACGAGAGCACCAGCCAAATGGGAACATGGAGCAGGAGGACAGACAGGATAGACCAGTAAGTCAGCACAACAGGGGGAGGGACATGACAGCTGTCCCATGGTATTATGCACAACTTATATGTGGTGAGTGTCTGTCACCATGTTCATAGCCATCCATCAGCACTGCTGCCCCAGAGACATAATCAGGGGGAGAGCAGAACCTTCTGCACCGAGAGAAGGCCCCTCAGCCACCCAATAGAAGAGGGTCCTGTGGAGCAAGGAGGCGATTAAGGTATTCATTGGACTCTGCGGGGAGACACTGAGGTCCAGTATGACCTCTGAAAAATGCACCATACTGAGTGTGTGTGTTCCAGCGGATTGCTACCTGAAGGCGGAACTGCCACCAGGACAAGATCTAGTGACAGCTATGAGCCACTGATATGCACAGGGGCTACAAGAAGGTTCAGGACAACCTTGAGGAAATCTCCTCTCTGCTCTCCTCCTCCAACCCTTTCACTTGTCCCCTTTATCCCATTCCTTCCCGCCTCCTGACCTTCATTATTACTCCCACTGTCGCCCCCTCTTTCCTGCACATCATCAACCTCTCCCTCTCTACTGGCTCTTTCCCTTCTGTCTTCAAACATGCCGCAGTCTCTCCTATTCTGAAAAAGTCCACTTTTGATCCCTCTGACCCTTCTAGCTATCGTCCTGTCTCACTCCTTCCTTTTGCTTCCAAGCTGCTTGAACGTGTTGTCTACTCCCGCTGCCTTGACTTCTTATCCTCCAACTCCTCCCTCGACCCCCTCCAATCTGGCTTCCGCCCCCTTCATTCTACTGAAACTGCTCTCGCTAAGATCACCAACGATCTTCTGGTGGCTAAATCTAAACGTCTCTATTCCATTCTTGTCCTCCTTGATCTCTCTGCTGCCTTTGATACTGTTGACCACTCACTCTTGCTGGATTCCCTTCACTCCCTTGGCTTTTGTGGCTCTGTCCATAACTGGTTCTCCTCCTACCTCTCTGACCGCTCCTTTAATGTGTCTCTCTCCAACTCCGCCTCCTCCTCCTTCCCCCTCTCAGTTGGTGTTCCTCAAGGCTCTGTTCTTGGCCCTCTCCTCTTCTCGATCTATACCTCATCCTTAGGCAAACTCATTGCCTCCCATGGCTTCCAATACCACCTCTATGCTGATGACACTCAACTCTATCTCTCTACTCCCTCTCTCTCTCCCTCTGTTCAAGCTCGTCTCATCAACTGTCTCTCTGACATCTCTACCTGGATGTCTCAACGTCAACTCAAACTCAACATGGCTAAAACTGAACTCCTTATCTTCCCCCCTCATCCTTCCTCTCCTTCCTCACTGTCAATAACTATTGATGGAGTCACCATCCTGCCTGTCCCCCAAGCCCGTAGCCTAGGCTTCATCTTTGACTCAGCCCTTTCTTTTAAACCCTACATTGACTCTGTTGCTAAATCCTGTCGCTTCTCCCTCCATAACATTGCTAAGATTCGCCCTTTTCTCTCTGTCTCGTCTGCCAAAACTCTTGTTCATGCTCTGGTCATCTCTCGCCTCGATTACTGTAACCTCCTTCTCACTGGCCTTCCCCGGTCTCACCTTTCTCCCCTCATCTCTGTCCAAAACTCTGCTGCCAGGGTCATCTACCTCGCCAGTCGCTTCGACCATGTGCAGCCCCTCCTCTCTTCGCTTCACTGGCTTCCCCTTCCTGAACGAATCCTGCACAAGCTCCTAGTCTTCACCTATAAAGCTCTTCACAACCTTGCTCCCCCCTACCTCTCTGCACTTATCGCCCTCCATACTCCAGCCCGTGCACTTCGCTCCTCCTCTGTCCCTTCTCTCACCCTTCCACGCCTTCCCTGCTCCCCTAAGCGCCTTCGTCCCTTCTCACTTGCTGCCCCCCATGCCTGGAACTCCCTCCCTGTCCACATCCACCTTGCCCCCTCCCTTCATACCTTCAAATCTCTCCTTAAAACTCACCTCTTTCGCTCTGCTCTGTCTGACTCTTTATCCTGCTGAGCCACTATTTCCTATACCTATGGTCTGTTTACCCTCATCCTTGCCACATGGACCTGCCTGCTGTCATTCTCATCATAACCAAGCCAAGTACGTGCACTTGAGACCTCGCATCTTCATGAATGTTAGACCCCTTGTCTTTCCCTCTATGCCCCTTCCTATGTCTCTCCCCAGCTCCTGTCTCTCAGATTGTAAGCCCTAGGGGCAGGGACCGTGTCTATTTTATTACTTTGTAAAGTGCCAGGCACACTGCTGGCACTATATAAATGTTTGTTAATAATACTAATAATAACAACAACCTCAAGACTGGACACATTTGCCAAACAATGTGGCACATGGACATCCTTAACCAGTTCCTATGCATGGACAGGTCTATCATGGTTCTTCGAAGTGCTGGCACTGTTGGGTGGACACCTCTCCCCTGCTGCCAGTCCATGAAACTAGCTCATTCTGGAAGTGTCCCCTCTTCCTTGTCTGAGGAGACCAGGCTCTCAAGAGACACAGCCCACTGTGTCCAGTCATGCCCCCACCCCTCAGCTAGCCTACAACTCTGAAGACAACGACACCACCCATGGAATCCTTATCACCGACCCCTTTAAGACATAAAGCCAGGAAATAGTCCAGGACCAAGCTGAGGCAGAGGGGAAAGGGACCCAGAGTCCAAGGGGAGCAGTAAGTGAATGCACTGGGTTTGAGGGAATAGGTGACCCACCCATAGGACACAGCAGACAGGTAATGCCAGTCACCAACATGACTATCTTTCCTCACTGGGTTGACAGGTGACCAGAATGACAAGGGGGAGAAACCTGAGGAGCCTCTGAACACAGATGCACTGCCTGAGGATGGTAGGCATGGGTAGTGGATGGAAGGGCACCATGGCATGCTGGTCATGGCTGGCATGTAGGAGGGTACCACGGCAGACGGGTCAGGGCTCACATGTTGGACAGTCAGCCCCCAGGCAACAGGCATGATGGACAGGGGCAAAACACCGGGCCAGGAAGGTAGGAGTGGGTCGGCCCCAACTAACAGCTCTCCTATCCATCCCACTACAAGTCAGCCAGTGGGAGAGCCATCTGTACCAGAAAGACCATCCACAGGTGCCCAGCAGACCTGTTCCCTGTGGGCACAAACCCAGTGGTGCAGGAAGGATCTGGTGCAACAGCTTGTGACAGAGTCACAAGTATTTGCAGGAACAGTGCACTCTGCAGTGGGTAAAATAGACGTGTGGCCCTTTAAGAGCTTGGGACATTCACGCTGATGAGGCACATGACCAGAACCTGCCCTGGAACAGTGAAAATCCAGGAGTGTCTGGGAGAGTGATTGTGTGTGTGTAGGGCTGTAGAGAGCCTGTGTGGAGCACTGGTTGAGAAGAGTTGAGAGCTCAGAGCTGAACTATACAGGCGTTGAGAGATCTGTTCTGAAACAAACAACAAGGAAGTAACCCAGAAAACCCAAAGAGAGCAATGTCTAAGACTAAGGTGTGGTTAATCCAAGTAGCTAACAGAGTTGGCCTGGCTGGGTTGCCTGATAAGGGGAGGAAACTCCAGGGGACCTACATGATTGTAGGGACCGCCTTAGGGACCGCCTCGCCCTTCGCGCCCCGGAACGGCTCCTGCGGTCTGCCGGGGGTGCCCTCCTGGAGGTCCCCCGTGTTAAGCGGGGGGCCACGATGGAGCGGGCATTCTCGGTGGTAGGGCCGCGGCTGTGGAACTCCCTTCCGGAGGAAGCTCGCCTGGCCCCAAGCCTCTTGACATTTCGGCGGAACTGTAAGACCTGGCTGTTTGCCCAGGCCTTTGGGAGGGAGGGGGGGGGTGATTTTTAATCCCCCACTTATATATTTATTTATGATTGCACACTGCCCTGTTTTATTGATATATTTTATATTTGTATTTTAAATGTTTTAAAACTGTTTTTATTGTTGTTAACCGCCCCGAGCTGCATTGCAGGATGGGGCGGTATAAAAATCTACGAAATAAATAAATAAATAAATATGATTGTGTGGGAAAAGCTCCTATAAAGTGTGGATTGGGACTGGTGGTGAGGGGAAGAAGGGAGGCCAGTACTAAAGGCAACCCACCCAAGCGGTATTGGTGGCAGTAGCTGATGCTAACTCCCCATAGAGGGCGCTCTCAAGAGGATGTGCCAGGGCCACTGCCACAAAGTGGTGGAGAGTTTTGGAACATGACCATCCCTCTTTAAAAAGGAATATTGCTAAGTGAGAGCACTGAAAGGGAGTTTCGGCCATTACAGAGTTGGGGTAACAAAACATAAAGAGCTCTGGAAGATGTCTGAACACCCACAGCAAGGAGAGAGGAGACAGAGTTGTTGACCTAATGCAATTACTGACTCAACAGCAGGCTACCATGATTGGCTTAATGAATCAGCAACAGGCTTTCATGGCTTATCAGGCACAGCTGACATGGGCAGTGCCTGCTCATTTGCTGAGAGAACAGCCTGAACTAGAGAGAATTACTCCAGACATAAGACCTAGAGGTGTGTTTCTGATTAAACTTGGGCCTGATGATGATGTGGAGACTTTTCTGATAACCTTTGAGAGGGTGGCTAGAGATGCAGGTTGCCCAAAGTGATCATGGGCCACAAGAATAGCACATTTTCTCTCAGATGAGGCTCAAGTTGCCCATAGAGCTCTAGGAGATGGAGAATCCAAATATTATGCCCTAGTAACAACAGCAATATTAAAGAAGCCATCTGGGGATGCACATAAAGAACAGCTCCAGTCTATAAGATTTAGTCAAGAGCTTAGACGTAAAGTGTTGGCACAAAAGCTGTTAGATGTAGCCACTCGTTGGCTCAAACCTGAAGAGAGATCACCTGCAGAGGTTGTAGAACACGTTACTTTGCATCAGTTTCTAACTGTGCTGCCTAAAGTGATGCAGACCTGGATCATGAGACAGAAACCAGATACTCTGGAGGAGGCAATTGCAGCCTGTGAGGCATTTCAGTTGACAGAAACCCAAGAAGAGCGTAAGGCCCACTTACCTGAGGAAGGGAGGAAGAAATCGTTTCATAAATCCAATAGAGAGAGACCTTCAGGCTATAAAATGGCACCAACTTGGGATATTAAAGAAAAGAAGACTCCATTAGAAGGGACAGTGAAGGAGAAACCAAAACAAGATTTACCAGGGAAATACAAACCAAAACATCAGGGAGTTAGCTGTTTTAGATGTGCCAAATGGGATTGTATCAAAAGAGATTGTCTGACCTTTCGCTGTGTGCATGGAGATACCAGGATATATCCTCTAGTGTGGGTCTCTATGTCTATGGGTCAGAAGACCTTTAACAAGAAAATGGGTGTTATACCCCGTCTTCCATGGCTAGTGATTTGGGGCAGAGATTGGCCCTTGTTTCATAAAGAGTGGGTGAAGAGCTCCCTAGTGAAAGGAGAGAAAGAACAGCAGGCTGGAAAAGAAAGTAAGACCCTTCACCCAGCTAATGAACTCCTGAATGGGATAAATGTTTGTGAGGAACAACAGGAGGAAACTTTATCTGAAGTCTTAGAAGAGGCAAGGGAAGAACAGAGATCTAAAGGGGAATATATTTCCCAAGGAGTACAAACTTTGGTGTCAGTAAAAGAAAACACCTCTCAAACAGATTACTTGGTCGGAAAAGAGGGGAAAGGGTTGCAAGAACAACCTGAGACAAGAGAAGTGGGTTTATTGACTGAGAGCCTTTTACAAATAACTTGGGGTGGCCAAACTGAATGTGAAGAGAAAATTGCAATACCAAAGAAAGTGGCTAAAAGTCAAGAAGCAGAGCCCAAAAGAAACCAAGTAGTTGAGTAACAAAAAGTGGACCCTGGAAAAGTGCCTAAAGCTCCAACTCAAGAGAGAGAGAAAACCCCACAACCATCCTGAAAGACAAAGGGGGGAAAACCCAGCCTGAAGAAGGAAACTCTGAAACAGCTGAAGCTCTAGTAAGTACAGTGACAGATAACCGTGCTACTGAAGAGAAAAAGGAGATGTAGGCCTATTCCCAGGACATATAACTGGCAGCCCGCTGCAGCTGGTTGCATTGCCTCCATTCCCAACAAAGCGGCCCCATTGGTGGCGGATGTGGGCTAATGCTCAGCAGTCAACCATGCACACATCCAACATACAGCTGCTCTGCACCATCCTGATCCTGGTCTGAAGCCCACAGAGTATCCTGAGGTCACAAGAAGTAATAGTTGGTTATTCTGCACTGGTCAGACCTTATCTGGAGTACTGTGTCAATTTCTGGGCACCGCGTTTTAAGAAGGACACTGGGTGTTTTTACACACACATTTCTCCTGCATGTTTGCTGTTACATCCTGTATTTTATGTGTGTCTAAATCATTCACCTAGATCTTAAACATCTGGTTCTTTGAACTTCTGCGCAGAACTACTCCAAAAACTTTTGTGTGTAAAAGGTTCTCCTGGTAAACTTCTTTGCTCCAAGCAGCTGCGGTCACTTGGTTTCCATGGCAGTCCCTCACATCTACACTTGTGGCTACTTTAGGCTGTCTCAGGGTAGTGTTTGTGTGAAGAATGCATCCAGGAACTGCCTCAGGGGAGTGTGTGTGTGTGTGTGTGTGTGTGTGAGAGAGAGAGAGAGAGAGAGAGAGAGAGAGAGAGAGAGACATCCAGAACTTTAAGGTGTGTGTAAAAATGCCCATTGACAAATTGGAACAGGTTCACAGGAAAGCGACAAAGATGGTCTGGAAACCAAGTCCTATGAGGAAAGGTTGAAGGATCTGGGTATGTTTAGCCTGGAGAAGAGAAGACTAAGCAGGGACGTGACAGCTGTCTTCAAATATCTGAAGGACTGTCACACAGAAGATGGTGCAGACTTGTTCTGTTTCTCCTGAAGGCAAGACTAGAACCAATGGGATCAAATTACAAGAAAGCAGATTTCAGCTAAATATTAGGAAGAAGTTTGTAACGGTAAGAGCTGTTCAACAGTGGAATGGACTGCCTAGGGCGGTGGTGGGCTCTCCTTTGCTGAAGGTTTTCAAATAGAGGCTGGACGGCCAATTGTCAGGGATGCTGTAGCTGTGGATTTCCTGCATTGAGCAGGGGGTTGAACTAGATGACCTCGGAGGTACCTTCTAACTCTAAGATTCAGTCGCTGGTGATGGTGTTGTGCCAGGTGGAGGAGATGGCTTGCACCACCTGGATCTCTTGCTGGTATGCCTCAGTGGTGGTGAGGAGAAGTTGGATGTCAGTGGCTGCTTCTCTGTCCTTCGCCCTCCTGGAGTACTGTGGAGGATGAGCAGAAGTGACTGTTGCAGCTTCTTTTGTTCGCAGTTCACTGTGGCTATACATCATGGGGAGTGAGGGGTGTATCCTGGGAATGCTGCTAGCTCAGGGTCAGACACCCACCTGGGGGTTCGGTTTCTCCACCATAGCTGTGGCATGGGGACAGTCGGCTGGTTCTCCGCCCACTCGGGTTTACCCACACATTTGTTCTGCGCTGCCCGCAGACCCAGGGAGTGTCTGCTGCAGTGGCTTACCTCATGACATCCTGGAGAAGCAACTCGCCACCATCATGTTTGTTTTCACCTAGTGTCCAAATCATGGATCAATGTCATGATGCGTTCATCTCTGCTGTCTTCCCATAGAACTCACGAGCCTTCAGTTCTTTCTTTCTTTCTTTCTTTCTTTCTTTCTTTCTTTAATATATTTATACCCCACCCCTCCTGCAAACAGTTCTTGAGGATAGGGACTGGATCCATGGTCCAGATCCAGGAAGAGGCAAAATTAAAAAAAACAACTGCAGCCTGGATTTGACGCATGGGATGGATGTAATCAGTCTCACTGAAGTCAATGGGAATATTTGTATGTTTAAATTTATGCACATGCTAAACTGTTTGCCAAACTGTGATCTAATTTTTGCATGGAACCTATAGGTGAAAACAGACATGACGCTAACCACCCTTTAACCACCCTTGGTGGTTATTTATGCATGTTGCAGGGCTGTATTGGTGCCCTATGCAGCCCTGCAACATGCATAAATAACCACCAAGGGTGGTTAAAGGGTGGTTAGCGTCATGTCTG
>QEPC01009674.1:2224266-2235815 GCA_003113815.1 Sphenodon punctatus
CCTGCCGGCGGCAGAGCTTCGCAAGCCCCCGCAGCAGCAAGGCAGGTAGGTGAGTGATGACAACAGCTCCCTGCAGGCTCTTGCGGCTCAGCCGCTGGTCCCGGGGTTTTTAAACCCCCCGCTACTTCCGGGTGCGGGGGAGGGGACAGGCCAACCCATGTGGTTGGCCTCTGCGATTCCCCCCTAGTCCCCCAACTCACAGCTGGATCTTCCCCCCTGCAGGTCAGCAAGCAGCGTCTATGATGGCGTGGGCAGCAGCGGAGCAGCCAGGCAGTGGAGCAACGGAGCACCCCCCCCGCCGGCGGCAGAGCTTCGCAAGCCCCTGCAGCAGCAAGGCAGGTAGGTGAGTGATGACAACAGCTCCCCGCAGGCTCATTAGAGACCAGGTGTGTCTTTTGTGTTATAGGAGCCAGTCGTTAGCTCCTTCCTCCTCTCCCATGTTTACCTGTAAGCGATTTGTTATTTATGGTTGACCATCATTTCTAAGATATCTTATGCAGAGCATCTCAGCTCCTTTCTCATCGAAGTAAAAGTCTAGGTTTCACCCCTCGTTAGCCCATTGTGCATCCCCAAATGGCCCATTTTAGCCTCCCAAACTCCTTTGTCCTGCACCCTTTAACTGCCCCTGGTTTTTATCCTGAACGTCTATCATTAGCCCTTCCTTCCCTCCTTCCACTTTTTGTTTACAGTTTCCCTGTGTGTCAAAGATATATTTTGTATACCTTGGAGTCACCTTTGTGATGGAAGTAATAGTTGGGCTTCTCCCCTCGTTAGTCCATTGTACACCCCCAACTACCCATCATAAGCTCCCAAACTCCTTTGTCCAGCACCCTTTAACTGCCCTTGGTTTTCCCATCACCTTTTGAGAAATCTTGGGACCCAGATATGTGCAGGTCACTCTGTGCATGTCTGAGTTAAGAGATCTCCCAGACTTTGGTCTGCTCCTTCTTTTTTTCCTCCATACGCTGAACTCTGCTGGATCCGTGGGCCGCCTGTCCCGTCTCAACAGGCAAGGAAAGGTAACCACAGGTCCAGACTTTCCCAGTCAACTGGGGAAGCCCTCTCTCTCTCTTGTTCTCTCTCTCGTTCGCATTCTCTCGCTCCCCATCGCTGAGCCAACAACAGACCCTCCCCCCCCTTCTTCTACCATACTCCCACAAGCCGCTTGTATTTTCCCCTTTTAAATCCCACCAGCCAGACTGGGGCTGTGTTTCTCTGTTTGTTTTTTTATAGCAATAAAGTTGTTGTTATTAAACACCTGTCTCTCTCTCTCTCTCTCTCTAATTCTATTTGGGGAGGGTACATAAACTGCATGTAGTGCGTACTGTCCTCAGCTTCATCTTTTTGAATATGTGAGACCCCGGTTTAAGTTTTTAAGCTAATTCCCCCAAAGTTTAAGGAACGGTGGATATTGGGGTACCCACCCCCCAATAGTCATGAGTCGGAGGGGGTCTCCTGTTAACACATCTCCTGGCTGACTTTCACCAACCAGGATGGGCAAGGATCTTGTTTGCAAGTGGTGGCATGAACAAGGACTCCACATCAGCAGACATGCCTCTGCTATCTCATACTAGGAGCATGGATATTATATGTGTTCAATTTGATAGAGATAGAGATAGCGTGTTGTATAATCTGTGTGTGTGGATAGAGATAAAACCACTCACATGTGTGTGTATATATACTATTAATCTGTGTTGATCAATTACAGATAGGCTAGATTTTGTAAAAAGAATATGATTTCTTGTGCCAAAATAGCTGGTTTGCATGAAATTAAATATGCAAAGTTATGGCTGGTAGTAAAGAGCTGGCCGGGCAGAACAGGGAGATGAAAAGGCAGAGCAGAGGCTACTGGGGGGATGAAGAGAAAAAGGGGGTAAAGTGGGAAATAGGATGGACAACTAGCAACCTCAACCCCAACACAATGGAAATTATGTTCTCTTGGTGCTTGACTCTAGACAGAAACAGGATGTTGGATCATTAATCCTCTATGGTTTGAAAGTGGTTTTGTGGCTGGGACCAGCTAAGGACTAATTCAGACATGCGTTTAAATAGCACAGTTGCTGCGGCGGCATCATGCAATTTAAAGCACCGCGCACTTCCGGGTTGGTGTGAATGCACTGACTGCGCACATTTCAGCCTAACGTGAACTGTTGGAGTGCGGTTTTGAAAGCTGGTCCGAGCAGTTTTTAAAACCACACTCCAACAGTTCGCGTTAGGCTGAATTGGTGCATTCACACCAACCCGGAAGTGCACAGTGCTTTAAATTGCACGATGCCGCCGCCACAGCTGTGCGATTTAAATGCACGTCTGAATGAGCCCTAAGAATACACAGCAGGAATCCAGTATCAAAGGAACAATTATGAATATCTGTAGCAAAATCTATGGATGAGAAGAATGAGCTTAGCTCTCTGAGAAGACAAAAAGTAGAAGAAATGTTTCTTTCTGCTCTTAATACAGTGGCTATAATTTAGAAGTCAGATTTTTAAATGATGGTTGCTGAAGAGTAGAATGAAGGCAAAATTGTCCACAACTGAAATCAATAGCAAAATTCCCAGTGACTTTAATGGTGGATTGTCCTGCCTCTATTTCCTATTCTAACCACATAGAAAAAATGCAAAATCTTGTACACCAGCATGGGATGTCTGCTTCCAAATGTTGTCTTGGGTATTAAAATAAAATGTAAAATACTGTTCCTCATTGGTTATTTTGTTACATACCTAAAAATATGTAAATTGCTAATTATTTTACTATTTAATGTTGCTAAATTACTTGGCTCTTTTAAATTTGTTCATAGGTAAAAAAGATAAACAAAAAGTGGGATCATCCACATAGGGTACAATCCTGATTTACTATGTTTGTAAGGGGGTTGCGTGTGCATAAATGGCATGCCACTCTAGCTACCAAATCCTCATTATAGCAGGAGGCATCAGTGTGCAACATAACCACAGTCACTGGGCTGCTTCCTGTAATGTGGGAGTGAGAAACACAACCCTGTATTCAGGACATACTTACAAGTGGTCAGTCTGTGCTTAAGTGCTCACTAAGCAGAGGGGCTGTGCTGGGCTCTGGAGGGGTGACACTGTATGCACAACTGGGGGTAGGTGATGGGCAATGATTTCTCACAATGGGTGTTTTTAAACAAGCAAAGCTTGAGGAAGTGTCCTTGCCGCTGAGCGGCACAGCTACGGAGCACCCATACACATGGAATGAGTGGAGAGTGATACTAATGGGTGGCTTGAAAGATGGCCACTGCAAGTAGCTTCCATGCACTCCCGGCACTACAGACCAACCCTGCAAACATTTCACATGGGCAGCTGTTTTCCCCTCCCCACACCCAGCAACACCCCCACCCCAGATTTTGTCAAACTGTTTACCATCTGCCATGACACACAGCTGCAGACACCATGGAAACATGCAGCCACAGAAGCTGGTAACTCCTTCCTGCCCAGGAGCCAGTGCAGTCACTACAGCTTCTGGCAGTCCTGGGCAACAATGGAGGCGCCTACTGAGGGGGACATGCAGTAAGCTGCTGTTCCTGCTGCTCTCCTCTGTGGCATTGGCTCCTCTTTTGTACATCAAGAAGGGAGTTTGTTATGCTTTGAGTCATCATGGTGTTGTATTTTGTGCGTGCGTGTCCTTTAAGAGCTCCCCAGATCGCTCACAGCAGGTCTGTGTGCAGGACTGGGGAGGCAGCCAGTCAGGGACCTGTCTGCTGCAGTGAGTGGGCATCCCAGTTCATATGGGCAGGGGATGCATGGGAACTTATCCCCATGCACTTTTTTGGTTTGTCCTGCACAACACACTACAGATTTTTTGGCAATGCCCCCTGAGTGGCCATGCATGAGGTGCTGCGTGACTGCAGGAATGCACATCCCCACACACCACCTTCAAACAAGCACTTGGATGTGTAGTTAATGGGTGGCCATGTTTGGTAATGGGCATTTTTACACGCACCTTAAAGTTCTGGATTTTTCAGTCTTCTGGGTTTACAAGTCCACAAGTAAGTTCCGGATGCATTCTTCACACACACACTGCCCTGAGGCAGTTCCTGGATGTATTCTTCACACAAACTCTGCCCTGAGGCAGCCTAAAGTAGTCGCAGTTGTAGACATGAGGGGCTGCCATGGAAACCAAGTGACCACAGCTGACTGGAGCAAAGCAGTTTACCAGGAGAACTTTTTACACACCAAAGTTCTGGGAGAAGTTCTATGCAGAAGTTCAAAGAGCCAGATGTTTAAGATCTGGGTGAGTGATTTAGACACAGAAAGTTCAGGATGTAACTGCAGACACGAAGGAGAAATGTGTGTGTAAAAACACCCAGCGTCTCGTTAAAAATACCCAATGTGAATGAGGCACTTCAGTACATAACGTACAGTACCTAGCAGTATTCTTGCACATAACAGGACATAGCATTATCCTTGCACACTTGGTGAATGAAGGTAGAACCCTCCGTGCCCAAATTTTGTTATTTTCCGTTTTCTACCTGTTGATAATCCCATCGAAGGCCCAGGAAATGGAATTTCAATATATGCTTCCACAGACAGAAATATACTAATTCAAGCTTGATAGTATTATCAAATTGTACAAAAAAAATAAAGGAATTAAAATCACTCAGCATGCTCATATCCTTCTTAGTTTACCCTTTTAATGTCAGGAATGGAAGGGGGAGAGGAAGATTTATCTGACTATTTTGTTCCCCTTTGGGGGGGAAATGGTACAGAGGTTCTTTAATGAAGGCACCTCTAGGCAGTTTATATAACGTCAACCAAGTGACTCAACGCTGACATGGAGATATGATAAGAAGCTATTATGATCATAGCTACAGTCATAACAACCCTAGGGAATCAATTAGGATTACACTGCATTAAACCTGCAAAAGCTGAAATACCCTGTGTATCTTTACATGCTGGGCAGCATGTTCCTCTAGGCAGATAGCATTGGCGTTAGTACTTAGCAGGGTTACATGTACCATTTAAATGCTTGCCAGCATTGCCATACCAGGACTCTGACCCGGCGCAGTAAGCAACCTAAAGCTGCTTTTAGACGTGCACTGCATAAAATCACAGTGAGTAAATATGGCGCGTGTGGGATTTAGACATGACATTTCACACGTTAAAGCCAGTTGCATGTTCTTTTAAAGCCGCAAATTAAATACCTCGATGTCAAGGTATTTAATTCACGGCATTAAAAAAACATGCAACTGACTTTACTGATCAAAATGTCAATCTAAATCCCACATGCACCATATTTACATGCAGCGTGATTTTATGCAGCATGTTCACCACGCACATTTAAAAGCGGCCTAAGTCTTTGTGTCACTGCTATCCATTTGGTGGATCAGACTGTGTAAGTAATGTACTACTCCCTATCTATCGCACTAAGTAATTGCACTAAGTAATCTAACTACATGAACTCTGTTGAACCTGCAAGCAGAAGCATTTCGGTATGTATGTAGGTTTCTAGACAGGTAGCAGAATGCTTCATTGAGCATGTTGTATTATCCAAACAGAAGCAGTCTGGAAAAAGAAAAAAGACATGGCTCACCTACACCGAGCATCCATTTTATTCTTTCATTAGCAGGTGGAGAGCCGACATAGTCTCCATTAGACATTCCTCAGGGCAAGTTTCCAGCAGTGAAAGAAGTGCCTGGCTTAATAAACTTTTTTTAAAATATGCAAATGCAAATTGATACCACCAGTTAGCCCTCTGCTGAGCAGTGCAAAGTTAACACAGTCTCTTGTACCCCACAGTGCTACTAAATTAACCAAAGTGCTTCCAAACTGAACAGCAAATAATTTCCATGGAGTAATTAAACTGTAAACAGGCCAGGGAACTGTTCAAAGAAAGTTAAAGATAATATCATTCTGGCAGACTATTCATAGCAAGACTACACAAGATTTAAGTTACATAGCTCTCATTCATATAAAATGCAGCATAATCTGAGATGGGATTAACAGCCACTTCAAATACTCCTAGCTCAGCATCAAACAGGAAAAGAGAAGCAACATCATTTGTACCTGATGGGAAAGTAGCAGCTAGCAGCAGAGATTTGAACCTTCCGGAACTGCAATCTACCCAAGGCATAAACAAGTTATTTTACACCTTCCTCTGACTCCTGGGCATTGTATATTACACCAATTTAACCTTCCTTATGTACTGGAAGGGATGAGAAGGGATGGCGATCAAGAAGTCTGAATAAGTAAGGGAATTTATGTTGTACGACATTACGCATTACTCTATGGCTGCATTCACACTTGTGGCAGCAGTGGCAGCAGAGCAAAGATGCGACAGTGGGGAGGAGCTCCTGTGTGGATGGACTTCTGCGGCAACTTCCCTCACACATATCAGGGCACAAAATCCTGCCCTGACATATGCGAGAGAAACCATGGCAGAAGCCCATCCGCATGGGAGCTACTTCCGCCATCGGACTTCTGCCTGCTGCCCGTCTTCCCTCGCGGGTCTTGCTCTCGCCGCACCAGGTCAGGTGTGAATGCTAAATGCGACCTATATCAGTGGTTCTCAAACTCTGGTAATGGGCACAAAATGACGTGTCCT
Organism: Sphenodon punctatus; assembly: GCA_003113815.1. Classification (NCBI taxonomy): domain Eukaryota; kingdom Metazoa; phylum Chordata; class Lepidosauria; order Sphenodontia; family Sphenodontidae; genus Sphenodon; species Sphenodon punctatus. Next base: position 2,230,822 of record QEPC01009674.1, read on the forward strand.
GAAGGTGCTGTGAGAAGGGGAGCAGTCCACAAATCCCTAACTGTGGTCTGATTGAGCTAGGGTGAGTTTTCAAAATGGCGCTATCCAGCCACCAGTCTCAATTCATGTTCCAGATGTGTACAAGCTGACTTTTTTTTTGAAATCTCCACAGCTCAGTTGCTCTGAGCTATGGGAGTTACAGTTTCAGCAACAGAGGAGCAGGGGAAGGTAGGGGAGTGAGAGAGTAAGAGGAGAAGTAAAATGGTGAGAGAGAGCCAGGACAAGTCACATATATCTATGGGAGTATATAAAATGCCATGGGCAAGGAAAAGGGGACACAGACTAAAAAGCTTCAGAATCACTGCTCTACATTACTCTCTTTGGTCTGTTTATTTCTTTTTTTAAAGGGGAAAGTTACCTGAGATCAGGTAGATTTTATTTTCTTTAACAAAGCAGCCAATGTTGAGCACTAGTGACAGTGACTGACTGATAAGTTTTCAAGATCTGAAAATTGCCGCAAATGGTCATTTGGGGGATTAAAAACTGAAAGAAGAATCTGAACCTTTTTAGTTTTCGTTGTTTCCATCTTGTATGCCATTGGGGATCAGGCAACAGGACCAGACAGGTGATCCTCCTAGGGAGAGGAGGAGAATACGTGCCCCCCCCTTCCGATTTTGAGAAGCCCTATAGTATAGATTCCTATATAACCCCAACCCAGCCCACCTCCTGTGAGCCCCCCACCTCCACAATTACCAGTCACCTATGTTAGGGATGTACCTACTTGTGGTGCATGAGGTACGCTTTCCCCTGAACATCAGTGGGCAGTGTTATTCACTTTCCCCTCACCTACAGAGACCAAGCAGACCTGAAGGAGTTTAAAAACAAACAAGACAGCAGTGATGAGGCGAGAAGCCAGTGCCACTACTCAAAAGCTCAGCCAATGAAATCATCACAGTTCTGTTTTCACTCCTGCTGCCATCAGTGATATTTCTTCCTCCACCAGCCCCCACAGCTTGCTCAGACCCTTCACCCAGCTCACCCCTACCCCTCCTTCCAGAGCTATTGGTATTAGGGTTGCCACCCGAACAGTATTTAACTGTCCTGTCCCATTTTTGTATACTGAGGCTGATTGCCAGTGCAGGGCTTTTACTGACAATATAAAAGATGATCTAATTAAGCCCGGCCCCTCCCACCTGCTTCTCCTGAACCCCACCCTTCCCCTTCTCTTACACTTGATGCATGGCTCACTCAAAGAGCAGCAGCAGCTGAGCTCAGTCTCTCAGTTGGCATCAGTAAGGCTCCACTGGGTCCCGCTCAACTTTTACCCCAGCTGGCACGGAGCTGTCAAACTGGCACCAGGATCAGACATGCAGTGGTGGTGGCAGGTGGAAAGACCAGAAGCTATGCCACAGTCCAGTGGGAGCCATTCATGAAAAAATAAACATCCCGTTCCTCCCAGCTATAGCAGGAACTGTCTTTCTCTCTGCTACCCCCACCTCCTCCTCCTCCCTCCCCCCCAGAGTGGCACCTCAGCAGGGCATTAATACAGGATAAGCAGTATGTAACCCCCTCCCTCATTATCCTGAACCATCCTTCCTCCTCTGCATTTCCCCTCAATTCTGCCTTGCTGCACTCTCCCTTCTCCCCTTCCCCTCCTTCCTTCCTGTGCCATCCCAACTTCCTTCATTTCTCCCCTATTCCTCCTTCATTCCCCATTTGTTCTCTTCTTTCCATGCTCATCCCTCCCTCTCTCTCTCCTCCTTTCCTCCGTCCTCTATTCCACCTTTCTTCCATAGCCCTCCCTCCCATGTGCATCTCTCCCTTCTGTGTTTCTCTTTTTCTCCCTTTTTTTCTTCTGCTGGTTGGCCGTTGATGTTTAAATGGGAAGGAGGAGGAAGGTTATGGGTGGTTTTTTCTTTGCTGCCTCTGGGAGAGGAAATCAAGCCTCCCCTTTCTGTGTGTCAACTTTCCAGGCCCCATGGGTAGGGTTTGAATCCACATTTCTTAAGACTACATTAGTAATAATGACTTGGATTGTTTTCAGAGGTAGAAGGAAGGGCTGGAAATCAGCGAGGACATGCTAATAGGTTTCTGTCATATAAATAAAGTTGTTTCAATTAATCTGTTATACTTAACACTTTTGCGGATCAAAAGGAGGAGGAAACTGTGCCCACAGAGGAGAGAAATCTCCTGACACAGAGAACAACAACAATAAAAAAGGCAAAAATGGAGGCTCGCAGGTAAAACATATATAAATGAAAATAGGAACATTTTCAGTTCATAACACTTAAAACTGAAATGTGTGGCATAATTTTGCATAAATTAATATTAATAATGTGTAAATTAACATGCCACCATTTTCTCTTGCGAAAGGTGGCAAACCTAATTGGTATGTAGGTGGGGAAAGGACTGTAGGGCATAAAAGGCAAGGTATTGTTGCAGAAAACAGCCAACATCTCGGTATTTTGAAGAGGAGAGATCATTTGTGATTTGGGTCCTCCTGTCTAACTGTGGGTAAGAGTGAACCTAAGGAGACAAAGAAACAATAGGTAGTGGACGCACACAGAGGGGGTAAACATATGGGTTGGGAGAGCTTATCAGGTGAAGAGAATACACATCTCAAAGGAGCTGGGTTCACAATTACACAAAGGTTGAATATTCAGCTGACAGCATCAGTTACAGACAAGGGGACAAAGTGGTTGTTCTGTTTCACAGAAAGGAAGGCCATTCAATCCCTGAAATCTAACCACAAAATAGTAATTAAACAAGCAGATAAAAGGGGTGTTATTGTAATACTAAATCAAGACATCTACATTACAGACACCAATAGACAAATTTCCGATCACAACTACTAAAAATTATTCAAAGAGGATCTCACATCACAATTCAAACTGGAACTCAAATGCATCATCAAAGCAAGAGAAATCCAGGAGAAAATATCCAATCTCATCCCCAACAATCTCACCCCAGGAACTTCCTACATGCTCCCCAAGATACACAAACAGGGGAACCCAGGCAGACCTATCATATCTGGCCTTGGCACACTCACTGAAAATATATTGGGACTCATAGAAACATACTCAAACCACTTGAACAACAAAGGCTTAGCTTCATCCAAGGCATCACTGACTTCCTCTGCAAACTTTGCCACATAAGAGACCTTCCGCACAACACCATCCTCACTACTGTGGATGTCGCTTCACTATACACCAACAGTCCCCAAACAAATGGCATCGCTGCCTGCCTTAAATACCTAAAAAGTCAACAGAAAAATCTCAAGATATCCAACCCAAGCACATTGTAAAGCTCATCCATTTCATCCTTACACACAAGAACTTCACATTTGATGGCAAACACTATGTACAAGGAATGGGGACAGCTATGGGCACAAAAATGGCTCCCCAAAACACTAACCTTTTTATGGGCCACCTGGAAGAAGATTACCTGGAAAAATGCACCACCAGTGCTTTCCTATAGCTCAGATACATCAATGACATTTTCATCATCTGGACAGAAAATCTGGACTCATTCTTACAATTCCACTCCAACCTCAACAATCACTATCCCTCCATCAAACTAACCATGGAATAGTCCCACATCAGTATCAGCCTCCTGGACACCACTGTCAGCATGCACAAAGGCAACTTACAGAAACCAATATACAAGAAACCAACAGATCACCACACCTATCTCCACTGATCCAGCAACCAACAAGACACACCAAAAATCAGTTAACTACAGCCAGGTGTCACGTTGTGCCTCAGTTTCCTCAAAAATAATTTGTGCTTAGTGGTCCAGGCCTGACATGATCTGGTCTGGATATAGGGCGCTCTTTTCCAATATGTGGAAACTCAGTTTACACTATGCTAATAAGCCAGCCAGCTCAGCTAAGTATTGCAAAGACAATTCATTTATATAAATGAAGCTATGAAACTTAAGAATATTTTTAAAAATATGAAACAATAGTTTACTTAAGTTCAAATAAAGACATAGTACAAAAGAAACAGTGTCAGTTAAAATACATGACTTTAAGAGGAGATTTCTGTTCAAGGAATAGCTCTGTTACAAATTCAAAGATCTTAACATCTATAAGATATAACATATGCTCTAAGTATTATTGCTGTGGTTGACTCAGTGCATCATATTAATATACAATCATTTTACCCAGTCCTTACCCCATTCTGCCAGATGGATATGAGAAAAGCTCCAAAGAAACAACTGTTTTCTGAAAAATCCATTTCTCCTCTCCCTTCTTATAGAATGAAATTTGCTTGGAAGTCAGCTAAAAATGACATCAGGTCAAAACTGCTGACAAAGAGAGTTTTCTCAAAGTACATAGTAAGAAGCCTGTTAATACATTCTAAAACAGGTTGCTATCATATAAGATAGGATTAACAATGAGTAAACTCCAAACAAACAAAGTCTTTTGCTGCCCTGCCTGGGAGTCACATATCTTGAGACTAGTCAACAGAAAATGTTGATTTCTTTAAGAGACAGACTTGATTGTATCTTCTATTCCAGTATACAGGCTTATTTTCCAGTATCTGGTCAAGAGTTCAGTAGAAAGGTCACTATAGGACAGCTCTTTAGGAAATCGTCATACAGAGAGGCTAATTCTGATTTCCAATATATTTATTTTTATTTTATTTATTTCTAAATTTATACCCCTCCCCTCCTGAGAACAGCTCGGGGTGGCTTCCAACAATAAAAAACATATAAAAATATATAAACAATTTAAAATAGATCAAAATATAAATTTAAAATATTAAAACAGGGCCCCGGGAGACAATCAAAACATTAAAACAATAAATAGGGTAGGGGAGATAAAAACCCTCTACCCCACCCACCCCCTTCCCCAAAGGCCTGGGCAAACAGCCAGGTTTTACAACTTCGCCAGAATGCCAAAAGGCTTGGGGCCAGGTGAGCTTCCTCCGGAAGGGAGTTCCAGAGGCGTGACCTGGCCACCGAGAATTCCCTCTCCNAACCTGCTTTTTTTTTTTCCTGCTGCAGATTTT